>PYWC01000003.1:3953850-4004905 GCA_003182015.1 Tuber magnatum | reverse complement strand
GCGGCGGTCCCACCGTCGTTTCTTCTCTTCGCTCCAATCATCCTTGCGAGCGCCAAGAAAGGGAGTCAAATCAGGGAGAGATTCGGCATCATCATCATCCGAGCTATCATGGTCCGAGTCCCCAGAATCTCCACCTGCTCCCGTAGTACCACCAACAGGTGGTCCATTTCCACCTCCACTACCACCTGTATTTCCACCTGTGGTCTCCCGGGGTCTTTCATACTCATCAAACCTTTCCTCCTGGCCATCCTGAATCCCATCCTCGGGGGGGTTAGCCCCTGATGGTACTGATGCCGGTGGTGGAACAGGTCGTTGCCCACTCTCAGGAGTTGGGTTCGGAGCCCTCTGAGTTGCCCCCAGAAACGACTGAAGCTCTGGCCAACTCAAGGGTTGCATTGGGGGCCCCGCGTGTCTCCATGACCCACAGTACCCACATGTTGGTCGTCTGTCTCCCTCCTTCTGTCTTCTTTGGTGCCTTACTGGGGTTCATGGTCCCTTCCTGCCCCAGTACGTGTGGTAATGAATCCACCCCAGGCAGGTTTATTCCGATTCGCAGCCCGACAGACAATACCCGTCTTGGCTGTCCGACTCACCACTAGTGCTCGTGGGAAGGACGGAGGGAAGAGTTGGTTTTGAGGGGGCAGAGAGAACCACGGGTGCCTAAGGAATGGAACGAGCAGGTGTCCCAGGTCCAGGGATCGGAGTCCCTCGTGATGGAGCCATGGGTGCTCGCTCTTCCTGGCACCTTACCTGTTCGAAAAATCCGGGTGATGCCGCATGCAGTGGTCGGAACCCTGGGGTGGCCGATACTGCTGGCGGGAAAGCTGTGACAGGGAAGGTATCAGGAGCGGGCAACGAAACTGGGAGAGGTGTGGGTCTTGGGGTGGCGATGGAAGGTATAGGAGTTGCAACTGAAGGCGTGGCCGGAGGTAGGGTAGGAGCAGGGGTTGGTCGAGGTGTCGGGTCAGGGGTATCCGGTGCCGTAATATCCTTCAGCTTAGAGGTCGTCTTTCTTATTCGACATCCATCGGTTGGCGCGACCGTAGGGCTGCCCGACCGACTGCAGGCAATTGAGGGGGGGACCGACAGGGAGCCGGTTAATACTCTGGAGAAGGACGAGGTATAGCTATAGCCGTCACCTTTCAGGATATCCAACATTCGTATGCCGATTGGGCTCAAATACGCCCTCCATTGGTCGTCTCTGACTCTCATAGCCAACTCCATGCCGAACTTCTCGGGCTTGGTATGGACGAGCGGGGGTGGGGGCGCTGCCTCTAACATCAGTACTTCATTCGCGGCATCAATGCTATACCCGCCCTCGAAAGCCTTTTCCAAAGCTGTCATCCGAGTCTTCAGTGCTTGCTGATCCATTATTATTCGCAGGTATGCCTCCTGCTGGACTTTCATCTATTCCACAGCTGCCGTAGTGATCTGTGTTCGGAACACCTGCTGCTGCTGGTTGTTCCAGTTCTTCGGTTCCCGGTTCGCTTCCCCAATCGCCTTGGCTACTTCCCGGACGACGTAAGGTTCGACGAATTTGCGGGAGAACTCGCTAAAGGGAACTCCGTGCGGCGGGGCAGGGAGCATGTTATGCACTAGAGTAGGGTCTTGAAAAAATGAGAGCACCGCGGCGGGACGGTCTGTAATCAGGGGGTCAAGACATTCAGCCGGTAACTGAATAGGAGCAGTCTCCAAGAGCAACTGGTGGCCGTCCCAGTCGCTACGGCGAACATCCGCAAAAACTGATGCACGAAACGTGTTCGCGGTGTTCTCATCAAGGTCAAGGTCTGAATCCAAGTTGGATTCCGTTCTGGTTCGAAGTTCGGTACTAGCCATTGCACTTTCCACCCTGGGCTACTTGTCCTCGACAAGCGTACCAGTTTTTACACAAGGTCAGTGCTGAAGGTCGGAAACACTTAATCAGGGCAGGAGTTAAGCGAGGAGCTCGCTTAACGATATACTGTAGCGGGGACACCGCTAGGAAGATGGATTACAAGGTTGCGACCGTACCAAACAACTTCAAACTTGTCGCCAAAAGTTCACACAGATGTAAGAGTAAAGTAGATGGTAAAACTTAATATCGTTAAGCCTGAGGCTTCACTCAATTAAGGTCTCGAGAGGATTGCTTGTTGGAGTAGGAAAGTTCTCGCATAGACTTTCAGGTTGTTTTATCTTATGCCATAAACTCCCCTATCTTTTTACTCCAACTTTTCGAGCACACCCTTCTCCGCTAAGGGCGGTCCGACACGTCTCCTGACACCCCCTTTGGGCATGTATGTGTCGACAAACTCTAGTCAGCGTTCACCTTCTGCGGTTATCGTTTCTGCGGTGCATTTTCATTTTGTCCGCCGGAGTGAAAACCTTTGCGCATCGGCCTCTTTCCAGTGGCTAACAGTCAAGACGCCGCATGAACTAGACTATCTATGACACCCTTCCCATATGCATGGATCTCTACTTGACCTCAGAAGCTACCATGAGCGCTTTATCTATCTACTATTTACGAGTCGCGGGCTTCCGGTGTCCTCCGCAGGGTGCGGTGGTCCTGGAGTGATCCAATGGGCGCTACCCACGACCACTACCTCGGATACACCTTACCTGCAGTAGGAATCATGCTTTTAGTGTCTCTGCACTTCCCTTTCAGAGACTATGGCATTGGGGACATCTTTGGGCATGGGACGTGGAAAACTTTGCCAGTGGTCCCGGCACCACCCAGCACTACCTGCGCGACCCCCACGGGTAACTCCCGTTAACTCCGTCAGGTTTTTGGTCCGTTTTGCTCCGAACAACTTGGAGGAGGTGCTCCACCTTCCACCCTATGCCCCCTTGTATATCCTGCGAACAGCTTACGGTCGACCGGACGGCAGCGACGTATACGGTGTTGCAAGCAGGTCTCCGAAGACTCCTCTTTGCTAGACTGCACGCAATTACCTAACCGTTTGCCTATGACGTCCGGGCCTCAAGGCGGGGCCGGAGGGGCATGATAGGAATAATGTCTCCAATTTCCAGCTTCTTCGGAGCTGCGTAGCTCGTCCAATAGCATCTCCCAGAATCCCTGATTCCGTATTATGCCTGGCTTTGCGTGACAAACATTGCAGTCAATTTTCCCAAACTCCCTGAGGGACTTCGTATTGAAAGGTAGGGTAACTCAGGACTTTGGGCAGGGTAACCCAACCTCATAGCAGGGTAACCTAGTCCTGAGGGTAGGGTAACCTTGTCCGATGTACAAGAAGACTCTCCCCAGTTACCCGGTCTATTCTGTCGCCGGAGATAGACACTTCTGACCTTTCTCCACTTACCCTGCCTAGCTGAGTAACTGCCCCTTCAGAGGTCCCTAAGTACGCTGACACCGCTCCCGGGTGTACCCAGGTACCTAGGTACCTGACCAGCCTTCTGTTCCTTCTCACAGTCCAGGCCATCGGGTCTCCGTACATTAAGTACTTACTTGCCTGCCGGTCCCTACCAGTTCGCCTCCTGGCTACCTGTATCGGTATAGGTTCCGTCTGCCATAGCTCATGTGTGTTGGATCGTTACATCCGGTGGGCTAAACGGAGATGCACCATGGAAACGATAACCACATGATGAGAACACCAAGTAGCGTGTCTTGACACATGGATACCGGAAAGGTATGCAAGGAGACATGTCGTACCACACTTAGCAGAGCAGGGCATACTGGAATCGTTGGAGTAAACTGATAGCGGTGTTTCTGGCATATCCTAAAACCACTTGGAAGTCTATGCGAGAACCCTCTTGCTTCAATAATCAATCCTCACGAGACCTTAATTGAGTGAAGCATCCGGCTTAACGATATTAAGTTTTAATACTTGCTTTAGTCTTACATCTGTGTGAACCCTTGGCACATAAGTTTTAAATTGTGCGCTGTGGTTGCAACCGCAGGATCTGTCTTCCTAGTAGTGCCCCCATTATGGCCTATTGTCAAGCGACCTCCTGACTTAGCTCCTCTCCTCATGGATCATTTATTGACCTTTGACACTGACCTTGCGTGAATACTGGTAACCCTTTTGGGGACTAGTAACCTGGAGTGCAAAGTGTAATCGCCAGAACCGAACTTTGAACTGGGGTGGAATCCAACTCAGATTCAGCTCTGTACCATGACCAACACACCGCCAACATGTTGTGGGTATTCAATTTTGCAGAGGTTCGCAGCATCTACTGCGACTATGATCCATTGCTTTTAGAGGCCACCACTATTCAGGTAGCCGATGAATGTGTTAATCTTATGATTACAGACCCTTGTGGTACAGGGCTTTCATCTTTCCCAGATTCTACCCTTGCCCGCAATGTGGGTCCTCTGCCGCCAGTAGGTGTACCTGTTGGCGAGTTCTCGTCCGAGTTTGTAGAACCTTACATCTTCTACAAGGCAGCCAAGTCAATCAACGAAGGATAGCGGGAAAGTGGAAACTGGAACAACCAGCAGGAGCAGGTGTTCTGGAAAGGAATAACTACAGTAGCGGTGGAATGGATAAAGGTGCAGTAGGAGACATACCTGAAGATACTGAAAAACTGGCAAGCCTTAAACGATTGCCTGGCAGCATTGAAAAAGGACTTTGAAGCAGGGTCTAGTATTGATGCTGAGAATGGTGTGTTGATGATAGAGACTGCACCCCCACTTCTACTCGTCTATACCAAACTTGAGAACTTTAGAATAGAATTGGCTATAAGAACTAGTGACAAACAAATGAGTATGTACCTGAGCTTAGTTGGTATACAGATGTCAGAAAGCCTCCCAGGTAATGGCTACAGCTATACCACCTCTTTCACAATGGCATCTACGGGCTTACTATCCGTCCCCCTCTCAATCGCCTGCAGTCATTTAATCGTTCCTGCGATTGGATCAACTGCTGGATGTTATGTTAAGAAAAGTACCTCTCAGATGCAGGGTATTACGGCACTAGATATGCCTGTCCATACACCTTATATGACCTCTGCTCATATTATCCGTTTGTGGACACCGTCCATTGCAACTCCTATACCTCCTATCACCGCCCCAAGACCTACACCTCTACCAGTCCATTTCCCTGGCCCTGACCGCTCTCCTACATTGACCTTCCCACCATCCTGGTTGGTTATAGCAAGGTTCCGACCACTGTGGGCCACATCACATCCATTTTTGCACAGGTACAGTACCAGCAAGAGCGAGCACCTGCAGCTCTATTGCAGGAAACTCCACTTCCCGGACCCAGGACACCCGCCTGCTTTGTTCCTTGGCCACCCGTGATCCACTCTGCCTCCTCAAAACCAACTCCTCCATTCAGTCTCTCCACCATCTCAAGTGGCGATTTGGACAGCCCAAACAAGTTCTGTCTGTCAGGCGGCAAACTGGAAGAGACCGGCATGGGGTGGATTCATTGCCACACATATGGGTATGAGAAGGGACCACAGACCCCAGTGAACCATAGAAGAAGGCGCAAGCAAGGGGATGGGCGACCAACGTGTAGGTACTGTGGGTCATATAGGCCTGTTGGCACACCAATGCAATCCCTTAGTTGCCCAGATCTTCAGAAGTATCTGCAGGTAACCCAGGTGGCTCCTAACCCAACTCCTGAGAGTGGGCAACACCCCATTCCACCACCGGCATCAGTACCATCAGGGGCTAACCCCCCTGAGGATGGGAATCAAGATGGCAAGGAAGAATCGTTTGATAGATACGATAGACCATAGGAATCCCGAGGGGGAAATGATGGAGGTAGTGGACACAGAGATTTGCCACCCACAGGTGGTACGGCAGAAGTGGGAGGAGATCCAGGTGACTGTGACCGTGACAGTTCGGAAGATGATGATGCTGATTCTCGCACTTGTTGGACCTCCTTCCTCTGCGGTCGCAAGCATAGTTGGAGGGATGGCAACCAGTGACACTGGGACCGCCAAGTTAAAGGGCTATTATGCCGATTATAGAGTGGATCGCGCTCTGGGCCACACTCCCAACAATGGCGACAAAAGCTGGGAAAGGTGAGTGGCATTCCTGTATTTAAGAGAAAGGTCACCGAACTCGCCAGCTTCCTAACACAAGTGGAGGTTAGATTGAAGTACTTTGCTAGGTGTAGGTTGACCAATATGGATAAGGTAAACCTGGTGATACCCCTTTTAGAAGACCCTACCTAGGCATGGTTCTTAGGACTGTACCCCTATACCAATAAGAAGGCGGTCGAGCATACTGGAAGTTTTGTTAACAACCGTAATCCGTTGTACCTGTGGAAAGGATTCTGGGAACACCTCGAACCAAGTTTCCATAGTGACCCAGTGGAATGAGAATTATCCCTTCTCAAGTGGCAAGATCTAGTGATAAAGCTACATCACATCGATGAGTACCTGGACAAGATAATTGACTACATGTGTCAGTTTAGCTATACAGACACAGTATGGGTACGAGATAAGGTACTGTCGGGCAATACGCAAGAGGTTCAGAATGCCTGAGTCCTCAAGAAACCTCGTCGAACTGACTTGAATGAGTACCTTGATCTCTCTCAGAAAGTTGGACATACAGGGGAAGACAACAACAACTATGGTAACTATGTTATCTACACTGTACAAGAGTCTCAGTCAACCGACCAGCAGGAAGTTAGGTCATCGACTTGCGCAAGGTTTAAAAGGAAGGAAAAAGGTTGAGGCAGACAGAACCAGAGGCCTGCCAAACCTACTAATTTCAACACGTGAAAGCAGGCAAAGCCGGCGACTTCTGGGTATGCTATAGCATATAAGGAAATTCTATCAACTTTGACTGAACATGGGAGAAAGCAGAATCAGTGCACCAAGTGTGGACAAACTGGTCACTTCTACAGGAAGTGTACTGCTGCGTCCACAGTCTTTGGTTCATCCAAACAGGGTCAGGGGTTGAAATGGTCAGCCCCAGTAAGTGAGGTGCGGGTACAGCCAAGTAGCTAAAGGGTATTGAACTGCCTCTTCTGGCATTCTTGTTGAAGATATTTGAAGTCCGACAGGAATCACCTCTAATTGTGGAGGTTGATACTGATAGCTCGGAATAGATAAGAATCTATTCTGTTTGAGGTATAACATTACCAACCAGTATCCATAGACCAACCAGGGGTGGACAGAAAGGAACCTGGAAAGATGTTCTGGAATGGATAAGTACCGCTCCACGGCATGAACGAGTGAGGTACTGACCTCACCCAGCGGCTGTGGGCAGATAGTTGTTCCGCGCTATATGTGGTGGATTGGATTAGCCTTTCTTTGTTGGGTTTCAGGTTATTTCCTTTGTTCTAGTTATGAGAATTTCTTTCAGAATTTCCTTGCCTGAACAGGCAAGTCTTAGGACATTATTTCTGTTATGGCTAAGCAGGGTCTTGCTAGAGGGAACGCTCACTATTGGGGAAGCGAGGGAGCTTTGCATGGAACCAGTCTGAAAGCGGACCTGGACCCACCTCTTGAAAATTGTTATCTTAGTATAAGAGGAATTAGTTCAGGCAGGACTTGATCAAATAAATAGTGTTATTTCCAAGTTTACCTGCGGAGGGTTTAGTACCCAAAACCATGCTGCTGTGATAGTAAACACCATGGCAATTGTGATAAAGTGAATTGCAATACCTTAATATTTACCAACATGTTGTAGCTGCTATTGTATTGAAAAGCAAGAGACCAAAATTATTAAGCCAAGTTGACCAAGTCCCGAAGGCAAGCAAGGAGGCAGAAATGTGACAACCTGCCTTGTCATACTAAGTCTGTTCACCTACAAGTAAAGTCAAACTGGAAGAATCCAGCTAGACAGGTAAGCGCGGACGTGCTGGTGCTACTTGATGGTGAAGCTACTGGGCCAGTTCTTAGTGGCTAATAGGTCAAACAAACTCAGGCACCTTGCATACGCAGAAAGGTATATGTGACGATGAGCGATGCAAGTAGTGATCACATTCCTGGGTCAGGTCAGCACTATTCCAGGTCATTGGAGATGAGGATAGGTGACCACCATAATAGGTTGTACTTTGAAGTTGCGGATATGCCCAACACCAAGGCAGACAGGTATCTACCTATGTCTTGGTTGAAGGACTACAACCCTGACATAGATTGGAAGACAGGATCACTAACCTGGTACTCAAATTTCGGCAAGGCAAACTGCCTGGCAGAGCAGGGGCAGTTAGCCTTCGTGACCGAGGAAGAGTTAATAGCAGAAGACCCGAGTAATGTGCATAGGTTGGATATTGTACAATTCTCTGACAAAGAAGGTGCTGACATTATGGTCAAGCTGCTCCGCGAGTATGAGAACTACGGGGACACCTTTAGTCAAGAAGAGATTGAGGCTCTGCTCGAACACATGAAATATGATCATACAATCCAGTGGGACCCCAGAACTCTACCTTTGTTGAGGCCTATCCATTTGTTATCTGGAAAGAGTATTTAGGCATTCCACGAATATCTCAACCAGATGCTGCGAACTGGAAAGCTACAGTGATCTAGTTGCTCTGCAGGAGCCCCTATCCTCTTCGTGCCAAAGGCAGACAGCACATTAAGACTAGTAATGGATTACCCATGGCTGAACAAGATTACAGTTAACAGTAAATACCCTCTACCGCTGATGAACCAATTGCAGGATAGACTAGGAAAGGCCGTTGTATTCACCAAGTTGGAACTGAAAAATGGCTACTACCTTTTGAGAATGGCACAAGGTGAGGAATGGAAGACAGCCTTCCGGTGTAGGTATGGACTATATAAATATACGGTTATGCCCTTTGGGTTATGTAATGCGGTGGCAACCTGCCAAACTATGATAAAGGGGTCTTTAATGACCTCTTGGATGAAGAAGTCATCGCATATAGGAATGACAACCTGATCTACTCCGAGACCATGGAGGAACATATGGCACTCATGAGGCACATCATAGAGGAACTGTGGAAAGCAAGACTGTGCGTAAGGATGAAGAAGTCCAGTTTCCACCACTGGGAAGTTGAATTCCTAGGATGCAAGATCCCCAATATGGGGATCTCCATGCTGTAGAAGAAGCTACAGGCAATTAAGGATTGAGCAGCTCTGATATATGTCATCAAGGTTCAAAGCTTTATGGGCTTTGCCAACTTCTATCATCAGCTCATAGAGAGTTAAAGTAAGATAGTGAAACCTCTGATGGACTTGACAGTGTACGATGTCAGATTGGAATCGACCGCTGCTTATGAGCTGGCCTTCAACCGTTTGAAGGACATGTTTACATCCAAACCAAACCTAGCATATTTTGGCCCTGAATGGCCAACCGGGCTAGAAACTGACCCTTCTGACTTTGTCTTAGGGGCTGTCCTCTTCCAGTTCTGTGATGAGAAGAGGTGGTATCTGGTGGCCTATCATAGTCTGAAGGTTCACTCAGGGGGGATTAATTGTGATGTCCACGACAAGGAGGTAACTGTTATCATGACGGTATTCAAGGAATGGGATTATCTGCTATGATCGCTAACAGACCAATCGGTGATCTATGTGGATCGTAACAATTTGAAGTACTTTAATAGTACTAAGGTCATTAACCATAGGCAGCACCGTTAGGGTGAGTTCCTGCAAGTATTTAACTTCCAGGTGGTTAACCGGAAAGGGCAGTTGAATGAAAAGGCTGATACTTTGACATGGTATAGGGACTACCACCCTGAGGGGGGGAGTAATTTCCTGCCAGAGTTATTTTTGCACCCCGGCCAGTGGGTTGGGAGCCAGGATAAGGACATCTTGCAACCACAGGTGTTGCAACTGTGCCAAGGGTTTTGGCTCCAGTCTTCCTTTTTGGATTAACTGCAGGTAGTAATAAACCAGTATTAGGAATACTTAGGAATCCAGAAGGCAATGACTGCCAGTGACAGAGGTGTTGACCGACACTTTACGAGAGAAAAGGGTCCGCTCCTGTACAAGAACAGGTGGTATATTACTAAGCGTCAAAACCTAAAGCAGAAAATGGTGTAGGCTCAACATGACTCCCAAATCGTAGGACACTTCGGGACCCATAAAACTATTGGTAGGGTTAGGGCTAACTTCTATTGGCTTAAGATGTATGAGCATATCACCAACTACATTTGAACCTATGATGCATGCCAAAGAAATAAGTCCATCAGGTATTAGAAATTTGGTCTGCTGGAACCAATTGATATTCCTATGTGGCCTTGGACTGCGATCTTAATGGACTTCATTGTAGCGCTCCCAGAGTCAGAAGAGTATGCTAAGATCTGCGCCATTGTGGACCGATGTTCAAAAATAGCGCACTTCATACTTCTAACTACCACAGTACCAATCAAGGAGCTAGCCTTGATATTCCTGAAGGAAGTGTGGTGCCTTCATGGACTCCCAAAATCATCCATCTCTGATCCAGATAGCTGATTCAAGTCCAAGTTCTGGATGAGTCTGATGCACTTGTTGCAAGTGAAACTGAATGTTTTGACTGCATTCTATCCCAAGACTGATGGGCAAACTGAGAGGGTTAATCAGACACTTGGGTAGTACTTCTGTAACTACTGTTCCTACCAATAAGATAATTGGGTTTCGCTACTACCACTGACGCAGTATGCGTATAATACCATTACAAGGGAACCTACCAGGTTGTTACCATTGGAGATCAACCATGGGTTTAACCCATGGACAAACTGTTTGGGTGTACTGTCTGATAACCAAGAGATACACTCAGGCAGTGAGCCCTTGGTTAAGGAATAGGAAGGAACCTGGCAACAGATTCAAGAAACAATCCAATGGGTAGCAGAAAGGCAACTGAAATGGCAGGACCAGAAAAGGTTACCATCGCCAGACCATATTATGCTAGAGGTTGTGGCCTTTGGGCAGGCTAAGGAAGCAGACCGTATAATGTTGAACCAGAACAACATTCGCACCCAGTATCCAATGGAGAGGCTGGGCCACTGGTCTTTGGCCCCTTCGTAGTCAAATAACTGGTGGGCGCCCAAGCATACAAACACCAGTTCCCTGCCAGATGGAGCATCTATCCGGCTTTCAATGTCATGTTGCTGGAACCATATTGCCAGGATCCAGGTTTGGGTATGATCAAGGAGAGCCCTACCCAGAAACTTGGAGACAACGAGCCTAGTTACATTATCAAAGTGGTGGTGGACAGTCGATGGTATAGTGGAACAAATGCAGAATTTCCGTCACACTTTCTCCATTACCTGATTTCATGGGAAGGCTATGGAGTGGAGGAGAAATCGCCGGAGCCCTATGAAATACTAGAAGGGACAGGCTTACAGGCCATTCTGAATTTCTACCAAAGCTAGCTAACCAAGCCCAGGGACCATCTGGTCTTGATAGAATTGAGTGATAGGAATAAGGGATAACACTGATAGTCCGGGATAGACAGTAAAGAAGAGGGGAGTGATATAAGAACCCCGTATACATGAGCTGCAGTAGCCTGAGCCTACACCCATACTGACAGCAATGAGGCAGACTGGTAGAAATGGGCAGGTGAATAAGTACTTGACCCACAGAGACCCAATGGCCCAGGCTCCGACATGAGTAGAAATGGTTGACCAGGTACTTGGGTACTGGGCTACATCCATAAGTAATGTCAGCGCACTTAGAGACCTCTGTAGGGGCAGTTACCCTGCTAAGCTGCGTAACTGGTAAAAGGTTAAAAAGTGTCTGTCTTCAGCAACAGAATAGACTGGGTAAAAGGATAAAGTCACACTGTTCAAGGAACATGGTTATCCTACTCTGCGGATCGGGTTACCCAGCTATGGGGCACACGTTACCCTGTCCAAGGTTCTGAGTTACCCTGTGTTTCAACAGAAAGTCCCTGCCAGAGTTCGTAAAAAATGACAGGAATGTTCGTCATACTTAGATGTGCATAATACTGGAATCTAGAGTTTCGGGGGATGCTATTGGGTAGGCTATGCAGCTCCGAAGAGGCTGTAAACAAGAGACATTATTCCTATCATGCCCATCCAGCCCTGCCTTCAGGCACGGGCGCTAGGGGCAAATGGTTGTGTAGTTGTGTACAGTCTAGCCAGATGGAACCTGGGAAAACCTGCTTGCAACACCGCAGACATCACTGCGATCCAGTCGACCATAGGCTGTTTGCAGGATATACACGGGAGCAGTGGGCAGAAGGTGGCGTACCTCTGCAAAGTTGTTTGCAGTAAAACGGACCAAAGCTGATGAAGCTAACAGGAGTTAACAGTGAGGGCCACGAAGGTTGTCCCGAGTGGTGCCGGGGCAAGCATGAGAGTTTTACACCTCTCACTCCCATGTGTACCCCCAATGCCACTGGCTCTGTAAGGTAAATGCAGAGATACTAAAAGCATGATTCCTACTGTGGGTAAGGTGGATCAGAGATAGTAGTCATGGGTAGTGCCCATTGGATCACTACTGGACTGCAGTATCCAGCAGAAGACACCCGCAGCCCAAGAATTGAAAAGAGTAGATAGGTAAACCACTCACGGTAGCCTCTAGGATCACATAGACATTAGTGCACATGGGATGGGTATCATAGATGGTTCAGTTCATCAGGTGTCTTGACTGTTAGCCACTAGCAAGGCACCTATCCAAACAGGTTTTTACAGTGGTGGACAAAAGGGAGATGGGCCCCAGAAACAATAACTGCATGAGTTAAATGCTGACTAGAGTGTGTCAACACATGCATACCAGAATAGTGTACTAGGAGACATGTTGGACCACCTCTAGCTGAGAACGGTGTGCTCGCATGGTTGGAGTAAACTGATAGGAGTGTTTCTAGCATAAGATAAAACTACTTGAAAGTCTATGCAAGAACACTCCTACCCTAATAATCAATCCTCTCAAAACCTTAATTGATTGAAGTGTGAGGCTTCATGATATTAAGTTTTACAGTTTACTTTACTCTTACATTTGTGTGAACTTTTGACGAATAAGTTTGAAGTTGTTCGGTATGGTCGCAACCTTGGGATCCATCTTCCCTCGAGTGCCTCCATTACCAAAGCAGTATCGGTAACTCTAATAGCTTGCCTTATATACTTAGGATATCTCACCAATAACCTGAGGAGGCATACAGCATATCTTACCCATTGTGCTTGTATTAACAGCAATGGCAATTAAGTAGTATTTGGGCCCTTGTTTTTGATAATATATATATTATCTGTAATAGTTAACAGTTTCAATAGTGATATCAAAAATGAATATATTCTAAATTTTATTATATTTGGTTTATACTAGTTATACATGATAGCTCTATAGAGAGGATAACTATTCTAGAAGTAATGATTGTTGTTTAATTCACTCTTTTCTACATCATTAATGAGTAAAATATGTGATCCATAGCTAGGTGCTGACCCATAGCACCCCTGAATATGTTATTGAGAATAATCCACCTTGATTTGTCACTGCCAATCTTGTTATTTTCCCATAAATATATTTATATAATTAGTATACGAAATGTTACCTTCTCATATGGGTACTAATATGCAAAAATTGATCTACTCTCCTAATGCAACCAATCAGCCTTAATGCATAGAATACTTCTTAAGCCTAGAGAGTATGATCTGAAGATCTCAAAATGTATTTGCCAGCAGAATTAAACTTCTTACTAGCTATTAAACTTGAAATCTTCAATTAACGGTTTTTATTTTTATTAGATAGTTGAATAGCTTATCTCTGTAACTACCTGCAATGTGTTTATAAACTTTTTGTTAAATGAGAATTAATTGTTAAAAGAAGTTTTCTGATTTTTGTAAAAGTTATCCTAAATTCAACCGAATCCTTAAAGCAATATTGATAGTATCTCATGCAACACATCTTATTATTCAAATAGGTTGTGTAATGGTTGGTAGAAGTCAAATCTTGTAACGGGGGCACCGGTAGGAAAAGGGATCCCAAGGTTCCCACCGCACCGAACAACTTCAAACTTATCGCCAAAAGTCCAGACAAATCAAAGAGTAAAGCAAGCAGTAAAACTTAATACCGTTAAGCCTGACGCTTCACTCAATTAAGGTCGCGGGAGGATTGATTGTTGGAGTAGGAGAGTTCTCGCATAGACTTTCAGGTAGTTTTATCTTATGCCAGAAACTCGTCCATAGGTTTACTCCAACCATTCGAGCACATCCTTCACCGCTGAGGGCGGTCCGACACGTATTCTGGCACACCCTACGGGCATGCATTTGTTGACACACTCTAGTCAGCGTTCATCTTATGCAGTTATCGTTTCTGTGGCGCATTTCCATTTTGCCCACTGCAATCAAAACTTGTGCGCATCGGCGTCTCCCCAGTGGCTAACAGTCAAGACGCCAAATGAACTAGACTATCTATAACACCATTCCGATGTACATCGATCTCTACTTGCCCCCGGAAGCTACCGTGACCGTTTTCGCTATCTACTGTTTGCGGTTCTTGGGCTTCAAGTCTCTTGCGCAAGAGACCGTGATCCGGAAGGGGTGCAATGGGCGCTACCCATGACCACTCCTTCAGACCCACCTTACCTGTGGTTGGAATCATGCTTGTAATGTCTCTCCACGTCCCTTTTAGAGCCTATGACGTTGGGGACACTTTCGGGCTTGGTAGGTGTAAAACTCTCCCGGCTGCCACGGCACCACCCGGGACTACCTTCGGGACCCATACGGTTAACTCCTCTGAACTCCCTTGGTTTTAGTCTGTTTTACCCCCAACAACTTGGAGGAGGTACTCCACCCTCCACTCTATGCCCCCTTCCATGTCCCGCGAACAGCCTATAGTTGATGGGACCGCAGCGATGTATACGGTGTTGCCAGCAGGTCTGCAAACATTCCAATTTCCAAGACTGCACACAACTACGCAACCGTTCCCCCATGACGTCCGGGCGTTAGGGCACCGCTGGAGGGGTATGGTGCGAATAATATCTCTAATTTGCAGCTTCTTCAGAGCTGCCTACCTCGTCCTATAGCATCTCCCAGAACCCCAGATTCCAGTATCATGCGTAGCTTCGCATGCCACACATTGCGGTCATTTTTCCCAAACTCCACCAGAGACTTTGTATTGAAAGGTACGGCAACTCAGGACTTTGTGCAGCGTAACCCAGGCCCCATGGCAGGGTAACCTGATCCAGAGGGTAGGGTAACCTTGTCCAGCGGATACGATAACCTTTCTCTGTTACTCTGTCTATCCCGTCGCCGGCGATAGACATTTCTGACCTGTCTCCCGTTACCTGGCCTAGCTGAGCAACTGCCCCTTCAGAAGTCCCTAAGTATGCAGACACCTCTCCCAGTTGTACCCAGGTACCTAAGTACCTAGCCAGCTAATTGTGTTCATTCACGGAGCCTGGGCTGTCGGGTCTCCATAGGTCAAGTACTCACTGGCCTGCCAGTCCTACCAGGTCGCCTCCAGGCTACCTGGATGGGTGTAGGTTCCCACTGCCATAGCACATGTGTGCTGGGTCGTTACATCACTCCGCTCTTGTCTGCGGTCCATCCTCGACCGCTAGTGTCGCCTCTTATTTCCACAACTCAATTCCCCCAAGACCCTCTAGTCCCTGGGCTTGGGCAGATATCTTCATCGAAATCCAGCCTGGCCTGCAAGCCTGTCTCTTCTAGCATCTCATCGGGCTCCCATGAATTCTCCTCTGCCCCGTAGGCTTCCCTTGAAACCAGGTACTAGATGAAGCATGACGGAAACTTCCCCTTTGCTCTACGATACCATCGACTGTCCACAACAGCTTCGATAACGTAACTTGGCTCCTTGTCCACAAGCTCCAGGTTATGGACATCCTTGGCCATATCTGATCCCAGATCCTCACGGTACGGTTCGGGCAACGTCACTTGGAAAACTGGGTGGATGCTCCATCTGGTAGGCAGTTGGAGTTCGTAGACTTGGTTACCCACCCGCTGTTTGACCACGCAAGGTCCTAACATCCAGTGGTCCAGCTTCTCCATTCGATGCTTCGTGCAGATATTTTTTGGGTTCAACATGACGGTGTCCACTTGCTTTGCCCGCCCAGCAGCCACATCCTCCAAGGTAACATAGTCCAGTGATGGGAACCTTCTCTGGTCATGCCGTTTCCATTACCTTTCCTGTGCCAGTTGAATCATTTCTCAAATCTCCTGCCAGGTTCCTTCTCATTCCTTAACCCAGAGCTCACTGCTAGGGTGTATTCCTTGATTTTCACACGCGACACCCGACCAGTTTGTCTGCGGGTTACACACATACTTGATCTCAAATGGGGACTACCTGGTGTATTCTGGTGTCGAGGTGTTCTATGCATACTCCACAATGGGTAACAGCGAAACCCAATCATCCTGTTAGTAGGAATAGTAACTACGGATGTACTCCTCCAGTGTCTGATTAACCGGGCCCGTTTGCCCATCAGTCTCAGGGTGGAATGCAGTCGAAACATTCTGTTTCACTTGCAACAAGTGCATGAAACTCATCCAGAACTTGGATGTCAATCAGCGATCCCGATCGCAGATGATTAACCCTGGGAGTCCATGAAGGTGCCAAACTTCCTTCAGAAATATCAAGGCAAGCTCCTTGCTGGGTACCTCAGTGGTCAGGGGTATGAAATGTGCCATTTTCGAGAATCCGTCCACTGTGACCCCGATCTTGGTATACCCTTCGCACTCTGGCAGTACTACAACGAAGTTCTTTGAAATCCCTTTCCGCGGCCCCATAGGAACATCAATAGGTTCCAGCAGACCAAACTTCTGGTGCCTGATGGACGTATTTCCTTGGCATGCATCACATGTTCGCACATAGTCAGTGATGTGCTCATCCATCTTTGCACAATAGAAGTCAGCACTAACCCGGCCCATGCTTTTGTAAGTCCCAAAGTGTCCCGGGATTTGGGAGTCATGTTCAGCCTCCATGATTGTCTGCTTCAGATTCTGGCCCTTGGGAATATACCACCTGTTCTTGTACAGGAGTAAGCCCTTTTCCGTCGTGAAATGTCAGTCGACCTCTTTGTTACCGGCAGCCATTGCCTTCCGGATTCTTAAACATTCCTGGTCTTCCTTTGTCGCTACCCGCAGTTGATCCAAAAAGGAAGACTGAAGCCACAATCCCTGGCACACCTGCAACACCTCTCGTCGCAAGATGTCTAGTTCTTGGCTCCCAACCCACTGTCCGGGGCGGAAAACCCACTCTGGCGGAAAATCACTCCCCCCTTCAGGGCTGCAGTCTCTACACCGAGACAAAGCATCTGCCTTTCCATTCAACCGCACTTCTCGGTAAACCACCTGGAAGTTAAATGGTTGCAGGAACTCAGCCCAGTGGTGCTGCCTTCGGTTAAGGACTTGGGTACTATTAAAGTACTCCAAATTCTTACGATCCCTATAGATCTCTAACTGGTCCGTTACGGAGCATAGCTAATGATCCCATCCCTTGAATGCCACCACGATGGTAGTCGTTTCCATGTCATGTACGTAATGCTTGATCTCCGCCGCGTGAAACTTCAGACTATGATAGGCCACTGGATGCCATCTCTCAGCTTCACAGAAGTGGAAGAGAACGGCTCTGAATGCAAAGTCACTAGCGTCAGTTTCCAGCCAGGTTGGCAGCTCGCGGTCAAAATGTGCTAGGATAGGTTTGGACATGAACGCCTCCTTCAGTTGGTTGAAGGCCTGTTCACATGCAGGTGTCCATTCCCATCGGACATCCTTCTTTGTCAAGTCCATCATAGGTTTCGCTATCTTTCTGAAACCTACTATGAACCTAGAATAGAAGTTGGCACAGCCCATAGAGCTTTGAGCGTCGACAACGCATGTCGCAGGTGCCCTGTCACTGCTTGTTTACACCTTTTCTGAAAACATACAGATCCCCAAACCGGACATCTTGTATCCAAGGAACTCAACCCCCCGCTGGTGGAAGCTAGACTTTTTCATGGTTACACATAGTCTTGCTTTCCGCAATCTCTCCATCATAGGTCTCACCATCCCGACGTTGTCTTTCCTAGTTTTTCGGAGTAGATCGGGACGTTATCCACATATGCAATGACCCCTTCATCTATGAGAGCCCGCAAGACCTCCTTTATTATGCTTTGGAAAGTTGCCGGGGCATTACACAACCCAAAAGGCATGACCATGTATTCATACAGTCCATATCTTCACCGGATGGCTGTCTTCCATTCCTCACCTTCTGCCATCTTCAGATGGTATTAGCCGTTCTTCCAGTCCAACCTGGTGAACACAACAGCTTTTCCTAACCTATCTTGCAGTTCCTTCACCAATGGTAGAGGATACTTGCTCTTCACCATGATTTTATCCAGCCCTCGGTAATCTATTACCAGTCTTAATATACCATCTGGTTTTGGCTGGAAGAGGATAGGGGCTGCTGCCGAGGAACTGGATCGCCGCAGCTTTCCCGTTCGCAGCATGCCATTGAGATATTCCCATAGTGCCTTAAGCTCCTTTTCCGATAATGGGTAGATAGGCCCAAATGGGGGTTGAGTTCTGGGTGGCAACTCGATCCTATAGTCATACTTCGCGTGCTCCCATAGCGACTCAATCCGTTCCTGACTGAAGATACCCCTATAGTCCGTATACACGCAGAGTAGCTTAACTGTAATGTCCGCACCATCCTAATCGGAGAATTGCACAATTCCCAATAGGTCCATATTACTAGGGTCTTCGGCTAGTAACTCTTTATCAGTCATGAACACGAACCGCCCCCGCCCTGCCCGGCAGCTGGCATTACAGAAATCGAAGCACCAGGTTAGTGATCCTGTCTTCCAATCTATGTCAGGATTATGGTCCTTCAACCAAGACATAGGTAGCTACCCATCCACCTTAGTGTCGGGCATATCCGCAACTTCAAAGTGCTTCTCATTATGGTGGTCGCCTATCCTCATCTCCAATGACTTGGTATAGTGTAGACGAGACCCAGGAATGTGATTACCGCTCGTGTCGCTTATATGCACGCGTACCTTTCGTCGGACACAAGGTGTTTGAGTCTGCTTAACCTAATGGCTACTCAGCACTGGCCCTGTAGCTCCACTATCAAGTAGCAGGAGCCCTTCCGCGCTTACCTGTCTAGCTTCTACCTTCCAGTCTAACTTGACCCACAGGTGGATAGACTTGGTATAACGAGGCAAGTTGTCACGCCTCTCCCTCTTTGCTTTTCCTGGGGACTTAATCATCTTGGCATAGTGAATCCTTTCAGTCTCTTGCCTTTCAACCCAAGAGCGGCCAGAATGGGTCGGTAAACGTTAAGTGATTGGGAATCGCCTTATATCAATTACTAGGGTGTTTACTATCATGCCAGCATGATTTTGGGTACTAAACCCTTCTCAGTGACACTTGGAAATGGTACTGTTTATTTGATCAAGTCCAGCATGAACCAATTCTGCTTGTCCTCACCATAACAATTTTCCCCACGGTTGGTAGGAGTCCGCTGTTGGACCAATCCCAAGCGAAACAACCTTGCTTCCCCAATGTCGAGTGTCTCCTCTAGCAAGACCTCACTAAGCCCCAACTGAAATAATGTCCTACGACTTGCCCATCCAGCTAAGGAAATCCTGAAAGGACTACCTGTAACTAGAACAAAGGAAATAACCAGAAACCCAACCAAGGAGAGATAGCCCTGCCCACCGCGCACAGCCCACAACATCTACCTGCTCACACCACCTGGGTGTAGTCAGTATCAGTGGCATCTATACAGTAGAGGGGTACTTACCCATCTGCGTAGCCATCTCCATCACTTCAGTCCATCTATCCCTCAGCGGTCTATGGCTGTGGGTTAATAAGGTTATACCTTGCGCAGAATGGGTTCTTACCTATTGCGAGCTGTCAGTATCAACCTCCATGATCTGAGGTGGTGCCTGGCGGACTTCAAGTATCTTTGACGAGGAAGTAGGAGGGGGCGCTTCAAGGCCCATTGCAGGCTGTTCCGTTCCTGTAGGCTCGCTTACCGCGGCTGGCCGTTTCAATCCATGGGCCTGTTTAGATGAACTAACGACTGGTGCCATCGCGGTACACTTTCTGCAAAAGTGACCTGTTTGCCCGCACTTGGTACACTGGTTGTGCTTCTTCCGGCATTTGGTCAAAGTCGACGGGATTTCCTTATCCGCTATTGCATACTCAGAAGTCCCCGGCTTTACCTCTTTCGCCACGTTAAAATTAGTACATTTGGCATACCTCTGGTTCTGTCTCCCCGCACCTTTTTCATTCTTCTTGAACCTGCCAGATGTCGAGGATCTATCCTCCTTCTTATCTGCAGGCTGAGACCGGGGGGCCGGGTGGATGACGCAGTTACTGAACCGGTTGTTATCCTCCACCATGTGTCCGACCTTCCGCAGAAGATCCAGGTACTTGTTCAGGTCAGTCGAATGTGGCTCCTTAAGTACCCACGCAGTCCAAACCTCTTGTGTGATACCTGATGGAACCTTGTCTCATAGCTGCACTGGCTCTGTATAGTTAAGCTTATTCATAGAAGCAATTATCTTATCCAGGTACTCATCAATGTGATGCGGCTTCATCCCAAGGTCTTGCTACTCGTGAAGGGATCAATCTCGCTCGGCCTAGTCTGCGCTGAAACTTTGTTGCAGCCGTTCTCGGAACCCTTTCCATGTCCGTAAGGGCTTGCTGTCTTTTACAGGGATACCTGTGCGCTTGACGGCTTTCTTGTTAATGTACCCATGCAGCTCCAGATACCATGCCCAGGCGGAGTCATCAAGAAGGGGGATCACCAAGTTTACCTTATCCATGTCAGTTAACCTGCAATCCATAAAGTATTCAAATTTGACTTCTACCAAGGTCAAGAATCTCATGAGTTCTGTAACTTTGCCCTACAATTAAGGAATACCACTCAACCTCTCCTGCTTCTTCTGCTGGTGTCTTGGTGTAGGACTAGAAGCCGAACCAGTACCCCTCAGGGCTCTCGCCAACCTCTTGACCCAGCGATCCCACTGTGGTGTCTAGTTGTTGCTCCCGTCATCCCTGGGAGCACCAAGGAAGGGGCTCAAATGGGGGAGAGAATCTCTATCGTTATTATTATCCAAGCTGTCATGGTCAGAGTCCCCTGGATCTCCGCCTGCTTCCGCCGTACCACCTCCGGGTGGTGCATTTCCATACCCACTACCTCCGGTATTCCTGCCTGGGGATTTCCAGGGTCTATCATACCCATCAAACCGTTCCTCCTGGCCTTCCTGGTTACCATCCTCTGTGGGGTTAGCCCCTGATGCTCCTGATGCCGGGGGTGGAACAGGGCGTCGCCCACTCTCAGGGGTTGGGTTGGGTGCCGTCTGTGTTATCCGCTGAAAAGACCGTAACTCTGGACCATGCAAGGGTTGCATCTGGGGGCCAGTGTGCCCCCATGACCCACGGTACCCACATGTCGGTCGTCCATCTCCTTCTTTCTGCCTCCTTCCATGCCTCATCGTGGTCCGTGGTCCCTTCCTATACCCATAGGAGTGGTAATGAATCCACCCCATCCAGGTCTCTTCCGACTTACAGCCTGACAGACAGAACTCGTCTTGGCTGTCCGAATCACCACATGTGATGGTGGGGAGACCGGCGGGAAGACTTGGCTTCGAGGGTGCCATGGGGATGACCAGTGCCCAAGGAACCCCACGAGCAGGTGTTCCTGGCAAGGGGATAGGGGTCCCTCGTGATAGAGCCTCAGGTGCTCGCTCTTGGTGGTGCTGTACCTGTTCAAAGAACGCAGGTGACGCAGCACTGTAACGGGGGCACCCCTAGGAAGATGGATCCCAAGGTTGCGACCGCACCAAACAACTTCAAACTTATCGCCAAAAGTTCACACAAATGTAAGAGTAAAGTAGACGGTAAAACTTAATATCGTTAAGCCTGACGCTTCACTCAATTAAGGTCTCGAGAGGATTGATTGTTGGAGTAGGAGAGTTCTCGCATAGACTTTCAGGTAGTTTTATCTTATGCCAGAAACTCCCCCATCAGTTTACTCCAACTGTTTGAGCACACCCTTCTCCGCTAAGGGCGGTCCGACACGTCTCCTGACACCCCCTTCGGGCATGTATGTGTCGACCCGCTCTAGTCGGCGTTCACCATATGTGCATATCGTTTCTGCGGCGCAATTCCATTCTGCCCGCCGGAGTGAAAACCTCTGCGCATCGGGGACTTGCCAGTGGCTAACTGTCAAGACCCCTTGCTGAACTGGACTATCTATGACACCCTTCCCATGCGCGTTGATTTCTTCTTGACGCCGGAAGCTACCGTGAGCGGTTTATCTATCTACTATTTACGAGTCTCGGGCTTCCGGTGTCTTCCGCAGGGTACGGTGGTCCAGGAGTGATCCAATGGGCGCTACCCACGACCACTACCTCGGATACACCTTACCTGCGGTAGGAATCATGCTTTTAGTGTCTCTGCACTTCCCTCTCAGAGCCTATGGCGTTGGGGACATCCTTGGGCGTGGTAGGTGCAAAACGTTCCCAGTCGTCCCGGCACCACCCGGGACTACCTTCGGGACCCCCACGGTTAACTCCCGTTAACTCCGTCAGTTTTGGTCCGTTTTACTCCGAACAACTTGGAGGAGGTACTCCACCTTCCACCCTATGCCCCCTTGTATATCCTGCGAACAGCTTACGGTCGACCGGACGGCAGCAACGTATACAGTGTTGCAAGCGGGTCTCCAAAGATCCTCCTTTGCTAGACTGCACACAACTACGCAACCGTTTGCCCATGACGTCCGGGCCTCAAGGCGGGGCCGGAGGGGCATGATAGGAATAATGTCTTCAATTTACAGCTTCTTCGTAGCTGCGTAGCTCGCCCAATAGCATCTCCCGGAACTCCAGATTCCAGTATTATGCATGGTTTCGTGTGACAAACATTCCAGTCATTTTTCCCAAACTCCCCGAGGGACTTCGTATTGGCAGGTAGGGTAACTCAGGTCCTTGAACAGGGTAATCCAAGCCTCAAGGCAGGGTAACCCTGTTCTGAGGGTAGGGTAATCTTGTCCGGTGGACAAGTGGATTTTCTCCTGTTACCCTATCTATCCCACTTCCGGGGATAGACACACTCGGCCTTTCTCTAGTTACCCAGCCTAGCTGTGTATTGGCCCTTCATAGGTCCCTAAGTACGCTGACACCAACCTTGGGCGTAGCCATGTACCTAAATACTTGTGTCCACTAAGTCTGCTCATCTCGGAGCCCGGGCCATCGGGTCTCCGTAGGTCAAGTACTCACTTGCCTGCCGGTTCCTACCAGTTCGCCTCCGAGCTACCTGTATGGGTGTAGGTTCCGGCTGCCATAGCTCACGTATGCTGGGTCGTTACAAGCACGTATTGACCGGAATCCCGGAACTGCCAAAGCCAGGGGTAGGAAAGGGGCGGTAGGAGATGGGTCAGAACTAGTGACTGGCAGAGGACCGGTAGAGGTGTAGGTCTTGGGGTGCCTATGAGAGGTACAGGAGTTGCAACTGACCGTGCTCCAGGCGCAATAATAGGGCCAGGGGTCGGACGAGGTGTTGGGTCAGGCATATCTGGGGCTGTTATACCCTTTGGTTTGGACGTCCTTTTCCTTATTTACCATCTACCAGTTGGCTCGACTGTTGGGCTGCCCGAACGACTACTGGCGATTGCGGGAGGGACAGACAGGAAGCCTGTAGATGCCCTTGAGAAGGAGGAAGTATAACTGTAGCCGTCACCTTTCCGGCTTTCCAACATGTGTATACCTATTGGGCTCAAGTACACCCTCCATTGGTCATCTCTGGCCTTCATGGCCAATTCCATGCCGAAATTCTCAGCCTTGGTATGGACGAGTAGGAGCGGGGGAGCGGGCTCTAACATCAGTATATCATTCTCAGCATCAATACTATGCCCTCCTTCTGAAGCCTTTTCCAACACTGTCATCCGAGTCCTCAATGCTTGCTGATCCCTTATCATCCGCAGGTATGCCTCCTACTGCACTTTACTCTATTTTACCACTGCCGTAGTAATCTGTTTCCGGAACACCCCTTGCGACCCGGTGTTCCAGTTTCTCAGTTCCCGCTTCACTTGCGGAATCGACTTGGATACCTCCCGGACGATGTAAGGTTGAAAGAACTTGCGCGAGAACTTGCTAAATAGGACACCCAGGGGGGGAGAAGGGGTCGTGTTGTGGACAAGGGCGGAGTCTGGAAAAAATGAGAGCGCCGCAGTGCGAGGGTCTGTAATCATGAGGTCGAGGCGTTCTGTAGGTAACTGAATAAGGGCAGCCTCCAGAAGCAACTAATGACCATCCGAGTCAATACCTTGATCATCCGCAAAAACCGACACACCAACTGTGTTGGCGGCATGTTCGTCAAGATCGAGGTCTGAATCCCAGTTGGATTCAATTCTGGATCAAAGTTCGGTACTAGCCATTGCGCTTTCCACATTGGGCGACTTGTTCTAGACAAGGTTACCAGTATTCACGCAAAGTCATTGCCAAAGGTGGAAAACAATTAATCAGGAGAGGAGTTAAGCAAGGAGCTCGCTTAACAATATACTGTAACGGTGGCACTACTAGAAAGATGGATCGCAAGGTTGGGACTGCACCAAACAACTTCAAACTTATTGCCAAAAGTTCACCCAAATGTAAGAGTAAAGTAAATGGTAAAACTTAATATCGTTAAGCCTGACGCTTCACTCAATTAAGATCGCACAAGGATTGATTGTTGGAGTAGGAGACTTCTCACATAGACTTTCAGGTAGTTTTATCCTATGCCAGAAACTCCTCCCTCAGTTTACTCCAACCATTCGAGCAAATGCTTCTCCAGTAAGGGCGGTCGGACACGTCTCCTGTTACACCCTTCAGGCATGCCTGTGTCGACACACTTCGGTCGGCGTTCACCTTATGCAGTTGTCATTTCTGCGGCGCATTTCCATTTTGCCCACTGCAGTGAAAACCTCTGCACTTCGGTGTCTCGCTAGTGGCTAACGGTCAAGACGCCAAACGAACTACACTATCTATGACACCCTTCCTATGTGCATCGATCTCTACTTGGCCCCAGAAGCTACTGTGAGAGTTTTATCTATCTACTATTTACTGTTCTTGGGCTTCAGGTGTCTTCCACAGGGAACGGTGATCTGGAAGGGGTCCAATGGGTGCTACCCATGACCACCACCTCAGACCCACCTTACATGTGGTAGGAATCATGCTTGTAGTGTCTCCGTACGTCCCTTTTAGAGCCTGTAACGTTGGGGACACTTGCGGGCTGGGCAGGTGTAAAACTCTCCCGGCCACCCCGGCACCACCTGGGACTACCTTCGGGACCCCTACAGATAACACCTGTTAACTCGGTCAGTTTTGGTCTGTTTTACTCCCAACAACTTGGAGGAGGTACTCCATCTTCTACCCTATGCCCACCTGTAGATCGTGCGAACAGCCTGCAGTCGACCAGACGGCAGCGACGTATACGGTGTTGGCAGCATGTCTGCAAACATTCCACTTTGCTAGACTGCAAACAACTACGGAACCATTGGACCATGGCATACGGGCCTTAGGGCAGGCCCAGAGGGGTATGATAGGAATAACATCTCAAATTTGCAGCTTCTTCGGAGCTGCCTAGCTCGCCCAATTGCATCTCCCGGAACCCCAGATTCCAGTATTATGCATGGCTTCCTGTAACTAACATTCCGGTCATTTTTCCCCAACTCCCCATGGGACTTCGTATTGAAAGGTAGGGTAACTCAGGACTCCGGGCAGGGTAACCCAAGCCCCAACGCAGGGTAACCTGACCCCGAGGGTAGGGTAACCTTGTCCAGCGGACATGATAACCTTTCCCTGTTACCCTGTCTATCCCGTCGCCAGCGATAGACATTTCTGACCTGTCTCCAGTTACCCGGCCTAGCTGAGTAACTGCTACTTCTGAAGTCCCTAAGTGCGCTGACACCGCTCCCGGGTCTATCCAGGTGCCTAAGTCCCTGACCAGCCAATTCTGTTCATTCTCGGAGCCCAGGCCATCAGGTCTCCATTGGTCAAGTACTCTCTTGCCTGCCGATCCCTACCAGTTCACCTCCAGGCTACCTGTATGGATGTAGGTTTCGACCGCCATAGCTCATGTCTGCTGGGTCGCTACAAAGCTGTCCACCTAGTTCTAAGAATAGAAGAAGAAAGAAATAATTCTGTATTGTTAAACTTATCAATATCTAGCCCGAGCTCACCTATGTTTCACTCCTATCATGTCCTAAATTACAAAATTAAACTATTATTCCTTAATTTTTTCCATCAACGCTGTATTGAGAAAGTAATTCCAATATTCTCTATATTACTCAAAAATCATATTCTGCTCTCATTGGATTGGTATTAGAAAACCTACCCCTGGAATTACCTTTGGAACTTTCCCCAAATTGTAGTTGTAGTTGCCATACAAACCGCTAATAGTAATAACTTCAATTCAGGTTTAAGGTATCAGAACAATTTTCCCAGATTGATACCCATATTTATTAATATATGAAGAGGATTGGATTAGATTATATAAATTTAGATATGTTTTCTTTAAACAGATTCTTCTACTAAGTTATAGTTTAAATATTTAATTCATACAGTATTACAATTCAGTATTAAGTATAAAATTAGTATACTTTACTTCCCTGTCTAAACAGTTATGCCCATCACCACAGTCTGCACATTTTCCCTCTTTGACTCTAGCAATCCAAAGTCTCCGTCTCTGTATACCCACAAAGTTCATATTACATTGAAAGGTTGTTCTGTTCTTACAACTATTTGCTTTCTCACCTCTTTATAGTAATGCCATTCCCAGTTCCTCATCTTACTCTTTGTCTGTTCCTTAAACATCTCTCTAAGTTCCCAATATTGAAGCAACCTAGTTCCTCTCATGATTAAAAACATTGTACTAATTCCTCCACCCAATTCTGTAACTATTGTATTGAACTCTAAAATCCTTATAAAGCCCAGTGTGGTTAGTAGTTGATCATAGATCTCAAAGTATACTAAGCAAGCTGGTGATCTGTTATGCTTTTTCTTGATAGATACTGACTCAATATATAGAGTTACTGTATCAGGTTGCCTGTTTGTATCAATTCGTGTATTAATGGTTGCATTAATCCAATAATCCATTAAATCTTTAATACAGTAGTTAGATCCAATAGCAATATATCCAACCAGACTTGTACTGGCAAGTTCAATATGATGTGCAGACACTGGATTTATTGCCTCCTCTACTGTTATATTTTCTATTAGTCTGATTTCTTTAATAACTAAATTAAGATTAGAATCTTTGATACTATATTCCTGCAATGTTTTCTTACTAGACTTATTTCTCATATGTCTTTTCTTCTCTTTTCCTACTCTCCTTTCTTGTCTCTGCCAGTTCAAACTATTTTCTTGCCTCTTGGCTAGTTTCTCAATCTTCTTATTAGTTTTTTCTCCTCCTTTCTTGGCCTTAGATTTTGCTCCTCTGTTCTCATATAACTTGTTCCTCTCTGTCTTGATTTCTTGTTTTTTGTTGCTTTAATTGTCCTTAACTTGAAATACTTATAACTTACTACTAGTCTTGGTTCTCTTCAATAATTTGAAAATAAATTACACTTTAATCCTTCGTCTTCGTCTTCTTCTTTCTTCAAGTTTTTATTCACCATATTTGTTGCTTTTAACAGAAAATTAGTAGTGAAAGTTTTTTGACTTTTAATAGTAGTAATTTCAGACTCACTTATAGTATACCGATACTTATTAGATTCTCTTTCTGAGGCTTGAGATGTTTCTGCAACAAGGAGAGTAATTGTCAGTTACCCCTCCTCTTTCCCTTCACTCATAGTTGGCAAAAGCAAGTTTGATGTAGTATTTTTCTTTTTTGTTAAGTGATAGTTGATGATTTACTACAATAGAATTCTTTATCACTATATAGAGTATAGTATTAAGTGATTCATATTTCTGTAATTCAATATTACTTATTGTATTTTGTATTTTGACTACTTATTTATATTAAAATTAAGATTATACTTCTTCAATCAGATTTTCCTCTCCTTCCACAACAATCTTTAAATTCTATAACTGTGTAGAGTTTAATTCATACTTGCTATACCTCATCACATTATTTTTCCCTTTTGTTCAATATTGCTTTTTGATCTTTTGGCCTCTAATCCCACAGTAGAAGATAACTGGTAATTAACCACTAGATGACCAATCTACTACAAATACTTCTCAATCCACTGAACCAAACATTAAAGAAAGACTAAATCAAGCCTGAGAGTGGCTAGCACAAGGGCTAGCAGAGAAGACAAGGATGGCTGCAAAACTATTCAATGTAAAAGTAATAGTGATTTGAATATGGCAATTACAAAAGCAAACTCAGCAAAGGAATACCCAAGAGACCTTTAATTAATATGGTCACAATAATATTATTCCGACCTCTATTTAAGAGAAAGCAGTATATGAGTTTTACTATAAGCAATAGAAGATAGGAATTCCAGCAACACTATTGATTATTTTCACTACAATCTGCAATCCTCAAGAGTATGAAAAAAGCAATCCTCCTTTTCATGAATAGTTTCTCCAATAGCTGGAGAGGAACTCCAGCCTTTATGCGATTAAGACAAAGCTAATTTTACAAGATTGACTTGCAATACATACCAAAAATAATCTAAGTAACTTTTTTAAGGACTATCCACAGACCTTAGAAAAGTACAATATTCAACAAGCAAAGTATATATATAATACAGATGACTTGGATGTCAATGTTAGATATCCAGCATGTGAGATAGTAGTTGTGCTAATAGAAGTCAAGGAGATATATACTGCAAGTCAAGAGAATCTCTAGTCTCTGACCATTATTGAAGCCATTTGTGCAGATGGAAGTCTACCACTACCTTTAGTTATCATCTGCTCTGGTGAAAAGATAATGGAATGTTGGATTGACAAAAGCCTAAATAGTATGAAGGTTATTGCAGTCTCTCCAACGGGATATACAAATGCAGATCACTCTTTCCTGGCTTGATCAATTTATTAAGCACAATAAAGCTAGTCCAGTATTATAGCCACCTGATAAGAGTATGATGGCATTGAGTTTTTGGTTATACATATGGGAGCGTATGTTGGGTAGTTACCTGGTAGTTGGAAGGGTTGCTTAGTCAAGATTCCATATACCAGAACCTCATAGAAACTGATAGGAGATTGTGGCTGCACATGAGAAAGGGGTTAGAGATGTTAGAATTTGTCAGCAGAGAAGTTTTCTTTGTTGTATAAAAGGGTATGATCCTTGATGGTTTACTTTCCTTATGCAACCTGGTATTTTCCTGCATATACCTATACTTAGAAATTACATTCTTGTCTCTCCATTGCATCATTAGAACCTATGAACCCTAACCCTGCTCCTAGAACCCTGTTCCTAACCACCCACAAGTCTTAATACAAACATGTCTTATTTGTATATCAGTACCTGTCTCTTGTTCTGTCTGCTATTGTGTACCTTAAACTATGTATTCCTGACTACGCACTGACTCTGTGTGTTACATCTAGATGAGCATTGGAGAATTCTGCTTCTACATGGTCATTCTACACACTGCCAAAATGATTTTATCATCAAATATCATAAGAATTATATTGTTCCTTTGGAATTTCCCTCCACCTTTACTCATATCCTTCAACCTCTTGATATAGGTGCTTGCTGTCCATAGAAGCAACACCACACTAAGGCAATCCATAATGCTCATTATTCTCTGATTATAGAATATATGATTACCTTCTTCTTTTATAACCTTAACTCAATCTGCAGTCAACTCTTTGAACAGCGGACAATTAAAAGTGTCTTCAAAGATTCTGAAATGTTTGCTATTTTCTACAAAACTGCCTTAACAAAAATGCAGTACTATAACTCAACCACCAATTTAGCTTTAAGAAATATTGCAACTAAAAAGAATGTTCCAGTGAAAGAGGCTAGTATATTGGAACCTCCTATTCTGCTGACAACATATTCCAAAAGTCCAAAGAGTACAGCCCGTCATCAGAAGTGTTCATGATACTTAGTCCGCTACCTCGCGAAAAAACTAGCCAGACCCTCATGACCATGAACAACAATACAATTCATACAACCTGCTCCTCAATTGATTTTTCCCATTTACCATGGTTTACAGATCAGGATATGCAAACCCTGCGGCAACAAAAAAAAAGCACTCCCAAAACCAAGCAAAAAGAGATAACCAACATTGGAAAAGGCATGGTTATTGCCTTTTTCTACTGCCTCCAGAATATTGCTCTTGTTGCTCAAACTATTGGGTGTCCTTAGACCATAGTTAAACGGTTCCTTGTCCCCGCATGTGAGCGGCAATCATTAGAAAACATTCCCGGCTCCGGTCATACTCCAGTTCTTAGCCATCACCAGTGTCGGACAATTGTTCACACAGCTACGTCCAACCAGAAAATGACCAGATCTGGTTTCAGGGATAAATATACTCCAGGTGCTTCCCTTTCTACAGGTAACATCTCAGTCCTAGTGCTACTATCAGTAATAGGACATGATTAGCTAATAAGTAAAATAGTTGACAGAGTGCTCAGAGAAGTCAATATCAAGAAGTGGCTTGGCAAATCAAGACCAAAGCTCAAGCTTGAGCATGTGGCAAAGAGACTCAAGTGGGCTACAGTTCATAAAGACTGGACAGTGGAGGATTTTGAAAGAGTTATTTGGAGTGATGAATGTAGTGTGAAGAAATCCAAGGATCCAAGACAACAATGGGTTTTCAGAAAACCTGGAGAGAAGTGGCTGTCTGATTGTATTCATCCTAAGGAAAAGGCTAAGGGAATCTCTCTTATGGTTTGGGGTGCTTTTGGGGGAAGAGAAAACGTTCTTTGGTTCCTATTACTCCAAATATCAATAAGACCAGGTATGTTAAGCTCTTCCCAAGACATCTTTTTCCTATTATTCATCAAAAGATTTCTTTTGGTATGCAAGATATTCTTTTTCAGCAAGACAATGCTCCTGTTCATAAGGCTGATAGTGTTATGGATTGGTTGGAGAGAAACTGTATTGAGGTTGAAGAACAACGCCCATATTCCTCTGATTTGAATCCTATTGAGCATGGATGGGTGAAGCTTAAAAAGCGATTGCACTAGCAGTATCCAAGGATTGTAGATACCCCAGGAGGAAAGAAAGCTGTTAGGAAAAGGCTTGCACATGTATTACCATTAGTTTGGGAGACAATTCCTAAGGAGTTTTTTGAGAAGTTGTGAAAATCAATGCCTGATAGGGTGGCTGCAGTTTTAGAGGCAAGGGGAGGTTATACACAGTATTGACTATTTTTATTATTCAATTTACCTTACCATTCTCATAGTTAATCATCGTTAATGGTTTGTGCCCATTGATTATAGTTCATTGTTCGCGCCCATTGATCGTGCCCATTGACAACCCCACTATTGTGGCCGGGAGACATAGTGCAACCATAATTAAACATGTCTCAGATCACTAACACTTCTGACAACCGACCATATTTATCAATAAATAGAACAAGCTGCAGTTTTTAGTTCAAAAACCAAACAACAATTTCAAAAGTGGACAGAGGACACAGAAATTCTTCTTAGTAAGGCCTAATTTCAAGAGAAAATATGCAAAACAGCTCATAAAAGAGTTTAGAAAGGAGTAATATGAAAGACCAAATCTCACAGAGTAATTCAAAAGGGTAGAGTAATTACAGTTGAAGCAGTACATATGCAAAAAAAAGAAAAAGAGAAGAAGAAGAAAGTAGTTGCTATAAAGAGGGCAAAGAAGAATATTCAAATAGCAGTAAATAAGACAAAGGCTACTCTACACCATAGTAGAATTGAAGCAAGGAAGTTGGAAAAGGAGTAGAAAAAACAAGTACAAAATATTACTGCCCAAGAAGGAATTATTCTAGTGGGATTATAGACTCCACTTCCTGATCATGAAAAGAATTCCACTTCAGAAGATCTTGAATTACTGGTACTACCTCCAGATTTGGTACAAGCTTTCTTTCCATTAGAACACTCATCTACTCATAATGGGGTTGCCATAGGTAGTGTAAGTAAATCTCATTTCTTGAAAAAGGCAAGAGCTGTAGCTCTTGTAAGAGTTGAATTTCAAACTATTGTATAATAGACAGAAAATGGGCTCAAATATCTACCATCTCTTCACCATCAAGCTAATACTAGTAGTCAGGTCTTTGATAATAAATCTGATTCAGATTCATCCTCTGTTTCACTAGATTCTATTCTAGAAAATGCTGATTTTGTTGGTGTTTAAAAGTCTTATATTGTTCAGTACTGCATATATATATAGTTATCAACTATCACTTAATAAAAAAAAAAAAGTACAACGTCACACTTGCTTTTGCTAACTATGAGCAAAGCGAAATAGAAGAGTAACCAATAATCACGATTCATTATTTTCTGATCTTGAGAGACTTTGCAACTTCTCCTATAAAGAGAAGAGTATAAATTTGTGATTTTGGATTTTTGTGGTTTGATAGTTGATTGTGGGGAAAAAATAAAATAAAAGGAGGCCTTGTATTTCTTTTATAGTAGAGAGGTATATATAAAGGGCAAAAACCTAAACTCAAAATTATATTTATTTAGACCTAGCCAAAAAAAAAAATTTGTATATAGTATAAGTAGTGCAAAAAGGGAACCTCAAATTTTGTCATTTTCAAATCACTAAGGCTCCACAACCACAACCATAATTCCAAAAAGAAAAACCTGTGTCTGTAAAAAAGGATAAAGGCGAATGCAAAACAGGTTTTTTCTTGGCAAATATGTATGTAGTTGTAGAGCCTTAAGGATTTAAAAAATAGTATTTTTGGTGTAAATGACTAAAAAGTGTTACATCAAGCCATACTTGATTCTCTTGGTAAGCATGAATTTGTTTTATTAAATGATTGTTTGATATTTATTGAATTACTAATTTCTGACAAATACAAAATCCAAACCTACAATCAAATAGCTAATTTAGTAATCCTCATAATGATTTATTTCTTGTGACCTAATTATTACAATTTATTAATGAAAGTATACTAGTCTTAATAGGTGTTCAGCGGTAGCTGACTCTAAGGACAAGCAAGTCTGCACTAAGGCCCGATACGTGATGAATTGATTGCTAGGTAGGCTCACTTGAAATATTAAGATAGAAATAATTTTATAGTTATATCATATAACGAATATATTGATAAGATCTCTTCTCCATCGCAGATGATTTCTATAAACCATAGGAGGCGACTCAATATTTGTATTCCACGTCTGGGTGTTTGCAGACTACCTATTCCTCCCACTTTCACTTGTGCGAACTTCGTAGACCCTGAAAACCTTTACCTCGCTTGACTCTGATTCCCTCAAACAGCAGGGAGGGTGTCCCACCTCTCTCTGCACAGTGTTCACTCTAATCATAGTCACTCAAACCCTTTCACCCTGGCAAGCAGTTACTGGTTCTATCTCTGCATACAAAGTGATCAGCTCTGACAACAGACTTATCAATACAGGTGAATTTCTTATCCCTCTGTGTTAACCCACAGGAGGCATACTCCTCTCTTATTGTTCCCATGGCATTTAGGCCTCATTCTACTCTGGGTTAACCTTTCACATGATAGGACTCCGTCTGGCTCTACTTTATCATGCCTCCGGGTCTGAGCGAACAATCTTCCCTTGGGTGTCGTCCCCTCATCAGGATTTCCCTCTGCATTCCTCTATCAACGGACTTGAAATTCAGTCTTACTGCATGCATGGCAGCCAGGGACTCCTATTGGAGTAGCCGACCTCCCCCCTGTTGGCATCCATCCATTGGCACAGCTGAGGGATCTTTGTATGTGTTTATCTCCACAACCAACTGACCAAGTTAGTTCGTTTGACCTGGTCAGGATAGCCCACAGTCCTCTCTCAAAAACTCACTGAAAACTCCTCGGTTCGCAACCTTTGGTGGTGGTGTAAATGAGGGTTTGCACCGACGTTGTATTGGTAGAAGTTAACCTATTCTCCAAATACTCTGACAGACCCTGGGATCGAACACGTGACCTTCTGCCAATGATCACGTGGTATGCCCATTTCACTATGCCAGTTCGTCTTATGTATAACAATCGTTAATTGTATAATTTCTCTTTAGTATATACTGTTTCATATTCTTTAAGTAATAATTACAAGATATTCCTGCAATGCTATATCCCAAAAAGGCCTAAGCGGCTAGCCACTTGGTAGATCAACTTGGTGGCCGGCCTTCAGAACCAATTCTCTATGTACAAGAATCAGATAACCAGCAGACTCTATTTGAGTCTTCAATCGCTACAGGTCCACTTTGGGCATTAGAAGACACTCCCACAGCTCTGTCAGATATAATAAATTGTATAGATACATTCTCCAGACTCTATCATTACTAAGAATAAAATAATTGAGCCAATGGGGAGGAAGACACCCGTCAAGAGTACATCCGGACAGACTCTTTGGAGACAAAAGAAATGCTTAAGTACCTTAGAGGAAGAAGGAGATAAGACAGGTACATTTCATGAAGGTATGAGATAATATGTAACTCTAATTAGATATTTAAATATGATATAAAAACTATGCACTAACATTATTATTAAAATAATATAGAAGAAAATCACCAATGTGATAGGAATAAGCTCCAGTTGGAGAACTGAATGAGCCAAGCTATGAAAGGTTGACTGCAAATTGAATCAATATGTAAGGAAAGGATAAAAAAAACTATTCTATTATTAGGCAAAGTCATTCTACCTAATCTGGTATTGTCTTTCTTGATAGAATACTAAATATCAATATCAATAGCTATTACAAATCTAAAAAAGTATCTACAGTCAAAAAAATATCCTCTTAAGCGTCTTAAATCAGGGTATTACTAGCAGGTTTTACAGTTTTTTCAAATTCAAACATTGAGTCTAACAAAGACTACCTGGCAAAAGCCACCACTTGAGCTTGCCAAACTAGTCACTCCTAGGTCAGAAAAAGACTGTAAGACTGCTATTCAAATCATCCATGATGAGCAGAAATGGATTCAAAGTCGCTAAACAAGCTTTCACAAGATACAAGAGAAATGCAGAATTACCTCACACTTGAATGATGAGAGTACCCAATTGGTAATCTGTGAGTTTATTGCCAAAACTAGTAATGCCATCTTTTCCTTGCTTCTTGTAGTAGCCATTACCGAATACTAGACCAAAGGAGTACTAGCACCACCATAAATGCTAAAGATTGGCTCTGCTTATATCCAAATTCTAGTATCAAATATTCAATTACTACCACTATCACTAAAAGTCATTCAAAAGGTTTTAACAATTTGTGCTGCCTCAGCTTGGCTAGGACAGCTCAGCTATAAATACAAAGAAGTCAAGAAAGAAATTTATAAAAATGGGCACAAATGTAAAGATGTTATCACCTATTACCAGCAGGAGTTCCTACCCACTTTACAGAGTCTAAAGTCATATATGGTGACCTTGGAGTTGGCTGCTGATGGTAAACCTGTAATGGGTTATCCAGAAAATCAACCATATGGTCAATGGCCAATTGTTCTTGTTATTCATAATAAATCCACTGTTGAAACCAATGATGGAAAATAACATGTTTGGATGAAAGAAAGAGAACCTCTACTTAGAAAGAAAAGCTGAGAAAAGAGAATCATGGAATCAGAGTTCATCACTCCAGTTGGTCGATTGAGAGCTTCTGATTGGATACCAACTACTAATCTGCCAAACTTTGCTCTTACTCCTGACAATAATTTACAGTACAACACTCATTCCACAACAATGCATATTGAGTATAGAGGTGGCAAATAGTGCAATAAAGAAGACCTTGTCCTGCAAGTTATACGAGCCTCTATTTCTATCTTTAAGTCTTCTTTCCCTGGTTGTCAAGCCTTTTTTTTGTTTGACAATGCTAGAAGCCATTCAGCATTTGCATCAGATGCCCTTCAAGCAAGAAATATGCGTCTTCATTCTGGTAGTGTACAGGCTTTACTTCATCCTGATTTTAATCAATTAACTAGCCAAGGGCAAGAGATGGTAAGGGAAGATGGGTGAGCAAAAGGTTCAAAGAAGGTATCAGAAGAATGGGGCTTGTGGCAGAGTGGTCTATATCTATTATGCAAAAAAGCCTACAACAGACCAGCATCTCAAGACCTGTCTCCTAGGTAGTAAATACTGTACTCATACTATCATTGCTGCGCAACGAGATTTTCGAAATCAAAAGTGCCGTCTGCAGAAGAAAGTTGAGAAATGTCATTACCAGGCACTATTCTATTCAAAGTTCCATTGCGAACTCAACTTTATAGAATATATATGGGGGCAAGCCCAGTGATATACTAGGAATAACTGTAGATACAGTATAAAAACCTTGAGATAGCTAATTTCTCAAGCATTGAACCTTGTATCTGATCAACTTATCTGGAAATTTGCACAGAAGACAGAGAGGATAATGGAGATATATTGGTTGGGAATTGCATATAGTTTACCTGAATTTCAGGAATCTGTAAGACACAAGTATAAAAGTTACAGACATGTTTCTAATACCATCAATGTACAATAGTCCTTAGAGATTATATTCTTTATAGTAACTATGAAAATTTAATTCACTCTTAACCTGTTATCATATAATAATATATTTTTATATATATTTTTTCTTACATTCCTTTCTGTTATATTTGCAGGTTAACAGTTTAATTAAACTCTTATTCCTCCAACCTTGTATAAAATTAATCTTCACATGTTATTACTTGGCTGTCTTGGCAATCAGATTTGCACAGCCACATGTGACACGTTTTGCACAGCCAGGTTCCTTTTTTGAACTGCTTGAACTATATCATAACTGGTTCTGCTCATTCTTTTGTTTTTTTTTTTTTTTTAAGTCATCATTTCCTTATTCCAAAAGATTATAATCAGGAGTTTCCAGTAGACTATTAGGTGGAAGAATGAATTCAACCGCCCATTATTCTAATTATCTATGATAAGTCAACTTTTTCAAGGTTAGATAGGCTTCCCGCACCATACTTGCATTCCGCACCAGTTCAGCGGGCTGTGGGCTATGAGGTATGTCCAGTGATCGGCGTCTCCGTGGTTCGTTCGCGCCATCACGATACATCACTCGCTTGGAATTTGTGACCTTTACCTTTTGAATTACCGGTATTATTCATAGTAACGCGTTCAAGTCCGCTGGAATGCAACCTCCGCCATCTGATCTAGCCTACTGCTACCGGCGCTCATGAGTCTTGGTTCCCCCGGGTACCGGTCAACGAACATTTGGTCCGTTGGGCTCTCTCTCTCTCTCTCTCTACACAAGACATGAAAAAGCTCAACCCACCGCCCACAACAAAAAACGTGACTTGCCAACATCAATATCACGAGTGATTTACGGTGATAATAGCTCACTTGTTCTTAGCCGCTGAATAAGAATCTCCCCAGAACACTACACACGGTATGATATCATAACCTGCACTTTCCCAGGCCTTTTTCCCCCATACCACGCGAAGAGATCCCCGGAAACGCTATGCTCAAAAGGAATTGCATAATGACCCCCTCCCCACCCCTCCAAGCACCGCAGGTGGATGAACCCGTGGCAAATCCGGCGAGCGATGAAAATTATTAGAAAACCTCCTGGGGGAGCTTTGACTTTGCTGGGACTACCGAGTTGCTGCGTTTGTTCACCGGATTTTGTGGTACGTCCTTTACTCGTACAGTACATGTGCCATTCAATAAATCACACTCCGGCGGGCGAACAGCGTGTCTAACCCGCACGCTGTCAATGATAAGAAAGGACCAACCCACAACCAGGCATCCTTCCCGCCAATGTATCCACTGCATTCGGAATCCATATCGCAGTCGCTTTTTTCGAATAGAAGGGAGGGTTATAGTTATTTTTTATTTTTCTTATCCTTTTGTTTATCCTGCTGCCCCGTCCATCACGGACCTCACCCAGAGTCGTATTCTACCACGTGCATCACAATATTACGGCAGAGTGGATTTTCCCTACTGCCTGGGTTCGTGTGGGAAGTTCGGGTCCTCGGTACCCGACTTCTGAATTCTCCTATCCTACGTGATGGATGGATAGATGGACGGGGGGCTGGGGGCTATAGAGGGAAATGATGCCAAGGCCATGTCCGTGGCTCCCTCTGCACATTATGGCAAGGGAGAATCGGCGGTATTTGGGCCGTCCATGTTCTGGTGGCCTCACGCACAATCCATGTGAATGGGTATCAAGCAATTAAGGCCAGGTACGAGCACTCCTAACCAAAACATACTAGAGGTTGTACTGTGCCCAGCTGCTCAGGTGCTGAATACGGTACGACCAGCCTCGGTTCGAGGCCTGGCTTTGATTGTTATTACCCGGCTCACAAATGATAGTGCATAATAATAAATAGAGGAAGAATGCAATGACCTTATCAATATTGCTAGAATATCTAAGCACTAGTGTAGAGAATCCTGTTATATGTATGATACCGGTATTCACAACAGCCCATTTCAGCCAGTTCCTGCCAGCCCTAGCCGCACACCCATAGATTTGTCCAACCCAACCCAACCCAGCCAGTCCCGGAAACACCCACATGCAGGAAAAAGGACAAATAATATGAAGGGAAAAGAAATAAATACATAAAAACCCATTCTACTTCATCCTAATAATATCCCTATTCAACAAAGCCCGCAACTCAGGGCTGACATTCGGCAAAATCTCTCCATTTCGCCCCTCAACATTCTTCCCCTTGTTTGACGCGGCCCCAGACGCTAGAGCTACACAGCCACTAGAGGGACCCTCCTCACAAATGCTCCCCGTCCTCCGCCTCCTCATTGCGCAACTTCCCTCCCCAGGCGCGGCGAAGCCGTTTTTACGATCTGCGGCTTCTACGACCCGTTGGAATTTGTGAAATAACGTTTCGGCACGGACCCGGGTTGGAGATAGCTCGATAGTTGTGGAAAGTTCGTTGATGTATTTTAGGACTTCGTCAAACTGTCTCAGATCTGCTCCGAATTAGTGCAATCCACCGCAACAGCAAAGGGATAACTTACGGTCCATGATAACATCCCGATGTCTTTCAAGTATTGCCAAGGCGATGAACAGGTGGAATTGGCTGCTGAGGAAATTTGTCCACATCGTTTCCCAAAGCCTGAGCACGTCATCCCACCTGAACTCCCGCTTGTACCAAACTAACAGCATTCTGAAGAAGAAGAAAAAGTTTGTCGATTCTGCACTCTCTAGATGTGCGTACAGTTTTGGATCCATGAGCTGGACGAGATGATCCAACGCTACGAGCTGCGCCCTCATCCCAGTTTGATCCCTCAAGAAATTCCGCTCCATCCGCTCCATGAAGCCAACAAAAGCCCAGAAGGCTACCGCATCGTCCTGTAATACTGCGTAGATGGGTGCCAAAAGATCACTCATACCCTGCACGTAACCAAGATCGGTATTGTACTCATTATATGTCAAAAGCATATCCTTCATCTGCTCCAAGTGAACGTTGGTGCCAGTTTCGGAGAACGGAGAATCAGGGTCTGGGTGGGGGATATCCTCGCCCGCAAAGATCGGCACGCCGCGATCAGTGCGGTGAACATCCTTTTCTATGTTTCGTACCGCAAGCGCTCAATCAGTTTAGCCGTTCTGTAGCTCGTGGGAGCGTTCGATAATACATACCGATACGGTTCTTCTGGTCTCTCCAGTACTCATTGTTGCTTCTCCTATCCAAATCATCCCACCACCTCCCCTTCAATCGAACATACTCGTCTCTCTTACTGTTCATCAGAGCAATGCGCTCATCCTTGGTGCTATCCCAAGGGTAAACCTCCAATAGCCACAGCCAAATTTCCTTCCTCGCAGCCCCAGGCTCGACACCACCGTGGAATATGCGCTCCTTGACCTCGTTGGCCGTAACAACCAATTTCCCAGTTTTCGGGTCAAGCCACCTATTCCATTCCTCCAGTGATACCGGCTTCCTTTTCCCCGAATCCAGCCTGGTGCTCCCGGACTCGAGATCCAGAATCTCAAATTCCCCAACCGCCGAATCCTCCAACTCCAGTACATCCCTATTAGCCCAGACAACCCGGTGGTCTTGTTGCCTCTCCTTCTCGCTTTGCTCTGCAATCCCCATAGCCCACCGCGCAAGGTAGAGCCTAGCGGAGTCGAACTCATCCTGGAGGCTGACCACATCGGGATTCTTCAAAAGTCTCCTGACCTGTAGAGGGACCTTTGGAGAGTCAAGGATGTCCTCCGCAGTTCTCCTGGTAAACCTTGTAACACGGGAAATCTTTTCTAGGAACCCCCATCGTGCTTCTTTAAACAGCTTTGTCAAGGGATCCATCCCAGCTCCACCGGACACCGAACCCTCTCCCATGTGGCCAACAGTAACCGGTTTTGAGCCAAATGATAGGAGATCCTCTTGGCTAGGCTCGACGAGATAAACACTTGGCTCCACCTCACTCCTCTCGACCCTTACATAACGCCTTAACCACCTAAGCACCTCATCTCCACCCCAAAACAAGGCACCCCCTTCATCAAATGGATCAAAATTAGCCTTGGCCCGTTTCTTGGATTGAGCAATTGTCGACGCACACTCCGAATCATGAAAAAATAACGCGGGGAACGAGTCGCCAGCACGAGTATTAATGATGACACTTCCCCACCACCACCCTAAATTCGGGGGCCGAATGAGCAATGAATAAATCTGCGAGACGGGAACGGCAAACGCATAATTCCCGACACATGACGTTCCCGGGGCGTATACGGTTGCCGGTGGCGGGGGTACCAAGTAGGACTGCCGTGGCGGTGCCTCAGCATCGATAAGATCTACCTTAACATAGGTATCGTAGGCGTCTCCGAGTGCCGATTCCGGCAGCCAGGCCAGAAGTAAAGTGGTCGCAACCTCGGGCGGGGTGGAAGGGACATCGCTTAGCGGAGGCTTCTGTTGAACGAGGGCCACAAATCCAGGGATATTATCAATTTTCGAGGGTGTCGGGTGCACATAAACCTACACTCCCAAAGAGTATTAGTTTTGGGAAAGACATCTCAAAAGCGTGGGGGGGCACAGGATAAGATGGGCCAATGGTTCAGGCTCTCATCTCGCTTGTATAACTGATGATCACAACAGGGCAAACAAACTCGCCTTTGATTTTGAATACAATAGCTTCACACTCCGACCGGTGCTTGTGTTCGTGATAGTACTATATCCGTTCTCGTCATCATCGGAGATGTCGTAGTACGAAGCTGTAGGAGAGGCCGGAGGAGTGAACTTGCGGGGGGATGTTGAGGAAGACATCCGATCAAAGAATGACCAACAAAGAGAGGTAATGAGTGGAAGCAAGAACTGGGAAAGCAACAGGTATGATAATGCTACAAGCTCCTCGTACTTATAGCTATCAAAGCGGGGTTCGGGATGATTGTGGAAGCGGGAGAATGTTGGCTTTAACCCCTCCCAAGGTATGATAAGAAAAAGCAGATTCAGAGGGCACCGCAGCGGTCGAGGGTAACAAATGGCAGACAGCAGAGCGAGGAGTGAGGGAAGCGGATTCAAGCGAACTGGCCTTCGTAGACCTTGGCTGGAGGTTGGGTGGCGGGGCATATGACGCGCGTGTCGATTCAGCCACAGTTCACTCGTATGATATGGAGGCACAGCAGGGTAGGGTGATCATTCCACAATCTACCATATGATAAGATGATATGATAAATTTACCTAGAGTAAGTTAATGCCCCGCGAACGTCAACCAAGATTTCCGGATTTCTCAGCCTCAACTTTCTTCATCCCCTCCCCCCCCGCGGAAAGCTCCAAGAAGAAAAAAGAAAAAGATCACTACGAATACACGAAATGTCTTCCTCCGAAGCAGATGTGGCTGCAGATAAAGCTGCCGCCGAGAAGGAAGCAGCAGAGCAAGCTGCCTTGCCATACAAGTGGAGACAGACCATTTCCGAGGTCGACATTACAGTTCCGGTTCCGCAAGGTACTCGTGCTCGGGATCTTGTGGTGGAAATCAAAACCGAGTCGTTGAAGGTCGGATTGAAAGGACAAGAACCCATCATGGAGGTTTGTCCTCCAGTAATCCCACCCCCCACCGGTCTGTCGCTTATTGACGGGGAGGGAATAGGGCAGATTCCCCAAGCGCACCGTCCTCGACGAATCAACCTGGTCCCTCGAAGACCAAAAATCCGTCGAGATCCATCTGGAAAAGGTCAACAAGATGGAGTGGTGGGCCCACGTTCTCACCCACCATCCTCAGATCGACACCTCAAAGATTCAACCCGAGAACTCGAGACTTGGAGATCTCGATGGGGAAACGAGGGCCATGGTGGAGAAGATGATGTATGACCAGCGACAGAAGGAGATGGGCAAACCCACCAGCGACGAGGAGAAGAAGATGGAGATGCTGAGGAAGTTCCAGCAGCAGCATCCTGGTGAGTTGACCCTTGCTGGCATTTGATTTATTGATGCGTGGTACTGATGAGGACAGAAATGGACTTCTCCAATGCAAGGATGGAGTAGTGGATATCCGCATGGATCCACGTATTCATGACCCAGTATTGGTTAACCACTTGCCAGGAGCACTTGACAGACAAATAAGTAATTGTATCTATGAATCTGACTCTCGAATGTCATCCACTCTGGGCCTTTATACTAGGACGCTATGCAGTCATTACGGGGGACGAGTGGAGGGCGGAGACAAATGAAACTGGGCGTCTGCTCTAGCAACAAGATTCCCCGAGTCGCAGGCATTATCCTCCCTCTTTCTCCCGGTTGACATGGTCAATGTTTTCGCTTGCCCACGTAATAACTTTAAATTCGAGTAGATGAACGGTGCCCAACCAGTAATCGTAAAGACGGATGTGTCAGTTACTCCGCGCCACCATACCGGTAGCCACATGAGCCAGTTCCCATATACTCGGACGGGTCATTAAAAAGTGGAAAGATCAAGATCCTTGATGAGTAAGGATAGCAAGGAGAAGTTCCAAAAACTTGGAAAGTAGGAGCAGGGATTACCTTCTGTAAACCTGTAGGTAGAAAAAAAGTAAAAATAAGACCTATAATGATGAGTAGAGTAAGAGGCTTGCAAGTACGAGGAGAATGAGGTCAGTAATGATTTCTTACAAAAATCTTGATTTTTAACTAAAATCATGAGAGGGAAAATATCGTTAGAGTACTAGATAAAAAGGGTGAAGGCTGAGGTATGGGACCAGGTAAAATCTCTATAGTTTTCAACCGTAGTTTCTATTTTATCTTAAAGCATTATGCGTTCTCTGTTAAGTTCAGATCGGGCACTAAACAGCTTCTGTATTGCAACCCAGGATATGACATTTACCAAGTATATCCAATGGTATTAAGGGAGAACTCACATCCTCAGTCATTCTCAGTAATCACCATAGCGGTGGCAATGCAAATGATTCATCCAAGCCTTTAGGTCCAGGAGGCAATTTGGGCCTTGAGAACTTATGCAAACTGGGCATACCCAGAGTTATACAAGGTTTTTGGAATTTCACTAGGATCTCTCCACCATATCACTCACAGATCAGCTAGCCAAGAAACAGTACCTTATTTGAAAAAACAGGGTGACTGTCCATTGTCAATACTGGTGTTACTCAACACTTAATTGAAACTGTAATAGCAAGTTCCTACCACAGCCAGCCCTCTTACAGATGGATTACAGAGCTGGTAGGGGTATGGCTTGGTCCAGCAACACTTAAAAAAACCTTGGAGGCGGCTGGCTATTACGACCAGGTTGCCAGAATTAAATATTTTCTGTTGGCTTCTACAAAAGAGAAAAGACTTGCATGGGAACAGTACTTTCATAATTGGTGTAACGCGTTTGGGCCAGACCCTAGTCACATAGCGGTACGATAGGAGCAGATGGCTTCTTGATCAACAAGGAGTGAGCGCTACTTACTAAAGGAGTCTTCGAACGGGGTGTAATATGAGATCAAAGAAGTAACCGTTCAACCAAGTATATTAAGAATACTGTCTGTCGAAGTCTGCTGTTTCCATTATGGAATTCAGCAGTCTTTAAATACAGCATATCGCTTATCTCCAGTATGAGCGATATTTTAAATCTTTGTGTGTATCAACTGATAGCACACAAAACAAGACAAGTATCAAATGATACTGTGAAACAAAATATAAAACAATGTATGTATCAACTGATATCACACAAAACAATACAAGTATCAAGCAATACTTGTGAGACCTAACATAAAACCATGTGTGTATCAACTGATATCACACAAAACAATACAAGTATCAAGCGATACTCATGAAACCCAACATAAACTAACCTAATACCCGTACCAGTTACACTTCCAAAATAAAATAACAATTTCACCAAATAAAATAACATAATGAAATCCTAATAGTTGGTAAATCTGCTATTCTCCTGAAAGTCCCTATAGGACCCATCCTCGTCGTCATCACTATCCTGCAATAATCTCATGTCATCCTGCAACATCCATTCCGCGCCTGCGAACCATTTTTCCAAGCACTCCGAGCATGGTGCTTCATGCACAAAGCAACCAGATTCCTTGTAGTGCGGTAAATCAGTATAACTGCGTACCGTCCGGTCCTACCAGTCCTCCGTTCCAATATCAATCTGTCCGCAATCGTAGTACTAGCCGACAAAGAATATTTTCCAGTACGTATTCCTTGCAATAGTTCCGTTGTATAGTAGTTCTCCGACGATAATGTGTTGTTCTTTGATGCTCATTTCTTCCCAGGCTGATATTTCTTAGTTTTTTCTTTTTAAAAGAGGTAAGGTTCGTAAGAGTCAGGTATCTTGTAAGGGTTTTCTTGCGGTCTGTTGGTTTGATAGTAAGGTTTTTCCTTTCGGAGGAGTCTGAGGGATAGTAGGTTGTATGTATGTCTTGGTATTGGCCTCGCTTCTGGTGTTGGCTGCGCTTAGGTGTTGACCTTGCTTAGGTGTCGACCTCGCTTAGGTGTTGATCTCACTTCGGTGTTCAGAGGAAGGTGGGTGGTACTTAATTTCGGTTTCTTCCGTTTCCATGTACTCATCACATTTTTCTGTGCTCAGGTAACATGCACTTCCCAAGCGGAATATGTTAGACATTGTCTTGCCCCACATCCATCCTGTTGACTCAGTTGTTATTTCTAGGCATCTGTTGCAAATGTGTATAAATAATCGCTGTGTAAGGTATCGTCTAGGGATAATATTACGGTTCATCTACCGTCCCATTAGCTGCTAGCGCAGTCTCCACAGCACTTGCGCATAGTTTGACATCTTAAGGCTGTTGGATAGTGTGTTTCTTTCCTTGTTATTCCCAGTATCCGGCTTTGGCCAGCCAAGCTAGGTATGCTGCTTTGTCTTCCATGACCCATTTCGTATCTTCGCTGCTTTCAAAATCGCTTTCAAAATGGGATGCCCAAAACCTGTCCTGAATTCCTTGATCTGTATCTGGATAGAGGTGGTGGATTTCCGGTAGGATTGGGCTCCGAGCCACCATTACGTGGCTTATTGTAGGGGTAGCTTATCCTCCGATTTGTTGTCCTCCCATTATTGGTTTACTCGTTCTATCGCATTTCCTAATTCTTCGATGGGTACCGAGCTGTTTTCCGTTTCCGGGTATCCCACCCCTTTCACTAGAAATTGGTTGCAACCGTATCGTTTTCTGTGGTCTCATTTAGCGTCCACTTCCCATTCTGGTTTTTCGTTAACTACGACTAGTGGCAGCTTTGCGTGGCTTCTTTCTGGAAAGGCGGTATCGTCATTAGCGAGATATTGTTTTACAGTGGATACGTGAAATATCACTTCTCAATTTCTGTACATTCCACTGTCCATTTCCCCTATGTAATTTTGCATATATTCATCATATTCAATTATCTTGAACAGCCCTCACCAGCGAGGTCGCAATTTCTTGCTTCATCCTGATTCAGTTGCGTAAAGGCTTCCATAAACCCAAGACAGGTTACCTTTCTCTATTGGTATGTGGTGCCTGCGTCGTTTTGCTGCCATCCTCGTGCTTCCGAATAGCGCTAGCTTGATTGAATTGAATGACGTGTTCTGAATTGCCTGGTGCCTGTTTAATAATTCGTTGGCTGCTGAAACTGCGGAATTCGTGAAATTCACCAGATGGAGTGGCAGGTAATTTTTTCCATAAACTGCTTTGTATGGTGACATACCAAGAGTTTTGGACCATCTAGCATTGAGGTATGCAGCCGTTTCATGTATAGCATCAAACTAGTCGTTCTGTCTTGTATTCACTAGGTTCCAAAGTGCCGCTTTTAATGCCCAGACTTGTTTTTCGACCTGTCCATTCATTTCACAGTAGCCTTGTGCTACTTTGATATGCTCAGTTCCTAGCGATTGACCTTGTTGTCTCCATACATGTGACTCAAATCGTGGGTCTGTATCGCTTACTATTGTTGTCGGATATCCATAGGGTGTAAATGTGTTGTTGCGTAGTAGTTCCCAGGTTGTTATCGCCGTTACCTCCTTGTTTGTTGGTATAAGCCATGTAAATCCCGTGAACCTGTCTATGGGTACTAGCATCATGTCGTATCCCCATGAATTGTGGAAGGGCCCTACAAAGTCAATGGCTGTTGATTCGAAAGTTTCTGCTGATAAGATAATTGTCTGTGCCTTTCCTTCTGGTGACTTTGTGAGTTCTTTATTCGTTTGGCAGGTGTGGTATTGGGCCACATACGCTCTGAAATCCTTCCGCATTTTAGGCGAAAATAGTTACTCGGTAGCGTACCGTAAGTTTTGTTCAGAATTGTGATGACCCTTGTTGGGTAAATTGCTAATGACGTACCGCCTGAGTGTCATATTTCCGAACACTGGACCTTTCGGAATATACAGGCAGTCTTCTCCGTATCGGGTTGTTGCATATAGCATTCCATTTGCAACCATGTAGGAGGATAAATCTCCTGTAGAGTCCATAGTTTTATTAACCTTTTACCATATGCGTTCCTTTCAGTATGCTGCAACCATGTGCGCTCGGAACGTTCCAATCATTTCCTTGATTGTCTGTAAAGTGTCACGCTCATCTTCCATTTTGCTTCCTCTGGTCACCTTAGGTTGGTTATCCTCTGCATTGTTTTCTAAAATATTGTATAGTCCGCACCGATAATCATTCATTGTTGGGGGCATCACTGAGACTATTGTCTCATTGCTAAGGCTCTCTATCCACTCCGCTCGTCTAATAGGTGGTGGCTCGTCTGGTCCTGGCATCCTGAATACCTCTATTGCTTCGTCGGTAAGGTTTGCTATTGGTTCCACACGTCTGGTAGGTTGCGGGCCGTCCACTTCTGGTATTCGGAATGTTGGGGCTTCAGGGTTCAATATTGATGGAATTGCGTAGGACCTGGGAGTTGGCTGGACAAGGGTGGACAGCCCTTTCCCCGAGCTATTTGGTCTTCTGCCAATTGTTTGTTGCTATTCCCAGTCATTGATTGCGGCGGACTCCGGAGGACTAGGGTCAATTTCAGTGCTTGGGGGACTTGGTCCTTTACTAGAAGGGTAAGGGGTCGGATTTCTCTGTTGCCTGAGGTAGTTGTTGGTGAACTTTATCTCGGTTTGGTGATATGGACAATGGTCCATGTAAGAGCGTGAATGGTGCAGTTTATTATGTTGGAGTTCTTCAGGTAGCATACTTCGTAAGGTGCACTTGTCACCACAGTCATTTCCTGCCCTGATTGAGCAGCGGCTTGCAGGGGGTACAGGGACTCCATTGGCGTACTCAGTGTAAGAGTAAGGAGGAGAAGTGGGGGTGAAAGTTCCTTCAGATTCTATCGTGTTGGATTCTTGCTCGCAGACTTTGTTATCTGAGATATCATCTGCTTCCTTTGTATGATCGTGGACAAAGAGTGGATTCAAGTCTGATCCTCCCTCGTATATCCCGGAAAGGGTATCAGCCAAATAGTTCCTACTTCCTAGTGTATAGGCTATCTTTGCATCGTGCTTTCCTAAGGCACTAAGCCCTCTCACTTGCTTTCTGCTTGGGTTCTTTGCAGTTCGTAGGTGTGTCAGGGCCTGGTGGTCTGTAACTATCGTAAAGGAATTTCCCCCTAGTACATTGTGGAACCAATTAAGCGCTTCGACTATTGCTAAGGCCTCTTTATCCGTGGTTCCATAATTCATCTGTGTGTTCGTAAATTTCCTGCTGTGTAATGTGGCTAGTCAAGCCATCTGGTATGTAGGTCCTAGTCCTACCCATGCCCCTATTCCCAAGTCAGAGGCATCCGTTACTAGCCAAATTTGTTCCTTGCTTTGTATATCTATTGGCCGCATGACTTGGTGATCGACAATTCGCTTTTTTACTATTTCGAACACAGTCTGATGGGTAGTTGTCCATACAAATTCCGCATTCTCTGTTAAATGCGTTAATGGTGCTGTTAGGGTTGCATGATGTGGGAGAAACTGGGCTACATAGTTCACTATTCCTAGAAAGCTTTTCAATTCTTTCTTGCTTTGGGGTGTCTCCCAACCTGTGATAGAAGATATTATCTGAGGGGATGCATGAATTCCTTCGCTATCCACTATGTGTCCCAGTGCTTCTAACTTATCTGCGAATAGTACTAACTTCTTTTTGCTTGCATAGAATTTTATCTTTCAGAGTCAGTCACAAACCTGCCATATGTGCTCTTCATGCTCTTCTGATGTATCCGAGAATATGAGAGTATCATCAATCCATACCCAACACAACTGATGTTGGAATCCGCTTAGGAGGTCTTCCATTATTCACATAAATGTGGCTGGTGCGTTCCTGTCTCCTTGTAGTAGTACTTTGATGACAAACCCTGCGAATGGGGTTTTGAATGAATTGAACTTAACGCTGCCCTTGTCCACTCGTGTTTGGAAGTGTGCGTCGCTTAGGTCAATCTTGCTCCTGAATTTCGCTCATCCAATGCGGTTAAGTTTCTGCTGTTGGTTGGGAATCGATAGACTATCCATGATCGTGTTATCATTTTGAACTTTCAGGTCCACCAGGGAGCAGATCCTTCTGTCTGACTTATGTTGTACAAATATAGGTGCGACTTCGGGTACCTCCTGTCATACGATTACTCCAGCTCGTAATTTCTCGTTTATCTAGTTCACGAGTTTCTCCTTGTATGCTTCTGGGATGGAGTATGTTGGTTGGTTTTTTAGATCTGTTGGATCCTTTAGCCGAATGTGGTGGTTAATTCTTCATACAAGAGGCAACATTTCAGGGACCTTTCCAGGAATACCTCCTTGTATTCTTCCAACAGTGTTGCTGAGGTTGCATTTGAAATAGCGGCTCGCAACTCCCCACTTGTTGGTTTGCATAGCATACGCAGTTTGTCATCGGGAAACTCCACTGCTGTGTCCCTACACCTTATAAGGCCGTTGTGTCTTTTAAGGAATGGCATTCCTATTAAGGTGTCGTATTTTGCAAGATTTCCTGCCAACATTTCCTGATTTGTTCTTTTTTTTCTTCCAATCTCTATGGTCAGTTCACATTTCTTGTGGCTTGAAGAGTAGGAACCTTTCATGACCATGTTGACTGTAGTTGGCTGGGGTAGCGGTTCCATGGGTATTCTGTGGGTAGAGATAAAGGTAGTGCTGATAATGTCACAACCAATTGTTCCTGTATCGAATAGAACCTTTGCTGGATGTCCTTCTATGCAGATTGTTCCTTCTAGCGCATCACCGGGTCTAACAGCCAGTGCAGGCTACGTTTAGAGGCTTTCCATTTCCACCGAGTTAATTTCCACTTTGTCGTATTTGGTTGCTTCTATCTGGTACGTGCTCACATCTCGCTTAGCAATTTTTGCTTTTCCCGCTTTGCTATAGCCGTCCTTTGCATAGTGCTCCTTTTTCCAGCATTCAAAACATGTGCCTTTATCACGCCCTTTCTGTTGCTTGTCTTTCTTATCCTTGGAACTCTTGCATTTTGGTTATTCCTTCTTTGTGTTATCACGTGGTGACGCTCCTTTTCTGCTTCCCTGATACGGGATTTGCATTCTATGAACTCCTGTCTCATACAGGATGGCGTCCTTGCGTTCAGCTTGTTTAACTATCTTGTCAAAAGAGTCTCCCTCCTGTTCCATGGGTTCTACCTCCTGGCGTAGTCTGGGATGCATTGCTTCATATAGTCTTTGTCGTAGTGTATATTGCGCCACTGTTTCGCTGTGCAATCCTCCATGGTACATTAGCAGATCCGTTGCCACTAGTGTTATTCTGTCCGTTCTCCCACTACGTATTTGCTGGATTTCCTTGAACTTCTTGCACAGTTCTTCCGTGTTTCATGAGGATTGGAATCTATCTCTCAGGGACTTTATCAGGGTCCTTTCTCGGATCATTTCCCGACTCTCGTAGTGGTTCATTGCTTGGTAGTATGCTTCCTCCGCTTTTCCTATACAGAAACTTCCAAAATATACTCCACTTCCTTCTTTGGTTTTATCCACATTGTGCAGGGCAAGGTATTGGGCAGTGGTTGTTACCCATCAATCAAATACTTCAGGTTTTAGGTCTTCCTTCCCTCACAGGAACGTAGGCGGCAGCATGTCGGATACTCCTTTGGACATATCATGTTCGGACTCTTCATTGCTGGAACTGTCATCTGGTGAGCTTTCTGAAGAGTTGCTGGAGGGTTCGCCTAGCGGTTCTTTCACTACCGCATGATCTAAGATCTCTTCGTCAGCGTCTTCCATCTTTAATGTGCCAATAGGTGGCCTGTCTTTCTTCAGCAGTTGTGCCGATGCCTTTCCTTTGTTGGAGCTGGGGGGAAAGAGCCCAGGAAGACTGGTTGCTATCTTTGCTAACTCATCTATTGATTCACTAAAGGTCTGCTTGGCCAAATCTCGAGCTAATTCTCTTTATGCTTCATCTTTTGAGAAGTCACTCTTTGGCCCTTTCGGTTTCCTGGGTTGCCTTCTTTTGGTAAAGCCTTCTCGTAGGACCTGCTTCCCACTTTGGGTTTCTAGTGACTCAATGGTGTCATGTTGGCGGAGCCAAACCTTTCGTGGTTCTGCCGCTCCCCACTGCTAGCTGCAATGTTGGACTTTCATAGGTTGATCAGACCAGGTCCCGGCAGGTTTGTAACCACTTGCCGAGGTTAAAAAAATGTAACGTGTTCGGGCCAGGCCCTAGTTACTTAGCGGTACAATAGGAGCAGATGGCATCTTGACCAAGGAGGACCGAGCGCTGCTTAATAAAGCAGTCTACGAACAGGGTGTAATAGGAGATCAAAGAAGTAACCGTTCAACCAAGTATATTAAGAATACTATCTGTCGAAGTCTGCTGTTTCCATCATTTTTTTTTTTTTTTTAACTCATATGTCTGTTTGATTGTGGCTCAACGACGTACATGCAGCTCGCACTATGGCATACAAAAGCCTTAATTCCAAACGCAGTAACAAAAGAAA
>PYWC01000003.1:3935419-3947807 GCA_003182015.1 Tuber magnatum | reverse complement strand
TATTCCTCCGGGTTCCCATACCACTTCCTGTCGACGCAGGTCGGAAAGTCAGGTGAGGGGACAGTGCGGGGGCTGAGCCTTGGCTGCAGGATTTTCTTTGGAGGAGCGGGTTGGGTTGCCTTTTTCGGCACAAGGAGGCTTGGCGGAACCGGGGGGCGAGAGGCCAAAGAACTTATCTGTGAAGACAGATCTTTTATGGCAGCCGGAATAGCGGGGTCTGGGGGGGCCACTGCCACCGGGGTCGGGGCAGGGAGTTTGTCCAATTTTGTAGACAGGGTTTCCACCTGTGGGCCGAGGGTGGCTACCATGCGTACAAGGTATGAGATAAGTGGGGCAAGGGTCAAAACGTCGACCGACCGAGTATTGAGGCCTTCCTGTACGAAAGACGGGGCAAAAACTGAAGCGTGGGAGGCCGGATTGAGGCCTAGCAGATCCGCAGCCGCACGCAAAAGATTCGTGCACGACTGGCGCTCATTCGGGGCTGGGGAGGAAACTCCGCCAGTGGGATTGTTCCTCATACTGGCGCGGCTGGAGACTGTGCGGAGTGGCCCCCCTGAGGAGGGCTGAGGAGGTGGTTGTTGATCAGCCATCACTGTGATAGGGCTGGTTGTAGAGTTGGCTGTTCGCTTAGAGCCTGAAGCCAAAGCGACAGAGAAAAACTGGTGTGTCGGGACGGTTGCCACGCAAAAACCTGGAGTTTTGCACGGCCGAAAGCGGTAATGTTTTTAAGCGAGGGGAAAGTAGCGGGCGCGGAGCGTGTGCTGTTTCCATCATGGAGTTCAGCGGTCTTGAAATACAGCATATCGCTTATCTCCATTATGAGCAATATTTTAAAACTTTGTGTATATCCACTGATAGTACATGAAACAATACAAGTATCAAACAATACTGTGGAACAAAACATAAAACAAGGTGCGTATCAACCGATATCACACAAAACAATACAAGAATCAAACGATACTGTAAAACAAAACATAAAACAATTTGTGTATCAACCGATATTATATGAAACAATACCAGTATCAAGCGATACTCATGAGATCCAACATAAAACCATGTGTGTATCAACTGATATTACATGAAACAATACAAGTATGAAACGATACTCATGAAACTCAACATAAACTTACCTAATACCCACACCGGTTACAATTGGACTAAAAGGTATTTGTTTTTCTAGTTAATAACTTCTTAGATTATTTAGAGATGAAACTAATTAAATAAAAAGAGACTGGGCAGATATTACCTGGTCCAATAAGTATGCTTTTTCCGTTGGTAGTATTTGTGGTACCACTTGGGTTACATGGAAACTAGTGGAGTAGTATAATAGAGATTGTATAGTTACTCGATTTCTTTGACAAAGTACTATTATGGTATAAGGGGCAATTCATAGAAACCAGAAGGAACTTCTTGTTGTATGGGGTATACCAAGTTAGGGGCATATTAATGGCTTCACCTATGTAAAGATTATTCTCCAATCTCATGTATATCCTTGGTGGCATACTCTACATCATGCAGGTAGTTTCTTCTTCCCTCCTTTTTCTTTCCTTTTTAAAACTAGTTGTTATTAAATATATAAACTGTTTTCCAGGTAATACTACCTCCAGGTATATTTACTTCTAGCAAAACAATGCTTCTACTCATTGCTCTCAGCTTGCTCTACATACTATAAAGGAACCTAAAATAGCTGACTACCTCTTTCTATGACTAGCCTCATCTTTTGACATGAGCCCTATTGAAGCTATTTGGTATCTCATTAAGTACTGTATCTCTTACTATAATCCCCACCCAACTACTGTTCCTGACCTTCAAGCTGCTATCTACTCTGAACAGGATCTTATTACCCCTGCTGAGATTACCTCCCATACAACCTCAATTCCACACCAGGTTTCTAACCTCATTGCCACTCATGGAGGCTATACCTCATGATGATATTTGTGCTATTCATTTCCTCTCTTTTCTCTGATGATCTTTGAGTCTTTTTTTCCTTTTTTTCCTTTTTTCCTTCACCTTTCTCTTTTTTACTTGCCTTTCTCCACTCCTGATCCCTGTTCTCTCTGCTTACTATTTTTTACTTTCCTGGGTTTATCTACTCTAACTGCATAGTCTCTTTAGCTTCATATTACTTACTGTAGTTTTATCGCACCTTACCTTTGATTTTTTTTCTTTATCTATTAACAATCCTTGAGTGCCTATGAAGCTCTCACATATATTATGCATTTTGTACAGCAAGATTGAACACATACTCTACTATAACTATTTGCTCTTTTGTATTTTTTTTTCTTATCTGCTTTTCTTTTGTATTCTTATCTATTGTATTATTACTCCAAATACACTTATCACAAGTAATTGACAATGTTTTGATTTTTTTAATTTTCATTGCATTCTGAGGTATTTGAGCAACTACTCTGATTCAAGAGAAATATGTAGTATAGCCAACAACTAAGTGCAACTGTTACTGGTTTCTACTATCCTGCAATACCATTGTCTTTCCAGATATTGTTATCGTCCGATTTCTGCAATCCCTGCTTGGCTACTCTTAGTTTCTATTTTTTAATAACCTCTTAGAGTACTTGTAGCGGTTCCCTTACCTTGTTGCCAAATTTCATATCATTTTAGTGCCTGGGCTAAGATTTTAGTAGGAGTTTAGTGACTCACTACCAGAATAAATTATTCTCAATTGGTACTAATCCCTGGAAAATAAAAAAAATAAAAAGACACGGAATTAGAATTTGTGAAAGTATGAAAAGTAAAACTTCTTGCAAATAAACAATTAGCAATAAGAGTATGGGTAAGAGGATTGTTGTATCTTGTTATGCGGGGGAGCTTGTGGATGGCATAGAAGAGTATTACAAACTTTGTGAGGAAGGAGTAAGCTTAGGGATTAGAGATAACAGCAAAAGATACAAAGTTGTTCTTTCCCCACATAATAAAGTATTTGTTTTGCTGACTGTCTACTGCAAATCAGTAATTTATAATACTTCAATACATATCTTTTTTGTCAACTATTTCTAGAGTTTCCAGTTGGAATACTAACCGGGTAAGACATTCCATTAGGTGAAGCATGGGGATCAGTTTCTCAGTATCATGCATGCTCTAGATTTAACTCATAAAAGTCTTCTTAAACTAACTCTCAAGCAAGATCCTCATACCACTTCCAACAAAGATCCTTTCTACAGGCTCAATAGGTAGGATGTAGTTCATATGCCATAATATGGGTATTGATTACTGCTGTATCCAGAAGCTAAAAAAACAATAGTATCCAGTTCCTTGCTACTCAGAGTTGAGTAGCATAATAGGTCTGGTACTAGTCATCGATATGAACAACCTCTGTAACCGGTACAGGTACTAGGTTATGTTTATGTTTTGTTTGATAGTATTATTTGATATTTGTTATGTTTCAAAGGTATCACTTGATACTTTGAATGTTTTATATTTTGTTTCATAGTATCATTTGATACTTGTTATGTTTCAAAGGTAGTGCTTGATACTTTGAATGTTCTATGTTTTGTTCTATAGTATCGTTCGATACGCTCTATGTTTTAAGAGTATCGCTGGATACTTTGAAAGGGACTATGTTATCACTCATACTGGAAGAAGAGTGAGAACTTGTATTTAAACACTGCTGATTCTACAATGGAAACAGCAGACTTCGACTGATAGTATTCTTAATATACTTAGTTGAATGGTTACTTCTTGATCTCCTATTACCCCTCTTTGAAGTGTCCTTTAGTCTACACAGCTCTTGTGTCTTGCTAAGCAAACAGGCCACCTGTTACTATCGTACTGGAAGCATAACTAGCACCTGAAGTCTGAACACGTTACGTCTGCCATGTTATGATTATGATCTGTAGTTAAAGCAGAAAACGAAAGGCTTCTATGAGTCCATGGACTCCAAACATTTTGGATAGCGGTTTGATTGCAATCTGTTTGTCTTACCCAGTAATAGTATCAATTCTTCTTGTAACTGGTACAGGTACTAGGTTATATTTTATGTTTGGTTTCATAGTATCGTTTGATACTTATATTGTTTTGTGTGCCATCAGTTGACAAGCAAAATATTTTATGTTTGGTTTCACAGTACCGTTTGATACTTGTATTGTTTCGTATACTATCAGTTAATACACACAATGTTTTATGTTTGGTTTTACAGTCTCATTTGATACTTGTATTGTTTTGTATGCTATCAGTTGATACATGCAATATTTTGAAATATCGCTTATACTGGATATAAGCAATATGCTGTATATAAAGACCGCTGATTTCCACGATGGAAACAGCAAACTTCAACAAACAGGATTCTAAATATACTTGATTGAACAGTTACTTCTTTGATCCCCTATTCCCCCCCAGGAAGAATCCTTTAATAAGCAGCATGCACTTCTTGTTGAACAAGAGGTCATCTGCTCCTATCGTACCACTATATGACTAGGGCCGGGCCCGAACAAGTTATATTTTTTTAACCTTCCCAAGTGGTTAGAATCCCGCTTGCACTAGGCCTGATCAACCTACAAGGCATCCAGCCCGAAGCTAGCAGTGGGGAGCAGCAGAACTGAGGAAGGTTTGGCTCTGCCAATACAACATGATCGAGTCATTAGAGACTCGAAGTGGGAAGCAAGTCCCATGAGCAGGCCTTACTAAAAGAAGTCAACTCAGGAAAGAGCAAGGTTCAAGGAGCAACTTTGCAATTGACAAAGCAGAAAGACAAATTGTGCAAGACCTGGCCACAGAGACCTTTAGTGAATCAACCAACGAGCAAGGAAAGGCAGCAACTAGCCTCCCTGGGCTTTTCCCCTCAAGCCCTGGCAAAGGAAAAATACCAGCACAACCACCGCAAGAAGCAAGCCTAACTATACGCCCTCCAAAGAAGGAGGACGACAACAGAGAATGGGATCAATCGGCAGCAGCAGGACCTTGAAAAGAATTACTGAACAACTTATCAAACAACTCGTCAGGCAGCCGCTCCAGCTGCGAAGAGTCCGAACACAGTATGTCTGAAGGCGAGAATCCGCCGTACTGCCCAGCCTATAGACCAGGCGACCAGGGCCAAAGGTCAAGCTTCCCCTGCTGCCCACATTCTCAGGCGAACAGGAAGACCTGCAACCTTAGGCATTTGACTAATGGGTAACAACCACTTCCCAGTATCTCGCCCTGCATGACATGGACAGGACAAAGGAAGGAGGTAGAGTATACTTTGCAAGTTTCTGTACGGGAAAGACAGAAGAAGCATATCAGCAAGCAATGAACCACGCTGATAGCAAAGAAAAAATACCAGAAACAACTCTGATAAGATAGCCGCAAGATAGATTCCCATCCTCATGAAATGCGCAAGGACAATATAAGAAGTTCAAGGACATCCAACAAGTACGAAATAGAAAAACTGATAGGATAACCTTGGTAGCAACAGATCTCTTAATGTAACATAGACGATTGTCCTAACAGAACAGTGTCACGGTACACATTGTGGCAGAGGCTGTATGAAGCTATGTATCCCAAACTACGGCAGGAGGTACAACCTATAGAAGAAGGAGATTCCTTTGACAAAATCGTCAAATGAGCAGAATACAAGGATGCCATCCTTTATGAGACAGGAGTTTGCCAAACACCTACACCACAGCTGTGGAGCAGTAAATGATTGTTGTCACGTGATAATGCCAAAGAGGAACAACTACACCGCAAAGGTTCAAGAGATAAGAAAGACAAGACGGAGAAAAGACATGATGAAAGTACATGTTTTGAATATGGAAAAAGGGGCACTACGCAAAGGACTGCTATGCCAAGAAATGAAGAGCAAAAATGGCGAAACGAGATGGGAGTACAAACTACATAGAAGCAACTTAATACGAGAAAGTTGAGATCAACTCAGTGCAAATGGAGCGCCTCCAGACGCAAGCGACACTGGCAATTAAATCCCGTGATGCACTAGAAGGAACTATCCACATAGACCGATATCCAGTGAAGGTGCTATTCGATACAGGAACAATCAGGTGTGACATAGTCAGCACCACCTTTGTTGCTATATATGGTATACCTACAGACCCTCTACCTCAACCAACAACAATCAACATGGCCATGAAGGGATCCCACTTCTGAAGCCACAAGAAGTATGGACTGACCGTAGGGATCGGAAACAAGAAATAGACAAGTCAGGAAATGTTGGTAAGAAACCTGGTAAAATATGATGCCCTAATCAAAATGCCATTCCTATAAAGACACAATGCCCTTATAAGATATAGGAACACAGCAGTGGAGTTTCCCAATAACAAGCTGCAGGTGCTATGCAAACCAACAAGCAAGGAATTCCAAGCCACTGTTTTAGACACCACATCAGCAACATTTTTGGAAGAATACAGGGATGTATTTCCAAACAAAGTCCCTGAAACTCTTCCTCCCTTGTGGAAAATTAACCACCACATGTGGCTAAAAGATCCAATGGATCTAAGAAACCAACCAACATACTCAATTCTGGAAGCATAGAAGGAGAAACTTATGAAGTGGATTAACGAAAGGTTGCAAGTCAGGGTGATCGTACAACAGAAAGTCCCTGGAGTGGCACCTATATTTGTACAACAAAAGTCAGATGGAATGATCTGCCCCCTGGTAGACTTGAAACTTTGAAATAAGAACACAATTATGGATAGTCTGTCCATCCCCAACCAATAGCAGATTCTGAACTGCATTGGACAAGCAAATTTTAGGAGCAAGATTGACCTAAGTGATGCATATTTCCAAACACGAGTGAACCAAGACAGTGTCAAGTTCAAGTCATTCAAAAACCCATTTGGAGGGTTTGTCAGCAAGGTGATGTTACAAGGAGATATGAATGCACCCGCAAACTTTAGGTGGATAATGGAAGACCTCCTGAGCGAATTCCTACATCATTTCGTATGGGTATACATTGATGATATTCTCATATTCTCAGACACATCAAAGGAACATGAAAGGCACGTACGCCACGTATGTGACTAGCTCAGGGAAGCAAAATTCTATACAAGCAAGAAGAAATCAGTACTTTTCACAGATAAGCTGGAAGTTCTAGAACACATAGTAGATAAGGAAGGAATCCATACTTCCTCCCAGAAGATATCATCTATTGCATATTGGAAGACACTCAAAACAAGAAAGAATTACAATGCTTCCTAGGAATAGTGAACTATGTGGCTCAGTTCCTTCGACACCATGCTACCCTAACAGAACCATTGACAGACTTGACGGAAAATGCCGAATTCTTATGGACAACCACATATCAAACCGCATTTGATATGGTCAAGAAGCGAATTGTCGACCACCAAGTCATGCAGTCTATAGACATACGAAGCCAGGGAAGCGATCTGGTTAGTGACAGATGCCTCAGATTTGGGAATAGGAGCATAGGTAGAACAGGGACCTATATATGAGATGGCTCAACCAGCTGTATTGCACAGTAGGAAGTTTACCAATGTACAAACAAATTGTGGAGCCACCGATGAAGAGGCCTTAGCAATATTAAAGGTGTGTAACTGGTCCCACAATATACTAATGGGAAATACATTCACAATAATAATGGACCAGCAGCCCCTGACGGACCTACGAACTGTAAAGAACTTGAGTAGAGAGCACGTTAGATGGCACAGTGCCGGGGGAAAATACAATGCGAAAATAGTCTACACACTAGAAAGAACAAACTATTTAGCCGATGCCCTTTCCCAGATATAGGAGAGGGAATCAGACTTGAATCCACTCTATGTCAACAATTATACAAAGTAAGCTGCGGACATCACAGACAACACGGGCTACGAGCAAGAATCAAATACGATGGAGCTCGTACAAGAAATCTCCTCTACTTCCCCTCCTTACTCATAGACTAAATACTCCAACAAGGTCTCTGTACCCCCTCAGAGTCCTTGCTCAATCACTGCAGGAAATGATTGGGGTGACAAGTGAACCTTGCAGAGCAGGCCACTCGAGCAACTCCCACATACAAACTCCACTACCCACATTGTTACGTGGACCATTGCCTATATCACCAAACTAAGATCCAGTGTACATGTAACCGGTACGAGTACTAGGTTGTTTTATGTTCAGTTTCATAGTATCGTTTGATACTGGTATTGTTTCGTGTGGTATCGTTGGATACACACATTGTTTTATGTTTGGTTACGCAGTATCATTTGATACTTGTATTGTTTCGTATGCTATCGTTTGATACACACCTTGTTTTATGTTTAGCTTCACAGTATCGTTTGATACTTGTATTGTTTCGTGTGCTATCGGTTGATACAAACATTGTTTTGCAATATCGCGCATACTGGAGATAAGCGATATGCTGTATTTAAAAACTGCTGATTCCCGCGATGGAAACAGCGGACTTTGACAGACAGTATTCTTAATATACTTTGTTGATCGGTTACTTCTTTGATCTCCTATTACACCCCGTTCGAAGCCTCCTTTAGTAAGCAGCGCTCACCTCTTATTGATCAAGAAGCCATCTGCTCCTATCGTACTGCTACGTGACTAGGGCCTGGCCCGAGCACGTTACAGATCTTGTCTTACACCCTGTTCGGAGCCTCCATTAGCAAGTATCGCTCGCTTTGTGTTGACCACGAAGCCATCTGCTCCTATCGTACTGCTACGTGACTAGGGCCTGGCCCGAGCACGTTACATTTTTTTAACCTCCACAAGTGGTCAAGAAACCTGCAGGGACCTGGTCTGATCAACCTACGAAAAGTCCAATAGCAAAGCTAGCATCGGGGAGTGGCAGAAGCAAGAAGGATTGGGCTGTGCCAACACGACACCATTGAGTCACTGGAGACTTCAAGTGGGAAGCAGGTCCCACAAGAAGGCCTTACCAAGACAAGGCAACCCAAGAAACCGAAATGGCCAAAGAGCGAATTAGCGATCAACGAAGCAGAAAGACAGCTAGCGGGAGACTTGGCCAAGCAGACCTTTAGCGAATCGACTGACGAATTAGCTAAGGCAGCAACTAGTCTTCCTGGACTATTTCCCCTCTGCCCCAGCAAAGGAAAGGCACCAGCGCAACCACCGAAGAAAGATAGCATACCTGTCGGGACACCTAAGAAGGAAGAAGATGACGAAGAAGCATCAGATCACTCGGTAGTAAGGCAGCCACCAGAAGAATTCCCCAGCGACTCTCCAGAAAGCTCCTCAGACCACAGTTCGAGTAACGAAGAGTCCGAACACGAAATGTCCGAAGGTGAACCCGCCGGGCGAACAGGACCTAAAATCAAACTTCCACTGGCACCCTTGTTCTCGGGCAAAAAGGACGACTTAAAACCTGAAGTATTTGATCGGTGGATTATAACAACCTCTCAATACCTGGCCCTACATGGAGTGGACAAAATTAAGGAAGGAAGCGGAGCATACTTTGGAAGCTTTTGCACCGGAAAGGCAGAAGAAGCATACCACCAAGCAACGAACCACTATGAGAATAGGGAAAAAATCCGTGGAACGACCCGGGTAAAGTACTTGAGAGAGAGATTCCAATCCTTCCGAAACACGGAAGAACTATACAAAAGGTTCAAGGACATCCAGCAAGTACTAAATTGCAAAACAGAAAGAATAACCCTTGTTGCGACGGATCTCTTGATGTATTATGGACGATTGCCTACCGGGACAGTGTCTCAGTATACGCTGCGACAAAGATTGTATTAAGTAATGCATCCCAGACTACGCCAGGAGGTAGAACCCATGGAGGAGTATGGTGATTCCTTTAACAAGATAGTCAAGTGGGCCGAACGGAAGGATCCTATCCTGTATGAAACAGGAGTCTACCGAACCCACATACCAAAGGAAAGGAATAGCAAGGGATCACCATGATGGGATAATACGAAAAAGAATAAACCATATCGCAAGGATTCAAAGGACAAGAAACACAAGAAGCAGAAACGACGCAAGAAAGGCACATGTTTTGAATGCGGAAAAAAGGGGCACTACGCAAAAGATTGCTATTTCAAAAAAGCAGAAGGAAAGGCCGCTAAGCGAGAGGCTAGCACAAACCACATGGAAGCAACTGGATATGACGATGTGGAAATTAATTCAGTGGAAATGGAAAGCCTATAAACACAACCAACATTGGCAATAAGGCTCCGTGACGCTCTGGAAGGAACGATTTGCCTAGAAGGCCATCCAGCAAAGGTACTGTTCGACACAGGATCAATCGGCTGCCACACAATTAGCGCCACCTTTATCTCTACCCATGGCATCCCTACAGAGCCTCTACCCCAACCAACAACAGTCAATATGGCTTTGAAAGGATCCCGCTCTTCAAGCCACAAGAAATGTGGACTGACCACAGGAATCGGAAAAAAGAAATAGACTAATCAGAAGATGTTGGTAGGAAACTTGGCAAGGTACGACGCCCTGATTGGAATGCCATTCCTGAAATGACATAATGCTCCTATCAGGTGGGGGGATACCTCAGTGGAATTTCCCGATGACAAACTACGTGTGCTATGCAAACCAACAAGCGGGGAATTCCGAGCCGCTGTGTCAGACACCCCGTCAAAAACATTGTTGGAAGAATACAAGGATGTATTCGTGGACAAAGTCCCTGAAACGCTACCCCCAGTGCGTAAGATTAGCCACCACATCCGGCTAAAGGTTCCAACCGACCTACGAAACCAACCAACATACTCGATCTCAGAAGCCTAAATGGAAAAACTCATGGACTAGATAAACGAGAAATTATGAAGTGGAGTGATTGTACGACAACAGGTACCTGGAGCGGCGCCTATATTTGTACAACCAAAGTCAGATGGAAGAATCCGCCCCTGGGTGGACCTGAAAGTGAGAAATAATAACACCATCATGGATAGTCCTTCAATTCCAAATCAACCGCAGAACCTTACCCAAATAGAACGAGCAAAATTCTGGAGTAAGATCAATCTAAGTGACGCATACTTCCAAACATGCGTGGACAAGGACAGTGTTAAGTTTAACGCATTCAGAACGCCGTTTGGAGGATTTGTGAGCAAAGTAGTGCTCCAAGGAGACATGAATGCACCAGGAACATTTATGCGAACAATGGAGGACCTCCTAAGCTAATATTTACATGATTTTGTATGGGTATACATTGATGATATTCTCATATTTTCAGGCGCATCAAAGGACCACAAACAACTCATACGCCAAGTATGCGATCGACTCAGGAAAGCAAAACTCTACGCGAGCAAAAGGAAGTCAGTACTTTTTGCGGACAAATTGGAAGTATTAGTACACATAGTGGACAACGAGGGGATCCATGCCTCCCCCCAGTAAATATCATCCATTGCAGAATGGGAAACACCAAAAAACAAGAAGGAATTGCAACGATTCCTAGGAATAGTGAATTATGTGGCCCAGTTTCTCCCACATCATGGTACGTTGACGGCACCGCTAACCAACCTGAAGGGAAACGTCGAATTCGTATGGACAACGACCCACCAGACCGCATGTGATATGGTCCGAAAGCGAATTATCGATCACCTAGTCATGCGACCAATAGACATACGGAGCGAGGAACCAATTTCGTTGGTTACAGACGCCTCAGATTTAGGAGTTGGACCATGGGTGGGACAGGGACCCACTTATGAGATGGCACGTCCAGCCACGTTACATAGCAGAAAGTTCACCAATGCTCAAATGAACTATGGGACCACCGATAAAGAGGCCTTAGCAATAGTGGAAGCGCTTAATTGGTTCCACAATGTACTAATGGGAAACTACTTCGCGATAGTCACAGACCACCAACCCTTAACACACCTGCGAACGTCAAAAAACCCTAGCAGACAGCAGGTGAGATGGCTCAGTGCCTAGGGAAAATAAGACGCAAAAGTAGTCTATGCACCAGGAAGCACGAACTATTTAGCTGATGCCCTTTCCCGGATATCCGGGGGAGAATCAGACTTGAATCCACTCTATGTCCACGATTATATGAAGGAATCGGATGACATCTTGGATAACATGGTCTACGAGCAAGAATCAAACACAATGGAGCCTATACATGGGTTCCCCCCTACTTCCCCTGCTTTCTCCTATACTGAGTACCCAAACGAGGCCCCTGTACCCCGCGAAAGCCCCTGCTCAATCACTGCAGGAAACGATTGGGGTGACCAGTGTACCCTGCAAAGTACGCCACCGGAAGAACTCCAACATAGCGCCCTACACTGTTCACACTGTTATGTGAATCATTGCCCATATCATCAAACCGAGATCAAATTCAGGAACAACCATCCTGGACGATGGAGGAAATCGACCCCTTACCCACTGAGTAAAGGAGCGAGCCCCCCAGGCACAGAATTCGACCCGAGCCCTCCGGAGTCCCCTGAAATCAATCACTGGGAATGGCAAAAAACCAGCGGTGAAAGACCAATTATTGCGGGAGAAGGACCGTCCACCCTTGCCCAGCCGA
>PYWC01000003.1:3895436-3925200 GCA_003182015.1 Tuber magnatum | reverse complement strand
TGGAGACTGCGCCATCAGCTAATGGGACTGTTGGTGAACCGTGATATTATCCCTAGACGATACCTTACACACCGACTATTCATACACATCTGCAACAAATGCTTAGAAATAACAACAGAATGACGGGATGAATGTGGGGAGAATCAGTGTCAGATATTTTCCATTTCGGTAGTGGGTGCTTCCTAAGCACAGAAAAATGTGATGGTTGGCTGGAGACGGAAGAAACCGAAATTAAGTAGCACCCTCCTTCCCATGAAGACCTAAGCGAGGCCAACACCTAAGCAAGGCCAACACCTAAGCAAGGTCACCACGGAAACATAAATACCGGACACCAGCCCTCTAAACCGCCGAAGAAAACAGATTACACTACCAGACCTCCAAACCTTTAACCTCCCACAAAACCCTTCACCCTATTACAAACTTATCGTTACGCGAAGGGAAACAAAATGTCAACCTACGCAGGACTCAGCATAAGGGGACGAGACCTCATTTTGGGGTACCTGCTTTACCGAGAAATCATTCCAGAAGATGCATACTGGAAGATATTTTATATCGATTGCTGTGATGATTGCGGACGAATTGATGTTGAGACATAGGAATGGGAGGACTGAATAGTGCGGAACTTTGTGGACCTGCCACACTAGTGGGCATCAGGTTGCTTTGTGCGCGGAGCGCCATGTGGGGAGTGTTTGGAGAGATGGTTAGAAGGTGCAGAATGGATGTTGCAGGACGACATGAGAGTGTTGCGGGATAGCGATGACGATGAGGATGGGTCCTAAGCGGACTTGCAAGAGAATAGCGGAGTTACCAGCTATTCGGATTTCATTAGGTTGTTTTGTTTGGTGAAATTGTTATTTTATTTTGGGAGTGTAACCGGTACGGGTACTAGGTTCTTTTATGTTTGGTTTCACAGTATCCTTTCATGCCTGTATTGTTTCGTGTACTATCGTTAGATACACACATTGTTTTATGTTTGGTTTCACAGTATCGTTTGATACTTGTATTGTTTCATGTGCTATCGTTTGATACACACATTGTTTTATGTTTGGTTTCACAGTATCGTTTGATACTTGTATTGTTTCGTGTTCCTATCCGTTGATACACAGATTGTTTTGCAATATCACTCATACTGGAGATAAGCGATATGCTGTATTTAAAGAGCGCTGATTCCCGCGATGGAAACAGCAGACTTCGACAGACATTATTCTTAAAATATACTTAGTTGAATGGTTACTTCTTTGATCTCCTATTACACCCCGTTCAAAGCCTCCTTTAGCAAGCAGTGCTCTCTTCGTGTTGACCACGAAGCCACCTGCTCCTATCGTACCGCTACGTGACTAGAGCCTGGGCTGAACACGTTATATCAACAAAAACATAGACCGTGAAGGAGATTTGTCTTCCTACAAAGTCGCAAATGGAATGCTGTAAGGAAAAACACAATATGGGGCGAACTGTCTCTATACTCTAAATGGCCCTGTGTTTGGGAATACTATACTAAGAGAGTAGGTTATAGACGAGATCTACAATAAAGGCCATTATAGTTGTCACGATCTGGCTGGAGGAGCACTAGCCAGGTGATGGCAGCAGGGAAAAGGTTTCACATATGACGTCGTTTAGACGTCATACACTTAAGTTATTCTTTCACGCACATGACCTCGTTAGCAGGTCCTGGGGTTCATTTTTATTTGAATTGGTTTTACGCACATGACCTCGTTAGTGGGTCATGGGGCTTGTTTATATTGATTGCATTTCGCACATGACATACAATTGACGTCATGGGGAGAGTCTAGGCTTGCCAGTAAGGCTTACCAGCAAGGCAGACGCGTTTATGTTTCACACGTGACCTTATTAGTAGGTCATACGGTGGCTCTATTTATATTGCGTTTGATTTATGTTTCGCACATGACGTCACTTAGAGGTGATGGGATGTTTGACGTTTACGCACCTGACTCATTAGAGTCATGTGATGGATTTCGCACCTGACCTCGCTTGAGGATTAGGGCAGGGTTAGGGTTGCGGGAAGAGGCCTATATAAAGGCCACGTTTTCACAGATGGGTTAGCTCTTCACACAACCATCTACTGTTATTTCCTATCTTCTACTTCGCAATCCTTACAATACAAAAACCTTTACGCTCCAATCTTATCCGTTAGACGGATCCGCTCTAGAGTCAAGAACCTATCCNACAGGGAGAGGATGGATTATGGAGACTGGTCGCATTTCGATCAAAAACAAGGTCAAAGGCAGGGCAAAACTAAGACATTCACGACAAGGAACTGTTAGCCATTGTTCAAGCAGTTAAGGACTGGAGGAAGTACACGCTAGGACGTCGACATGAGATCCACGTTATCATGGACCACAAGAACCTACTAGCATTTACTACCCACAAAGAACTCAATGGACGACAGATTAGGTGGAGCGAGACATTAAGCCAATACCACCTCCAAATCGAATACCGATCAGGAAAAGAAGGAGGAAACCTGGATGCACTAACTTGAAGGATAGAGGACTTCTGCAACAAGGAAGAAACACGGTCGCAACAAGAAAGAATACTGCTGCCTACAGAGAAGTACTTCGTAAAAGAAGAAGACGAGCATACCGGATACGAAACCCCAAACGAAATGACCACCGCCATAAGGAACGACAACGAATACGAAGAATGGATAAAAAGAAAGACTACCAGTGACCCGGAAATCAACGAGATAAAGAAGGCCTTGAAGGAAGGCCTAAAGCAAATGAAGTGTGTAGCCCTCGGGCTATACCGGGAAAAAGGTCGATACCTATGATATGACGGCAAGATAAGGCTCCCGGATGAAGAAGCCTTACGAACTGAAACGATAAGCAGAACTCAGGACATTCCACCGGTGGGACACGGTGGAACAGCAAAAACGACAGGCTTAATTCAACAGTCATATTACTGGCCATCGATGTGCGACAATATTAAACAATATGTGAAGAATTGCGCCACCTGTCAAGGAACGAAAACGGTTAAACACACACACTACGGGCTGCTCAAACCGCACTAAACTCCTGGAAGACCATGGCAAGCTATTGCTATGGATTTCATCACCGGACTACCCGAATTGAGCGGTCAGGATGCCATATGGGTCATTATCGACCGACTTACGAAAATGGCGCACTTTATACCATGCAGGACCAATATGACTACACCACAATTCTTGAACCTGTTTAAAGACCCGGTCTTTAGGCTCCACGGCCTACCGAAAGACATTACCTCCAACAGAGGATCCCTCTTCACGTCGGACGTATGGAAAGGAATCGCATGACAACTAACTGTCAGCCAACACTCGAGCATGGCCTTCCACCCGCAAATGGATGGCCAGACTGAAAGAACCAACGCAATATTAGAACACCATCTGCGGGCCTACGTCAACTATTAGCAGAACGATTGGACAGAGTCCCTATCCATGGCAGAATTCGCATACAACAATGGACAACAAAAAACGATAAAGACCACAACCTGCTTTGCGAACTACGGATATGACCCCTCATTCGATCTGGCACAATATCAGGTGCCGCGAAAGATAACACAGGCTGACGATATAATAAGGGTGTACAACATATTACAAGTCGAAATGACTCTAGCACAAATGAGTCAAAAGGAAAAAGGCGATAAACACGGGAAACCTGACCTGAATCTTATAGTCGGTGACAAGGTGTGGTTGCTAGCACGCAATGTCCAGACCACGAAACGATCGAAGAAGGTGGACTGCAAGAAACTTGGACCATTGAGGATCATCGAACGTGTCGGACTTTGAGCATATAAACTCGACCTCCCCGCCTCGATGAAACAAACTCATCCACTATTCCACATCAGCCTCCTCGCACCCTATCGAGAAAACTCGTTTCCCTCACAAAAAAGGCTTCCCCCTCCGCCTATTCGCATAGACAGAGAAGACGAATACGAACTGGACGAGATAATCGACTCCCGCTTGCACTACGGTAGACTCTAATACCGTTTTAAGTGGACAGATTACCCGCCAGAACATGACCAAGAGTGGTACCCTGCCACCAACTTCAACAAGGCACCCAAAGCAATACAACGATTCCATAAATGTTACCCCAAGAAGCCCAGAGTACGAAAATGCGATTAAGGAAGAACAGAGCAACGACGAATGGACCAAGATGATGGATCTACCACTCCACCAACTTACCAAACAATAAAAGCAACACAACGACACATTCTTCAAGGAATGTTTCGACGATGAGTGCCAAGTGCACCCAAGCGACAGGTTTGGCTCCGGCTACTGGCGGTGCCGAAGCCAGCGCACCCCACCAAAGACCAGCCTGCTGTGTTCCCCAGAACCCGCTTGTGAGACGAAGCGAAGAGAGAGAGCGGGGCAGAAATCACAAAAGACCCTGATGAACCAATGACGATCTCCGCAAAACCACAGCGGGAACGAAAAACCAAGCCTGACCTTGACCGAAACCAACTCCCTGGAGGGCCTTCAGAGGATGGCGGCAGACAGCGCGGATCGGGAAGAAGCCCTGAAGACAGAAATCAAGGAACTACAATGTGAAAAGAAAGAGGGGGAGAGAAGATAGGTGCGATTTGAACGAGAGGCAATTGCAGAAAGAGTGAGGGCGGAACTGGCACAGCGGCAGGTCAGTTCCCTCCAGGAAGAGTTAAGAAAAAAGCAGAGAAGAATCAAGAGCATGGAAACTCTCTTGCGAGAAATGAAGAGGTGGATGAGCAAGATGGCCCGCCGTATGTTGGAAGCGGCGGGAGACGAAGGCTCGAGCAAGCCTGATAGGACTCAGGCTGGTGAGAGAGGTGAGCTAATGTCATGATCTGCCTAGAGGAGCGCTAGCCAGGTGACGGCAGCAGGGAAAAGGTTTCACACATGACGTTATTTAGACGTCATACAGTTAAGTTATTCTTTCACGCACATGACCTCATTAGCCGGTCATGGGCTCGTTTATATTTGAATTGGTTTTACGCACATGACCTCGTTAGTGGGTCATGGGGCTTGTTTATATTGATTGCATTTCGCACATGACATACAATTGACGTCATGGGGAGAGTCTAGGCTTGCCAGTAAGGCTTACCAGCAAGGCAGACGCGTTTATGTTTCACACGTGACCTTATTAGTAGGTCATACGGTGGCTCTATTTATATTGCGTTTGATTTATGTTTCGCACATGACGTCACTTAGAGGTGATGGGATGTTTGACGTTTACGCACCTGACTCATTAGAGTCATGTGATGGATTTCGCACCTGACCTCGCTTGAGGATTAGGGCAGGGTTAGGGTTGCGGGAAGAGGCCTATATAAAGGCCACGTTTTCACAGATGGGTTAGCTCTTCACACAACCATCTACTGTTATTTCCTATCTTCTACTTCGCAATCCTTACAATACAAAAACCTTTACGCTCCAATCTTATCCGTTAGACGGATCCGCTCTAGAGTCAAGAACCTATCCACTACCCGGATCGTATTAACCAAATTGAAGACCGATACTCTCCGCACTGATGAGAAACCGATTCTTACGTGAGGATACTAAAATAGGGCCTAGAGACTCAAGGAGCTCTAGGACACAGTGCAGCACAGTTCGCAAGAACCAACCAAGGTCGTTGCCTGTCGCGCGTAACACGAGTGGTGGGATACTGTAATATTTGGTTGCATCTCCTGCGACACCTAACGATGGCAGAATGGCAACTCCAGAGAACTCGGAGTTCACCCAAGGTGGCGAAGAAAATATTGATCTCACAGACGATAGTCTCAACCTAGAACGAGTACGAAGCGCCTTAGGCAAAGCAGCAAGTCAACCCTTACGAGCAGCAAGTCCAGTTACAGTGGAACAAACTTCACCCCCAGATAGTTCCCCCAATAGAACACCACGATCAAGAAGGATAGCCTCAGCGGCAACACCAGCACCCGCGACAGGACCTATGATGCAGGCCCTAATGATGACGGAACCCCAGGTGACGAGATTCCTGGGAGCAATTAACGCCTACCCGGAGTCGAGACCGAAAGCAAAGGAACCGGGCCTCTATGAGAGAGACCGCGAAAAACTGAGACAGTTCCCAAATGAGTTGGAACAGTACTTCAAGGTCAAGGGGTACGGAGCTTGAATAGACAGGATTAAGGTAGACTATGCCGAGTCCCTCTTAAGAAAAGTGGCAGGGCAATCGATAATGCCCTAGGTTGAAGGAAAATGAGACTGGATATGGGCCTCATGGGAGGAGTTTAAAGAAACCCTCAATACCCAGTTTGGGGACAGGAACGCCAAGGAAACGGCGTGGCTCAAAGTGGAGAAGATGAGACAAGAAAAGGACAACTTTTCCGACTACTGGCACAAGTTCCGCATGATATCCGTTGAAGTGGAATACGACGACGATACAGAGTACCGCCACCTCCGGGGCGGTACTAACAAAAGGCTACAAGAGGCCTGGATAAGTTCGGACCAGACCGATCGAGCGGCAGAAGGCTTGGCAGTATGGGCCATTGACAAAGAAGACAAAATCAACCTGGTTAGACACGCTCAAAACAGGACCAAGGGGATACAGCACCCAACCCCGCTGCGCAACAACAACAGGACCTACTGGCCGAACAACACCCCAAGACCGCCACCAGCGGGAGACCCGATGGACTTGGACGCGGCAGGAAGAAGGAACAGGCGATTCCAATCATTGTCTGACTAGGAATACCAGAAAAGAAGAAAAGAGAATCCATGCCTCCAGTGCGGACTGAAAAGGCACTTCATTAAGGATTGTCGACGAAAAGAGACCAAACTCCAACAAATGGAAGCCACGAAGAGGACGGAAGGGCAGGGGACTTTAAACGAATAAAGTCCCCAGCAAAGAGTGGTCTGCGGGACGAGGAACGAGGCAAACCCACCGGCATCGCACATATATCAACCAGGAAAAACAAGACACTCCCATCAACGAAACAAGGCAATAAGGCAACCATCAACAATATGGACGGTTACAAGAACGACAATGAACATCTTATGGTTGAGATAAAACTTTGTACAACATACAAGGAGACAGAAACGAACGCCATGCTCAATTCAGGAGCAACCGAGGATTTCATCGCCAGAAACTTCTGTGAAACCCACGGATTACCCCTGAGAAAGCTAAAGAAACCAAGGGACATACACATGGTCAACGGGGAGAAAAGCAAAGCAGGACCCATCACCCATACAACACAAGCAGTAATGGAGATAGGGCCACATCACGAAGCCATGACGTTCCAAGTAGTACACTTGCAGAAACACAGTGCGATACCAGGAACACCATGGCTAAAATGACACAATCCGAATATCGACTGGGAAAAAGGCCAAATCAACTGCAACAGCAAACTATATACGCAGTTGTGCCTGGAAACCTCCGCAAGAATTGAAACGATCCCCGAAGAACAAGCAATAAGAGAGAACCTGAGGACGCAGATCCTCCACATGAATACCAAACACGAAGAAGCGATCCCCCACGATGAAGGCATAAGGGTACTAGGGTTACACTCAAATACCAAAAAACCAGCACAGGGATCTGCGAAGGCAGCAGGTCATGACTTGTACAGCACGGAAGACACAATGGTTCCTGCAAGAGGACAAAAGATGATACCAACAGGAATTGCAGTACGACTACCTGACGGCACCTATGCAAGAATCGCTCCACGAAGTGGTATGGCCACCTGACATGGGATTACCACAGGCGCAGGAGTGATCGATGCAGACTATAGGGGCGAGGTAGAGGTCCTACTAATAAACTTGAAGGATGAGGACTATACGATCCAAAAAGGGGATCGCATAGCTCAGATGACTATCGAAAATCTTAATACCAGGGAGCTCTGCAAAATCCAAGACCTGGACAAGGCCAAAAGAGGTGAGGAAGGATTCGGCAGCACTGGACAAGGAGTCCAGAAGGACAACACCCCTACCAAAATGACCGAAGAGAAACCCCTAAGCATATCTTTCATATCAGCAAAGGCTTTCGGTCAACACTACCTGAGAGGGGAACAGACCGGGATCCTCAGATGGGATGAAGAAGAAGACGGACCAACAATCGCAGAAGCATCAACAATTAGCACGAGACTAGCGGTGAAGGAAGAAGCCAAGAAGAAGAAATTAACTCTCAAGCAACTAGTTCCAAAGGAATATCACAACTATCTCACGATATTCGAAGAAAACAAAAGGACGGATCTTCCCACACACAAGAGTAAAGATCACCGGATCAAGCTAGGGGAAGGAAAGGCAGCACCCTTCATGAAACTCTACACGTTAAGGAAAGAAGAGTTGAAGGCGCTACACGCATACCTCCAACATAACCTGGCCAGGCAATGGATCAGACCATAGTCCTCCTTAGCAGGGGCACCCATCCAATTTGTCAAAAAGAAAAGCTAGGAAACTGAGACTTTGCGTAGATCTCCAGGGACTGAATGCGGTATCCCAAAAAGACCGGTACCCTCTACCACTGATCAACGAAGCGCAGGACTGACTAGGACGGGCCAAGCACTATACGAGGTTGGATATCAAGGACGCATATAACAACATAAGGATAGCCAAAGGGGATAAATAGAAAACGGCTTCCAGGACGTGATACAGACTATTCGAATATTTAGTCATGCCATTTAGATTATCCAATGCACCAGCGACGTTCCAACGATGGATCAACTCCAAGTTGAGCAAATACCTGGACATATGTTGTATCGTCTACCTGGACAATATCCTCATCTGTTCAGACACCATGGAGCAACACCACCGAGACATACGGAATATCTTACAGGCATTAAGAGAAGCCCAGGTCAAACTAAAGCCTTTGAAATACGACTTCCATGCAGACGAAGTCGAATACCACAGATTTATTGTTAACCCGGAAGCAGTACGAACCGATCCAATCAAAACGGCGGCTATTGATGACTGGAAAGCACCCAGGAGTGTAAAGGAAGTGCAAAGCTTTCTGGGCTTCTGCAACTTCTACCGAAGATTCATTGAAGAGTTTGGCAGAGTAGCTAAACCCCTCTAGATTACGACAAAGAAAGCAGTCAAATGGGAATGGGGAGAAAAACAACAACAAGCATTCGATGATATGAGAAAACGACTTACTACGACACCGATATTACGACACTTTGACCCCACGCTACCCATCATGGTCGAGATGGACGCATCCAACTACATATGCTCCCGTATCCTCTCCCAGCAGGGCAAGGCNCCTGCTCCTATCGTACCGCTACGTGACTAGAGCCTGGGCTGAACACGTTATATCAACAAAAACATAGACCGTGAAGGAGATTTGTCTTCCTACAAAGTCGCAAATGGAATGCTGTAAGGAAAAACACAATATGGGGCGAACTGTCTCTATACTCTAAATGGCCCTGTGTTTGGGAATACTATACTAAGAGAGTAGGTTATAGACGAGATCTACAATAAAGGCCATTATAGTTGTCACGATCTGGCTGGAGGAGCACTAGCCAGGTGATGGCAGCAGGGAAAAGGTTTCACATATGACGTCGTTTAGACGTCATACACTTAAGTTATTCTTTCACGCACATGACCTCGTTAGCAGGTCCTGGGGTTCATTTTTATTTGAATTGGTTTTACGCACATGACCTCGTTAGTGGGTCATGGGGCTTGTTTATATTGATTGCATTTCGCACATGACATACAATTGACGTCATGGGGAGAGTCTAGGCTTGCCAGTAAGGCTTACCAGCAAGGCAGACGCGTTTATGTTTCACACGTGACCTTATTAGTAGGTCATACGGTGGCTCTATTTATATTGCGTTTGATTTATGTTTCGCACATGACGTCACTTAGAGGTGATGGGATGTTTGACGTTTACGCACCTGACTCATTAGAGTCATGTGATGGATTTCGCACCTGACCTCGCTTGAGGATTAGGGCAGGGTTAGGGTTGCGGGAAGAGGCCTATATAAAGGCCACGTTTTCACAGATGGGTTAGCTCTTCACACAACCATCTACTGTTATTTCCTATCTACTACTTTACGATGTTTACAATACAAAAACCTTTACGCTCCAATCTTATCCGTTAGACGGATCCGCTCTAGAGTCAAGAACCTATCCGCTACGCTGATCATATTAACCAAATCGAAGACCGATACTCTCGGCACTGGTAAGAAACCGATTCTTATATGAGGATACTAAGATAGGGCCTAGCGACCCGAGGAGCTCTAGGACACAGTGCAGCGCAGTTTGCAAGAACCAACCAAGGTCGTTACCTGTCGCGAGTAACAAGAGTAGTTGGATACCGTAACAACAGTACTGAATGGCACTTGCGGTATACTGTCAAGTACCTATTCTGGCCTGTAATGCGGAAGGAGTTCAGAGCATATGTGGCCCAATGCCACACCTGCCAGACAAACCGAGAACCTATAAAGTTACTAGAAGGAAAGGCTCCGACGATTGTCCTACTATCTGAGATTTTTGTATCTATAGCCATTGACTTTGCAGGACCCTTTTACAATTCATGGAGATATGAAATGATTCTGGTGGCCATAAATAGGTTTTTCAGGATTTACATAGCTCATACCGACAAACAAGGGTGTTATGGCAATAACAACCCAGGAACTGCTATGCAACAGGATATTTACGCTCCACGGTTATCCCACAACAGTAGTAAGCAATGGAGACCCAAGATTCAAGTCATATGTTTGGAAACAGCCGTATCGATTACTAGGAATTGAACATATCAAAGCAGCACCAGAACACTATAAGATGAACAGGCAAGTCGAAAGAAAAATTCAGGAATTGAAAATGGCCCTTTGAAACCTAGTCAATATCAGACAAAACAATTAGTTTAATGCCATACCCGAAATGGCTGCATACTTACATGCAGGATGGTCTGAGACTCTTGGTGTGTCACCATACCAAGCAGTTTATTGATAAAACTACCAGCTACTGCCTCTGGCGAATTTCAAGAACTCCACAGTACCAGCAGCCGATGAATTGTTAAACAAACACCAAGTCATCTAAAACACTGCATTCAATACAGTCAAACTGGTGTAATTCAGGAGTACAAGAACCACAGCAAAACAACGCAGACACCACACACCAATCGGGATAGGTAACCAGTTATGGGTTTATAGAAACCTGTTCGCAACTGAGTGGGGACAAAGCAAGAAATTGCAACTGTACTAGCGTAGACTATTCAAGATGATTGGATATGATAACCATACAGAAAACTACGTGGTGGCAAGGAATAGGAGAATGTACAGGAACTGAGAAGCGACATTCCTCGCATCTAGTGTGAAAAGATATCTACCTAACAACGATGCAATGTTCCGGGAAAGAAGTCAGGCAAGAGCACGTCCTCTCATGGTTAACGAAAACTCAGAGTAGGAAGCGGACACCATACAAGACCAACGTAGGCAGTATGATCGCAACCAGTTCCCAGTGAAGTGAGTCGGATACCTGAAAATGGAAAACAGCAGGGAACCCCTTGAAGGATTGGAAAACGCAAGGGAATTAGTAAACAAATATTGGGTGGATAACAAACCACAGAACAAGCTACCCTCTGCAATAAACTATGTGATGGTGGCATGGAGCCCAACTCTGCCAGAAATCCAACCCCTCCGCTCAGATACAAATGAAAAGATCCAAGACGGTTTCCAGTCAGCTCATTTTGAAAGCGATTTTGAAAGCAGGGAAGATGAGAATCGGGTAATGGAAGACAAAGCTGCATACCTGGCACAGCTAGCCGAGGTAGAGTACTGGGAATAACAAAAGAAGAAAACACATACCATCCAACAGCCTTACGATGTCAAACTATGAGCAAGTGTCTTGGAGACTGCGCTATCAGCTAATAGGACTGTGGGTGAACTGTGACATTATCCCTAGACAATACCTTACAGACTAATTATTCATGCATATTTGCGACAAATGCCTAGAGATAACAACGGAATCAACGGGATGGATGTGGGGAGAAACAGGGTCAGATGTATTCCGCTTTGGTAGCAGTTGCTACCTAAGTACGGAAAAATGTCATATGTGCATAGAAATGGAAGAAACCAAGATTAAGTACCACCCACCTGCACCTGAACACCTAAGCGAGGCCAACACTGAGATATAAATACCACCTACCTTCCCTCAAATACCTTAGCAAAACCTACTGCGAAAGCTACAAACCGAAAAACCCTTTATTCCTTCATAAAGAAAACTAATAAACGTCGATCTACAAAGAAGTCAATATGAAAGCACGACGCCAGATCATTGCATACCTACGATACCATGGAACCTTTCTACTAAGCACATACTGGAAAATATTTTACGTCGACTACTGCCAGGAATGTGGACAAATTGATATCAAGACGGAGGATGGGGAGGACCAGATGGTCCAAGACTAAATTGATTTACCACACTACTCCGAATCAGGTTACTTTGTGCATGAGGCACTCTGTCCAAAGTTTGGAAAGATGGTTGGATGGCGCGTAACGTGTGTTCCAGGCCGATATGAGAATGTTGCAGGATAGCGATAACGAGGGAGGTGGGTACTATGGAAACCATCCGGAAAATAGCGGGTTTACCGACTATTAGGATTTCATTCTGTTATTATGTTTGGTGAAATTGTTATTTTGTTTTGGAGGTGTAACCGGTACAGGTACTAGGTTATGTTTTATGTTTAGTTTCATAGTATCGTTTGATACTTGTATTGTTATGTGTGCTATTAGTTGATATGCACAATTTTTTATGTTTGGTTTCACAGTATTGGTTGATACTTGTATTGTTTTGTGTGCTATCAGTTGATACACACAATGTTTTGGAATATCGCTCATACTGAATATAAGCGATATGCTGTATTTGAAACCCACAGATTTCCACAATTGAAACAGCAGACTTCGACAGACAGTATTCTAAATATACTTGGTTGAATGGTTACTTCTTTGATCTCCTATTACATCCCCTCGAAGCCTCCTTTAGTAAGCAGTGCTCACCTCCTGTTGATCAAGAAGCCAACTGCTCCTATCCTACCGCTACGTGACTAGGGCCCGGCCCGAACACATTACACTTCGGATCCTTCTCCTACTCCATGTAAGCTGTAGTTACAAGCCAGACTAGGTTATTGTCCTGCCAGAGAACAGCAGGCACGTTCAGAATGTGGACAGCTGATAGTGTATCCTCATAGTAGTGTAATCTTTTTCTTATCTACTATAAGCACTTTAAGAAACTCAGCTGAATTGATATGTGCTGTTCTACAAGCACTAATCCCATAGGTATAAAGAACTTGAAAAAGGAGAATGTTGGAAAAGTAGTTACTCATGCCAAGGTTGTGACTAAGCGTCACAACCCCAGCTGCTCGCTCGCTTGCAACCTGGGCACTCCTCCTGAGTGCCTGCTAGCTCAATATGACTTTACAGCTCAACATAACTTGTGGCTCAACACAACCTTTTGTGGCTCAACACAACCTTTTGTGGCTCAACACAACCTTTTGTGGCTCAACACAACCTTTTGTGGCTCAACACAACTTTTTTTGTGGCTCAGCACCATTTTTTTTGTGGCTTAATACAACTTTTTTTTATAGCTCAGAATTATTTTATGAGTCTACAGTACAAAATATATTCTAATTTATATGTATTTTCCCCAACCTTACTTGTTTCCTAATACCAAGAACTATAAGCTTTGATATTTTCTTTTTATAGGCCAAAATTGTTCACCTATTCTTTACACAGAGTTTGATCTCATCAAGAAAAGGCTTGCATGTAGCATACTCTATTTGCTTCCTTGCATTTTCAGCTCTTTGGAGCTGCTTCTTTACCTTTTGCACTTTGGCATCCTCCCTGCTTTTTGCTATTTGATGTGCTTGAGATGTATAAATTACATCTCCCTTTTGCACCTGTCTTTGTCTCTGCACTCTCCGTCATGCTAATCTTGCCTCTTCTGCAGCTCTAGTATGTTCCATATGCTCCTTTGCTAAGGCATCTGATTGTGCCTGTGCCAAACCACTCTGCAAAACCATTTTCAGTTGCTTTTAAAAAGTAGGTAACAGATCTCAGGTATCATATTGCAACTCCTCTCCCATATGTTTTAGGCTTCAAATCGTGAGTGGTACTTAAAGTGACTGACTTCGCGGTAGTGTAATTGGTTGATGAAAGGAGACCATGGCCTCACGTAACATTGCTATTACAATATTGGGATTGTATAGAATAAGGCCAGTTGCTTTAAAAGCAGACTTGATTGTCGATTGTTTAAAGGTCTGTTGCCAAATTGAGTCAATTGCGTCTAGGAATTCCAATTCATCAAATTCTCCACATCCAGTACGGGTTGTCGTTTCTACTGCCTCAGAATGATAATGTTTATAAGATTGAAGAATAATGACATCAAGGTGTTGGAGGAGTTGACTTGTACGTAGGAGAAGGCAGAAGACAATAATCTTATGATTATTGTAGTAATCAATAAATGGTTTTGTACAATAGAATCCATATCCATCTAGAAGTAAACGGCGATAGGTACCAACTTTTCGCCACAGAGAATAGTGTTCAAAATACTCTAACCAGCTCATAGATAATTTGTCATTACTGTACCCAGTCTCGGCAGTGCCAACCAGGTAATTATCTAGTATACGAGTTCTTGTATACCAAGATTCTTGGTGTATAATACCTGGAATTATAATCAATAGAGAAAGTACGATTCCATCACCACTGATTGTCTCGCAAACAGATATTAACTCTCTACTTGCAGAGCTCCCAAGATATGACTGTCAAGAAGGATCCTGTATAACAATTCACTGATCATGGCCCACTCCAATTCTGAATCCAGTCTCATCAAAATTGTAACGATCATCAATCTCAATTTGGTACTTGTTACAGATACTGTGATATCTAGCGAACCAATCACAAATCTCTGCTAGCTGATGTATATGCTTTCGGTCGATGTCAAGAGTACATTGTTTTTGAATTGAATATTCTGAATGATGAGTTAGAAAGCGTCTAGCTCAATGGTCCCCAACAACAGGAACTAGCTCCAGACTCGTATGTGAATCTTGCAGTATTGCATTTGCACAACCAGGAACTATTGGAAGATATGCACTAGTTCCTACTACATCTAAGCTGTCCAAATACTAACAGACTGCAAGTTCTTGGTCTTCGGAAAACTTGTAATTAGTTGCTTCCCTATCCTGTTTTGAAGGAACTCCCTACCGGTGTGCTTGAAGTCTTGATACTGGAATTTCATACTTGCAAGCAAGTGCAGCAAGGTTTGATTTCTCATGTTCTAATCCTTCCAGGGAGGCAATTACAGCTTGGATTCAAGTCTCTGTGTCTTTGTAGAGTTCAATCCATTAGCTTGGAAGATTGAGAGATGGTTCGGAAAGCATAATAATGTTGGTTAAAAGATAATGTATATCAATAAAGGGGTATGAGGAGTAGTAAAGAAGAAGATATTATGTTTTGATATGTATTTTGGGAAGGGTCTCTGGTGCTAGGTAATTGTAGAACTTATACTTCTATTTAAATACCTGAGGATATAAAATTAAGTATTGTATTCAATAGGATTTACACAAAACTCCCAACTATAGAGAGCTACTCAAGTTCAATGACCAAGTTCTCTAAAGCTCAATAGACTTTGTATCGAATTTTAAGCTATAAGGATCTATCTAAGTTCAATGGCAAAGATTCATACAAGTTCAATAACAATTTGCTTTAAAGCTATAATGTTCCATCGAGCTATTGTAGTCTATTCAGTATCAAAGCAATACTAGATTAGGACTACAAGATCATATTCACTCTCCTGGTTACTTTACACTTCAACTTGAATCTTATATGAGGTTCCAAACTTTCATTAATTTACTAGTAATTAATCATTTAAAGCTGTAAAGTTATATATAACTATATAGTTTCTTTAAGCTTTAAAGTTATAACAACCTATAAAGTAATATCATGTATCAATGTTGAGCCACAAAAAAAATGGTGTTGAGCCACAAAAAAAGTTGTGTTGAGCCACAAAAGGTTGTATTGAGCCACAAGTCATGTTGAGCTATAAAGTCATGTTGAGCTAGCAGGCACTCTGGAGGAGTGCCCAGGTTGCGAGCGAGCAAGCAGCCGGGGTTGTGACACTTAGCCACAACCTTGACATGAGTATCACAGTATAAAGTGAATCAATTTTCCATATACGGTAGCTGTAAGTAAAGCTTAAAAACAGCAAGAGAGGTAGGACTCAATTTAGTTGAGTTCTGATAACTAGAAATCATATTTTGGCCAGCAAATGATTCCACTTGTGAAGTGAAAACAAAGCTAAAGGTATATCCCTTCTCTGCAAGAGCCAAAACCTTGTAGCCTAATGGAATTGGCTTGCCCAAGATTGCAATTATATGAAATAACCTCCTACCAAATTGGATCATCATTTCATCTACTGCAGCTACTGAGGCTGATAGGAAATACAGCTGAAATTGGTACTATAACTTATCCGCTAAAGGCAGTAGCTTATAGTACTACTGGCATCATTGAAGAAATCTAACCAGCCTGGATATATGAAAGAATCATTTAATTTGTTCAAACATTTGTAAGGTCATAAAGGTAGTTATTCTATTTGATCAATTAATATACATGAGAGTTTTCAACTTTGATCAACTTAAGGACAATTCTCATGGGTACAATGGGCTAGCATAAAGTCTACAAATACACCAAAGTAGTTTACTAGCAAAATCTTTTGAAGATCTCCAAGTGGTATGCTCAATTACTTAATACCTGTCTCTTGTATCTTGAAATGAGAAGGAAAAACATATCCTACTAACAACTACCATGGAATCTTACCAGTAAATAGGTCCACAATTATCACAAGGCCAGAAATTCTGCATGTTACTACTCTTTGGACTGTGAACTCCTATATATATCACAATTCCAATCCAAATCTTGAGATGAGAAATCTTTATATCTCTCAATACCCTTTGTCCTCACTTCTCAGCTCCATTAGCCAGAGCATACAACTTTGTATTCCTTACAAGTAAGGAAAAGATATAATTGGTAAAAAAGAGTTTGAAAAGCTTTCTGGTGATGGAATAGCAGTAGGGTTAGGATGGATATCTGAGTCTGCTCTAAAGGAGTTCAATTCTGGTCCAGTAGAAAACTCTAGAGGTAGAAATACTCTTCTTGTATGCTCCAGACAGGGGTGTTGATATAGGGTAAACAGAGGTACCTGTGAAAGCAGAAACATGTTTTGGGTTTGGATCGTATTGTCTGAAGTGTTTGGAAGAATCGTTCTATGCTCCCACATCTGCTCACTTTGGACTCCACTTTCTTCTCTGAGTCCTCTCTCTCTTCAGTCTCCTCCTTATCTTTATGGTCTGCAAGCTCATTATCTGTATCATTCTCTGTACCCTCAATGCTCTGTCCTAAATCCAAACAGCTTCCTCCTCACTGCTCTCATATGAATCAATGATTCTAGTGCCATACAGGTTTGTTTATGATGATCAAGTATTTTTCTTGCCTATTCTTATTCTTACTAATATTTTTCCTAATTTCTCCATGGCCTAAGCTGTTATCAATATCATGGGATAAGTACTTTTAACCTTACCCCATCGGTCTTGGCCCCCCATCCAAGTCGATAATTCGAAAACAAGGCAGGAGATGGTTCCCCACGAAGGCAAGAGCCCGCCAGAGCTTCAACCGATGGCACCGATACCAACGCCCAGACGGCTCCCACCACTAAAAGACCTCCAATGGGCGGTCGCATAACACCGCCGAACAAGCCCACCACAATTACAAGCATTCCCCCATTAAATCCTAACTTCCCGTCCCGCAATCCACCTGCAAATCAAACCTCCAAGGAGAAAAAGACGAAAGAAAAAGAAAAAGAAAAAAAGAGCCTTTGCTACTGCATACGCGGCCCTTGAGAAATACGTAAGCGAGGCTCATGACGACGTCCATCTATCGCACCCTGACACACATGGTATCATACTGTTCGTTAGGTTTGTCCGCGAGTTCTCGGAGTGGAAGGTTAAATCTGTATACTGTGCGGCGGAACCCCGCAGAGCCTTCCCCCCTCGAGTCACGGAGGGTAGTATGATAGAACTTGTGCTCGATGCTAATTTATGCGGTCATGGGTACTCACTCGATATCAAATTATCGCTTCCACACCACTTTTCCCTTTTTTCAAGTGTTGGTGGCTGTTTGGGATTTTGGGCGGTTATTGTTTGGATATCCTGCTATCTTTTTCGTGTTTGGTGTTTGTGTCGTACTGTTGATATCATACTTAGAAGGACTATGATAACTCTGACTGATGGACGGTGGGGTGGTTTGCGTGGTTATGATTGTGGTGATGGGCGGGTGCGGTGATATGTGATAAACTGATGGCGAGAGGTGGGGTGAAGGGAAACAGCGTGTTCTTGGCCATTGGGAGGGTTTCCACAATGGAGGAGCGGGGTGAGGGTAGGACAACTTGTTTGTTTGTTAAATCGTTCATACACTGGTTTCTGCTACTTGTATCATGCTTACATCCACGTCTCTTGCTCTGCCATATCCAGAAGTCAACGGCCCGCCATGGAGCTGTACAACCGTGATACCGAGTGAAGCATCGATGCCTAATCCCATTTCCCACCCTGGAGATTATTTGCTCCCCTACCCTCGGACTCACGAGTCCGCAGCACCATTACACCGAGCGCCGACAAGTAGACACGCCCCCGACACCCACGCCTCGAAGAAGAAAGAAGAACATTCTCATATCGCATTATCCTCCCCGGCACCCTAGATATCCAGCGCAATAATCTCAAACACGCAGAACCGACACACAAAGACACATTATTAAAGAAAGAGAGACAGAATCAGCGAATGTAGAAAAGCAGGGGAAGAAGTGTTACTCCGGAAGTAGTAGTTTCTTCCGTATCATATACAATCAAAAGGGGAGAAAGGGGGAGAGGGAAGAAACAAGATCTTGTTGGCTAGTGTGTTTGGTTTTAATATCCTCCACGATTGCCACCCTGCTGCTTCATCATACCGGGCCCTGTCGGGAGGCCCATTATTCCCAGCTTCCCGCGTCGGAGGTTACTACTGCTTCCTTGGGACCCGCTACCAGAGGACCCGGCTGGTGTGAAACCTGGGTTGAAATTGTTTCCGTCGTAACGGTCGCTGTACCCACCACCACCGCCACCACCGCCACCACCACCACCACCACCACCACCCCCGCTGTACCCATCGTCCCAAGGCACTCCTGACTGCCCATATGATCGTCCTCCACCTCCGAGCTCGCTTCCACCGCCGCGCTGTTGGCCATGTGGTGGGCCCTGAGGCGACCTATACCGTATATCCCTTCTCTGCAAGAGCCAAAACCTTGTAGCCTAATGGAATTGGCTTGCCCAAGATTGCAATTATATGAAATAACCTCCTACCAAATTGGATCATCATTTCATCTACTGCAGCTACTGAGGCTGATAGGAAATACAGCTGAAATTGGTACTATAACTTATCCGCTAAAGGCAGTAGCTTATAGTACTACTGGCATCATTGAAGAAATCTAACCAGCCTGGATATATGAAAGAATCATTTAATTTGTTCAAACATTTGTAAGGTCATAAAGGTAGTTATTCTATTTGATCAATTAATATACATGAGAGTTTTCAACTTTGATCAACTTAAGGACAATTCTCATGGGTACAATGGGCTAGCATAAAGTCTACAAATACACCAAAGTAGTTTACTAGCAAAATCTTTTGAAGATCTCCAAGTGGTATGCTCNTGGTAACGCGATTTCGTGGCGGTAAGGATGGTGGAGAAGTATGACATTTTTGTTATTGTTGCTTGGTGAGTTGTGTACGAGTAATAATTGGTAGGATGGTGATCCCCCTCCACCAGCTCGGCTTGCGAGTAGTGAATGTGGTTGGAGTGGAGGTAAATGAAGGTGGGGGTTGATTAGGGGGCAGGGGTGTGTGATCTCGTAGCAGGTGATGTGGGAGCGCACGGTTATGGTTTTATATAGAGTGTGGATTCTGTAGGCTTCGGACGAATTTCAAGAGTTCTTATAGAGAGGCCCTGTTGCATGGATGAAAGAACCCTATTCTATCCAGGCTTCGTTGGGCGAGCGGAATGGCGATGTTTGTGCCTCCGAAAGAGCCACGGGGGAGGCTATGTCTCATACTAAGAAGCGACAAAAAAAAAATCACTGTGGCACGTGACCTTGCACCTCCGGTGATCCGCCAAGGCCTGCTCTTCTTATAGAGACTTGCCCATGCTGCAAGCTTCCGGCGACGTTCTCCTAATGCAATTGACCGCTCACTCTATGTTTTATGGCATCGTACGTGCTGTACAGTGCCGGCAATACTGGCACCGTACCCGAAGACCTCATAACCCTTTTCCCGATTTGAAAGTCTAGCGGGGTATTTTTGGCCCCAACAAGATGCACAGTGTTTGTATTGAACAATAGAGAGTTTGCGCCACCTGGTCCAGGTGTAGAAGCCATGAAATCGGACCTGGAATTGAGTGCCCTAAACGCCCACTTCCACCGTTCCTTTTGGTCTTGATTAGTGCATGATTTGGCAGCCATTTTACCTTGAGCACAATCCCAACATTTAACAAGAGTTTGATGGGCTCTTGGTGTTTGTGGCAACCCTTAGCAACACTATTGATACATAACTCCCACCTAGGTCCAACTGCGCAGACCCTCTATCAAAACAATTTGTGCCCATAAAGGATTATCGCATATCAATGGAAAGGCCCTGAATATCTCAGGGAATCCTAGTACCGGTATTAGGGACCCTAATTCCCGACGCCCCCATTCATCACCCAATTGCTCTTCACTCAACATTAACAGATGCCCGGGTCAATATGTACTGTACCGACACAGCACCCAAATTCCGCTGTAAATCCAACCAACCAACCTCGCCCCGGCAAGACTCACCTTAAGCAAGTATAGCGAAAGAGAAAGCAAGCAAACCCAAAGACAAAGCTTAACTTATCCACCCAACTTCCAGCATGAGTCTTTCAACGGGGATTCGTCGGAAGATCTGTCCAAGGTGCGTGCGAGGTGGGAAGTCGCATATCTTCCAGTGCTATAGTTCGGTAGGAAGGCCAGTCTCATAACACTCCGTGCCAAAAACCAGTTCTTTCATCTTCCACCTCTAAGACACAACACTTCCGTATTATGCTACGATATCATAGCTGTATGGATCCCAGCAGAGGTATCATACCCCCACCCCCACCCCTTTCGGAAAACAAAATCCCGTTGCCCTAACAGATCCTAAAGTAATAACTCACAACGATTATCACTTAGGCCGGGATCCTCGCGTATAGTAACTCTGGGTGGCGGTTGGATGGTGGGGGCGGAGTTGATTTATTATCAGTATATGCCACTCCTACGCTGCCGTGCTCGGATTTTAGCAGTGCCAGATCACTCTGGCGAGTTTGTCCGTGGGACCGCGAGGTGTTATAATCGGCCTGTTTGGCCCTAGGGGCAAGTACTCTAGAGTTGCCATTGCCGTTGCCTCTACGGCGAGATCTTAGCTCGCGATGGATCACACCACTTCCGGAAAAACGAAGCAGTGTGTTGGGGATCGGCATCCAACCGCGAGTTGTGTCGGTCGATGAGATGTATGCCGTAGCATGGTATCTCTGAGGGGTCTTCATGTATTTAAGGGACCTGTTTATCCCACCTAGCAGGTCAGTCTACCGCTCACCCCCATATACTTTTGTCCCCCATTTTACCTCGATTTACGAGGCACAGAACGATTGACCGCATCGAGTGATTCTTCATGATTTGATATTCGCCACTGAAAGTTGGAGCTAACATACAGAAAAAAAGTCAATCCGTGGAAAAGCTATATACAAACCGCCCAACCACCCCAAGCCAGCAAGAAACAAGCATGAGATGAACTAGGATCACACCCAGAACTGACAAAACCCTCCTATTTCTTATTCCTCTCACCATAAGACTTGGTGGCATAGTCACCACCGATAACAATCAAGTCCTCGGGACGGTAATCATGTCTGCCGGAGAAGTAGCTCTCAAGGATCGCCTTGGTTCCGGCAGCGTACCTCTTCTGCGCGTCAATCGAGGTGCCGCTCATATGTGGTACCATCGCGTTTCCACCGCCAAATGGGTTCTTTGCGTAGCGCAAGGGGTGGTCATTGGGTGCTGGTTGCGGGAACCAGACGTCTCCTCCGTATCCACGGAGGTGACCAGACTTGAGGGCTTCCGCAACATCCTCCTTCACGACGATGGCTCCACGAGCGGTATTGACGAGCCATGACCCCTTCTTCATCTTGCTGATCAGCTCCTTGTTAAAGAGCCCACGTGTCTTCTCGTGCAGTGGGCAGTTGATGGTCACAACGTCACACTGGGCTAGCATTTCCTCGAGATCATGGACGCGACGGCAGCCGATTTCCCGCTCAACTTCGGGTTTCAGGGGCTGCCAGAGATATTTTAGCAGGGGCAAACACTGAGGAAGGTTAGGGAAGGGAGGTGAACCTGGTAATCAAAGTACAAGAGCTCCTTGCAGTCAAACGGCTTCAAACGTCTAAGGACACGCTCACCGATTCTTCCAACAGCGACAGTCCCGACGACTTTATTCTCAAGGTCGTACTCCTCCTTGGCGACGGCAGCAACGTTCCATCCACCGGAAGCGACTTGCTCGTGGGCGGGGACGAAATTGCGGACGAGGGTGAGGATGGTCATAACGACATCTACGTGATACAGTGTAAGCTATCGAGCGAGCACTTAACCGGAGATGAAATCTCACGCTCAGCAACAGAGACTACATTCGAGCCAGTAACCTCGGCAACTGTAATACCGCCATTGGTCTTGTTGGCAACATCCAAATCAACGTGGTCAGATCCAATGCCTGCGGTGATAGCCAGCTTCAAGTTCTTGGCTTTTGCCAAACGCTCGGCGGTAAGGTATCCGGGGTGGAACCTAAAGCTTATTAACCTCCAATTCCGCTAATAGCGATTCCAATAAAAGCCTACGGAGTAGTAATAATTATCTCAGCATCAACCAAATGTTTGTCAAAAGTCGAGTTCCCCCCCTCCTTGTCAGAAGTGGTAATAAGCTCGTGCCCTTGGCCCTCAAGCCACTTCCTCAGCCCAAGCTCATTCTCAGTAGTTCCGAGCAATTCGGGGACATCGCGAGCGTGTTGTCCACCCTGTACAACCCGATCAGTTCAATTCACTCCAGTAGCATAGCCAAACGAACAGACGGGGGGGGGGTCAACTCACATCATAAAGAACAGCAAGAACCTTAACCTGAGGAGAAAAAGTAGCGGTTAGCGTTCTAGCACCGGAAACAGCACCAAACACCGGCTTCCTCGCAACTCCTGAAGCGGACAACAACGATGGACGAAGGAATTGACGTCCCAATAATGACGGAACAGAGCGCAGGGGAACGGATAGTACCATATTGATTGATGGCTCAAGATGAAGGATGCGAGAGAGGGTATGGGGATTCCCTTTTAAACCTAAAAAGAAGGGATTGCTTGTCAGTAAATTGGGATCGTGATGAGGGGGTGGTGGAGGGGAGAACGAAGTGGCTATGTATTGCAGATCGTGGCTTCCGGTAACCCCATCGACGGCAACTACCGGAGGACCCCTTGACGAGCTGACCTTATGTATGGAAAGTACCGGTATCTTTGTTCTGCACCTAACGAACAAGGTATACCGGTAATCCGAAGGAAAAAGCGCTAGAAAGTGGGAACACAAGATCACAATCGCAGAAGCTGAGAAGCACGAGACTCGAGAATGAGGCGCTGTCCGGATCCGTTGAAGAAATAGCGAGAGTAGGGAGAATGAGTCCCCTTGCACCCTTTTATATGGTACGAGGTTGGTGCCAAAAACGGGGAGCGGATGGCATGTAATCATACTTTCCTTTTTCCGTTCAATGCATTCTGATGCTGTGGGGGGTTCGAAAAATTGACGACAGCCCAAAATTCTTTCAAACATCCTCCCAAGTGCCCACATATTATGGGAGAATTACTGGCTATCATACCTCGGCGTGAAATATTGTAAAGTTGAAAGCTTAGAAAGCGCCAAGCCAGGCTGCTTCCCATGTAAAAAATCGTCAGAAAATGCGCCAAGACCGATTTACCAACCAATAGTTCTCTCGAAAATTCCTCGGCTAGCTTAGAAGTGGAGTTCTAGAGGGTCGAAAAGTGGAAATCCGGGGAATGGGCTCACATATAGACGATGATATGTTTTGTATTGCTTCACCGGATCAGATCAGTTGGTTGGAAGGCTACCTATTATACAGTGCAGTACCGGTAGGGTACAGTACAGTACAGTACATTCACCTTCCGAGAGGAAAGCGGCAAACATGACAACTCCCAATAAAATTTGCTGGAAAGGTGGATAATTGGGGGGGTTTCCGGGGAAGCGCATCTCCACGATAGACTATCCGCTCGATGCCTTCTTCGTTCCGCACGCTGCACAAAGTCGGCTCCAAATGGGGAGAGAGGAAATAGTCTACAGTAGCCCTCGAGCTCTTAGACTATGATACCCGTAATTCTAACTCATCCCACCGGGAATGTATCGGGGCTGCCGTATCCGGCTTAGTGCCTTAGATGTGTCGTACCCAAGGATTCCCCCACGCTTGAGGGCGCTTACCCGTACTCGTGCGCTGTATCAATAAGTCGGGTTACAAACAAGTCTTACATAACTGAAAGGGGCATGAACGGACCGGGTACTGTACACACCAGGAGGCGGGTTTTACGGGCCTATGGTACTCAAGTATTTGACGGACTCCGTCCTCCATCGAGTGGGGAATGCCGGTACTGTACATCACCTCTTGGATCCACATCCCTGGGTGTCTGCAGGAACGTCATTTGCCCTTTGAGGTCCCCCCCCCGGGTCTCCCTGCCAGTGCAGAAGTTGAACGGATATGATGGCACCGTAGGCTGTACCGTCATCCAGCCTCCTGGGGCCCACTCTGACCGAATCCTCCCCACTGGGTGTGTTCGGTCTATCTGCGAGTACTTGTGATGTATGATACTCGCACCCATAGTTACTTGGCCAGAAAACTTTCTCACCCCACAGCCGGACTCCGAAGCGGAATAGGGATTACGGAGGCTGCTCGAGTGCTCGGAGAAGCTCTTCCGGCGATAACTAAACTACGGCAGAGCCATTGACGAGAGTTATATCATATACCGAGAGGCACATTGCACCCTAGGGTACCGGCAATTGTGCCCCGGGGCATCCGTCAGTCTGGCCAAAGGACTGAGTGAAACTTGGCACAAGAGAGCTCGCGCGCTAGGATTGAGTACCGTAGAGACCGTCCTATCATAGGAAACCTACAGTAGAGTCTGTTGTGTGATATTATCATATCATATATCATACCAAATTTGTTACGACAGACCCTAGTCCCTAAGTTGGGCCTCTGCCGGTAGACTACCCTGCTGTGCCCGACAGGACCCTGAAGGGCTGGGCAAAGGGTCGGGTGATGTCTGGCCCTTCCAATTGTTTATTTACAGAACGATATCATACATACACAGGCTTTTCAGTATCATACCAATACACCCGTGCAAAAGCCCCGTCCCCAGGAACCACCATATACACCAGCTAGATAATGTATCATATCCACCAAAATCACAGAATCACTGGTGGAACTCAAAGCCACGCAAGACCCACGGCACTAAGTATCTCATTTCCAAGCATGGAGGAATTCCAGGGACTCCCGTCTAGAGACGTGGAATACGCAGCAAAAACCTACCTACCACCTTTCGTAACCTTTTACTTCCAGTTGGATTGAGCCGACGACCTCGTTGTGGATATCTTGGATATTCCTGAAACCGCCCGAACGAAGCTATCCTCCCGCCGTCAAGCAAAACCGCCGGGTTATATATATCACACGGAAATGCAGCGCTGAGAAAAGGGGACAATTACCTGAGTGGGTGAACCCGCGGCTTAGCTATGCACTCTTCCAATTACTGTATAGTACAGTAAACCTCTTTACTACTAACTCACTTCGACCCGTGACACAACTGTCATGTCACTATCGTGACCCAAACCCACTCACCGGCTTTGACGAACGAAACCTCATTTTCCCAAAGAGTGAAGTAAGGAATGATTGATTGATTGACCATCCCTAACCAGAGAGAGACCTTTGCTGGAAGGACGGGGGTGGAAGTAGCGCACGCTAGCATCCAACATACGCCGTGCGAGAGAAATAATAATAATTGCACGGCGCATGACAGTATCCCCATGTTTATTCCCTTTCAAAGTGCGATCAGCGCCCGCAGCCAACCAACCAACTCGACCCCTACCCGTCGTGCTCGAGAGGATACTTTATCGAAATGGTCGGAGTGGCAGGTAACCGGAACTGTACCCTCCCGGCCCGTAGTACAGGTAATGTGACACTCCCGAGTTAATCGTTATGCGAATCCGATACTATACGAAGGAGTATGATACAGTAACCGCCCGGGCGGGGATTTCAACTTGACGACGGGTGAGATAGCGTGCAATCACCGTTAACCCAACACGAAAACACCGGACCACGCATGATATATATGGGCAAAGAAATCCTAAGGCGAAACGCTTCGCTCTAGATCATTCACCATCCCTTGGGTTCTCTTTTTTTTTCTTTTCTCCCTCTCCCCGGAGGTATGATATCACGTAAAAATTAATCATGCCTATTGGATAAGATGACTTCGGCAGAGGATACGTGCCGCACCTTTCGCTTGCCCTATGTCTAGGGCTTTAAGGTCGCCTTTACAGTGTTCGTTAGAGAGCGGGATTCAAAAGCTATGATAGAAAGAAAGAAAGGAGTTCTCAAGAGTGGCTGAGAATAAGTTACAATTGGGGACGTCCACTAAAAATATCCTATCATCTCGCCGCCGGCACTTGCCAAACCCACCCATCTCACGAAACAATCATCACCATTCACAATGCAATAGGGAACGCACAAGTTCACGCAGCACTCCATTTGCTACTGTGAACCTAACTGCTTACACATTTACCCTGTACAGTACAGTACAATACAGCACAAACAATTCGATCACTAATCCTCCCGGATCCGATCCGCGCGACAAAAAATTGCCCCATCCCATCGGATGCATTAAACAATAGGGAAAAGGAAAGAAGAAAAAATTACAAAAGAGATATAATATCATGGCTGGCAGGTAGCATGCATGCGTGGATCCAAAAAGAGAAAAAAGGAGGGAATGAGTGAGAAGGTAGAACCCCCCTCCCCCCAGTTAGACAAGGCTACAGTAATTTCATCCGTAAAGTTGAGGGCAGAGTTATAAGAAGTTGAAGGGGAGAAAAGAAAATTCGGGGAGAGTGCGTTGGTGGTACTCCAATCTAAGTACCGTGAGGTAGAATGGTGTGCATATACAGAGAAAGGAAAACAAAGTAAGTTGATCGACGAAGGAAATGAAGCTAAAAAAGACCCAACCCAGTGCTGTGCTATTCCCCACCCCCTGCCTGCCCAACCTATCGATGATAAAAGGAAATGAAGAAAAGAAAAAGGAAAACTCCGTCCTGAAAAACTGCTAAAAGTAGGAAAAAGACAAAAAACACCCCTTGCTGCCATAAATTACTCTAGGTAACACGGAAAGACGAGAAATCAGTCCTATAAAGGGGCTAATCATCATTCTGCTTCTGAGGCTCGGGAGAGGGAGGAGAAACTATAGTGGTGGGTGTTGGTAATTTTCCACTGGAAAGTCCCGCTTCATCGTCAGTTGCATCGTCCGATCCCCTTCGCATGTTCATGAGCGCTAGCTTGGCCTTAGCCACTGCATCTTCGGCACCTTCTCCGCCGACACTACCCACGATGGCAGCCGCCCCTGTAGTAGAGACATTACTGCCTTGTCGTCGCCGCCTTTCCCTCCTAAGATCCTCTCCACTACCTCTCCGCCGCCTAACCCTCAGACTGCCCGCCCCTTGAGCTCCAGGCGTCGCCGAAGCAGCCAGCGAATCTCCACTATTCTCACCTCTCAATTGAATCAACATTTCCTGCGTTTTTGATGTCAATGCATCCTCCTCTTCAGTTGCTGAGGAAGGTATTGAGGGAAGTGGTGAGAGAGAAGGTGGGGCTTCATTTGGCGAAGTTGGCTGTTCCCCGGCGATACTCTCGGTAACACTTGCTCCTGATGCTGTTCGGCTTGCACCGGAAGTAGTTCTTCGACCGCCCCTTGCAAGGTTTCTGCGGCGAGTCTCGCGTTTTTCCCTTTGGGCCGGTCCAGCCTGCTTCAGTTTCTCGAACAGGGCTTCCATCGCACCAGAACTATTGGGCGAAAGTGCCTCATTGACTTTCTGGTTGTGCGCAGCTGCGCCGAGAAGCTGCTTTCTCTTTTCTCGCCGTTTTTCTTCATCCTCAAGTTCCAAATTCTTCTGGTTGGATGCCTAGATAGAGGCCTGAATTAGCGTAATGCACTAGGAGTGTAAAGGAAATTCTTACCTTATAGTTCTTTACGAAATCGGAAATCATCTTGAAAAACCTCTTCCTTGAGGTCTCGTCCGTGTGATCCTCGCCGTAGTAGGTTAAAAGGTCATCGTAAGTCTTAGTCATGGCCTCAAGATGATCTTTGAGATATCCAGCCTTCTTCCTCGCTTCCGGCAAAATTGGTAACACCACTTGGAGCACGCGGTCTGAAGGGTGAAACTTCTTGGGATCGCTCAAGTTTCCTGAGTCCACGGACGCCTGGATATTATTAATGTTATTGATGAATCTTTTAGCTTGCATCATCAAATTATCCACATCCACTATTTTAATAAATTAGTATGTATTTGCAGGAACTTATCGCCACATCAACCACGGTTCTAACCTTTCTCGAGCGAAATACACTCATAGAGTTCGTCCACAAATGATTGCCATTCAGGAAATTTATTCCGAATCGACATTTCGATGTAATCCATGAAAGTGCGCTGGTTTTTCTCATCCTTGACATTGACTAATCTCGAGAGTGTACCAAGCTTAAAACCGGTTGCTTGCTTACTAGCGTCATTCATGAAATTTCCCATCGTAAGAATGACCTTAAAGTATGAGTTAGTATCCAGCTGACTTTGCCGAGTGATTTCTAGTGACTTACATTCAAAACACCGTGGAATGCCTTGGATCCCCGAACAACATCTGAAACCTTAACAACTTGGTGTAATTTTCCTTGCAGCTCCGTATAGTCTGGGTCTAAACTTCTTGTAAGTGCTAGGGCTCTTGTCCTTGACTTCCAGTAATGATGGAGATTGTAGGCTGTCTCCAAGTAGATGTAATCTTCTCTCCTCAGTTCATTTGGATCAGATTCCCTCTTCTGTTTTTCGGCGTCAGTCTCTGTCCAGTCCGTACTATACGGCGCTAGGTTCTTTGAAAGATTGTCGCTGATATTGCACATTTCGTCCTTGAGCAAAAAGTCCATGATAGCGGCATTGTCCAGAATATCCCTATCACAGCTAACGATCTTCTTGACAAGCTGCTCAACTGACAAGCCAGTATATTTCGAGAGAGCAATCTGAAGGCTCTTGACAACACCAGAATCCAAAAATTCCTTCTTCTTCTCCTCGTTACCCTTACCCCTCTTCAACATCCTAGTCTCTTTAAACGCGAAAAGGCGTTCCATCTCCTCGAGAATACCTTTCTTGCTAAGTTCATCAAACATAGTTTCCTTGTCGATACGGTTTGCCCAGAGAGTATACTCAACACCATCAAGCTTCTCCCAATGCATGGGCTTGAGCTTCTTCTTGGGTCTGATGCCTGTATAAAAGGATCCTGCAAGTCCGCTTGTCGGAGGGAAAGCACCAGGCATCGTATGAGGTGGTGGCGTCAAACCTGGCGCTGGGGGCCCGCCAATCTTAAATCCACCCGGAGGTGGGGGCGGCGGAGGGGGGGCGGCACCACCAAAGCCAGGCATAGGCGGGGGAGGTGGTGGAGCAGCACCACCAAAGCCCG
>PYWC01000003.1:3854561-3895251 GCA_003182015.1 Tuber magnatum | reverse complement strand
GGGGGGAGGGGGCCCATCAAATTTAACACCCCCACTTGGGGCTACCTCCGAATCCACCGGAGTCTTTGGCGAGTCCGACTCCATGCTTGAATGCGAGCGCCCGGTGGTCACGCCATCCCCAGCATCTGAGATATCTTTACCCTCCGCCTCCTTGTCTTCTTCGTCCGGATCGATGACTGGAACCTTGGCGGCAATCTCTCCCAAGATCCCTGTAGCTCGCTCGGCGTTCATTTTTGCGCTCGGCGTGTAGCGATCCTTGCTTGCAAGCGGTCTCTTGCCAACCTCAATGATCCTTGGCTTCGCATACCCAATGAAAACGTCATCATCATCAGTCTCCTCCGCAATGTCTTCTTCCCTTTCCCCACGCATCCTCTCACGCTCAGCCAACGTTTCAGGAACAGAGACTTGTCGATAGCTAGGGGATTGATTGCTTTTATGTCTGACACTTCCAAAGGTTGCAGAGGCGTTTCTCTGTCGAGCAGCTTCCTCGAAATGTTCCCGCTCAAGGAGCTTAGCCTCCCTTTGTACAGCATCCATTCTTTCCCTCAATTCTCTCAGCCTGTCACTCGGGGCAACCTGCTGCCACACTTTGCCCTCCAGTTTGAATTCTGTTTTCTTCCTCTCTAGCTGAGTTTCCAACCGTAGCATCAACCGTTGGCGGTCCAATATTCCCTTCATTTGCGTAACATCGGCTTCCGCTGGTATGGACTTACCCTCCTTCTTCGCCTGCTTAACCCTTTCGGCATGCGCAGCGTCAGCTGCATCTTGAGCGTCACGAAGCATAAGATATAGCTCTCTAGTTTCGAGTTCACTCTTTTGCATCTGCATAGCATGCGCAAGCTTAATCTCTTCTAGCTCCCCCTTCAGGCCCTCATTCTGTCTCCTCTGGATTTCAATGACCTGGGTTTGTTCCTCCAATTGCTTTTTTAACCTTGCAATAAGGCCATCCGCGCCCATGTCAACCTGAGCTCTCATAGCATCTCGTTCGGCAATTGCACTCTCTGCAATTTGTCTCGCCTCGCTAGCCTCTTCCAATGCGTGCCTAGCCTCGCCATCGGTATGCAGCTTGTCCATCAAAGCCTGAACCGAAAAGTTAAGGCTCGCTTTCAAGTCCATATCTGGCAGACGCCGGTCCATAACCACATAGCCCAATATTGAGTCAACGAGTTGAAACATCCGGAGCCGGTCCTCATTATTATTGTCCCTCATGAGTAGGAGATGTTGCAATGTTGACATGAAATAATCCTGGGTTCTGGTATCCCGAACTTTACTCATTATAGCATCCACGATAGCTACTGGGTCGTTCAAATCCTTTGGATCCCCATCGAGACTATCAACCATACTTCCTCCGTCCCTTTCCATGAGTTCGTCATAATCCACGGCGGCATCCTCTTCATACTTCTGGATTTGCTTGTCAATTAACTCGTACTGAAATCCTTGCATTTTGGCCGCTATCCTCCCAAACCCACATGCTTTGAACTGAGCTCGGATGTGAATTCTGGCGTGCAGATCATCCGCTCCCGAAGCTATTATGTTGATAAGGAATAGAGTAGCCAAAGCGTATTCCATGAGCAAGCTCTCCATTCCAATACCCCCAGATCTAACTTCATCGCTAGCGCCCACAAGACTTCCAAGCTTGCCTCTACCATCGATAGTGACCTCCACAATTCTGAGCCATGCGTCAAACCTCCCATTTTCACCCTGGTACGTTTTTATTTGGTCCAGTGCCGCAAGAACCCTGGTATGGCCATGCGGTCTATCCCAATGGCACAGAAAGGTCAAAACCTCACTGACGAGTTTTCTAGTTGTTACCCGTGGCGACGTAAGAGATGCCGTAAGAGCGGATACGCAATGATGGTGTCTGAGAGCATCGTCCGCACCATATTTGTTGTTCATCAACGCCTTTAGACATTTAACGATATCATATTCTCGATCAAGCATTGCATCGGTTCCACTATTTTTTCCACTGTGATTGTTTATACCCCGCAGAACAGTAGTAAGAGCAACTTGTCCTTGAGCTTCAATAAACTCCTTTACCCAACTATGCCAGAGAGAACGAGGTTCATCAGTAACTTTTGGTTCACAAATTTCAAGGGGTTTTACATACCTGATTGGCTGCGTTCTCAGGGAAACACTTAGACTCCCAAGCTGCTTCGCGCTAATGGTCCCATCCATTATTTTTTTTACATACCACTCCGGACTGTCTTCGTCTGGGTCACGCCCTTGCGCCTGGGCAGCAGCTCGCCTCTTCTGTTCCGCTTGGAAATCGGCTAGTTTGTCTTGGTGCACCATAACCCATTTCTTGCTTGGCGGATACGCCATCATCTGTCGTTTGGCCTGCTCAGGAAGATTCATGTACCCACGCTTTTCCATTAATTCGTAAAACATGGCCTCCACAACGCGGTCATCCCGCGGTCGTTCAAGAGTAAACCCATCTGCAGACTGAAATGTCATGGGGGAAGGAACTAGGTCGGCAACGCTAGGCGTCACAGAAAGAACTGAGTTTCGTGTGGTGGACGAAATAGAGGAGTATAGGGAATTCTGGTCAGAAGAGGATCGGGGATAAGTAGAATTAGATGAGTTAGAAACCATAGAATTGTAGAAGCTAGGTGTAGAGGAATTGCTGTCGTGCTGTTGCGGACGAGACGAAAATGTCGCGTTCGCGTATGGACTTGGTGGTCCCTGATGGTGATGATGATGATGCGCTGGAGGAGTCATCGCTGCTGTCGAAGAGCTGGAAGGGGGTGGCCTTGGTCCCGAAGGATGAGAATAATGTTGATCCGGCTGCTGCTGCTGAAGATACACAGAAGGATATTGGTGAAAGTCTCCCGTCCGTCCTAATGCGTGAGGAGTGACCTGCTCGTCGCCTCGAGACACAGGGCGAGGATAATCGGCGGGCCCCGGAACCGGCTGCCGGCTCAGATCCGCTGCTACTGAATCGTAGGGTATTGAGGTAACTACACCAGCAGAGTAGTTTAATCCATTGGTCATCGTTGGCGATAGTTCTGAGGGATAGTAATGGCTGTCCCGATTATCTCGGTCCCCTTTAGCACTTGTCAAGGAAAGCCGGTGGTGGCTCTTGCCTCGAGACTTGGGCGGATCCGCATCCGATGAAGAATACGTTTCGCCTCCTTTTGGTGTAGACGAGGAGAACTGCGCAACCTTCGACAATTTATTCCTTGAAAATATAGATGTTTTTCCACTCGATTGACGAGCGGTTCCTCCGGAAGAATTTGAAGACATGATAACAGCGGGCTGAAGAAATAATGTCTGTCCTGGTTTGGGTGGTGACGGAGTCGTGAGCCGTGGAGGCAAGGGTTTCCGCTCGATGATCCGCGGCACACGATTTCCTTATGAGTCTGTTCTTCGACCAGCAAGGCTGTTGCTGTTAGAAGTAGTAACCCTATGGCGATGGTAGGGGATGCCCAAATAGGATGTGGTTAGATATGTTGAATTTGAAGAGCGTGTAGGGCACGATAATGCAATGTTCGACCTTCCGTCCAACGACAGGTCCAACCCGAGAGTCCCGTTATCTGGATTGCGATAACTTCCCTCCACTCTTAGCTTGCCCTTCCCCTAACCCGCAAGCTTTCCCAGCGCTGCACCCCTCCCAGTCGCTCGAATCACCGAGAGATACCCCACACCAAGGCTGTATGACAAGAGTTGGTACCTTGAACGCCAGTTCACACACGAAACAGGTACCCGATGTATGAACTAAAATCCTCCCCACGCTGTCTCGAAAGCCAGATGCTGAGTGAAGCCAGCTTGTGTATGCCTGGGCCTTTTTCTGTTTCTAAAACAGTTAGCTTCTGCCGGTTTCCCGATGAATATTTTCCTTTCTCCTGATTGTATCGATCACGAAGGAGCTTGAAAACCCAACTGCGTGCGCCACACTGCTGATCCCAGAGAATTAAATTATTATTTTTTTCTGAAGGGGGGCGGAGAAAAGCAAAGAATCGGTTCGTGTCGTGCCGCTTCACTTCGTTTCCATAAGGCAAAAGATACCACACGAGGAGTAGCGGGGGTGGTGGAAAGGATCGTTACAACTAGATGAAAATAGGGGAAACAAGAGATGGGATAGATCTGGTGGAAGGAGAGGTGTACCGGTACCGGTAGTCAAAAGTAAGGGTTCAATCCACCCTCTCTGACAGCGTCCACTCGAGTATGGAAGGAGTGTGCGGTGTTCAACAACCGAGCGATCAAATGAAGTAGAGTCAACCCTTGTCAATTTTGATCTGAGCCCCCCCTATCACCGCTAGAAAGAGGAAAGTCCCAGGGGTGATATGAGGTTTTCTTTCCTCAAAAGGTGCCGATGATATGGATCACGTCCCAGTGAGGATAGAAAAGCTTGGTATATCATAAATGTAAAATTCCCAGATGTCCCTCTACTATGCAGAGAAGGCATTTATTATTTCCAAGAATGTGATCAGCGGACAAAATAGGATTTTTCCACGCCTAAATTTATTGCTTTTCTTTTCTTTTCTTTTCTTTTTTTTTTTTTTTTTCACTTCAAAGTCCCCCTTGTGATCCCTGTTTCACTTCAGCTTCTTTCCGCACACGGACAGCTCCTAGGGACCTCTCAGCCTCATCCAGCCTACACCCGAATAAACCATACCCACAAAGCCAGTATATCTATCATACCACGGTGCTCAAGCACATCCCTAGAATCTCATGAACGACCATGTCGGGTACTGTTGGTAACTTTATCACTGTGAGCCCCCTAGAATCTGCCAAACAAGCGCCCTGTTTTGGGGAACCGGACTGACAAGTGTTATAGACGATACTTCTCACATTAACCTGCTCGGCAATCCTTTTCGTCACATACCGCCATGCCCTCCGGCCAATACTGGTGAGGCGCAATATGGTACCTCTAATAAATCTTCCTCGGACGCTATCCGATACGTTTTCGTCACAAGGACGCGTCCGGCTTGAGGACGACGATAACCGAGAGATCCGCAGCAGATATCTGGAGGAGGGCTTCAGAGACGACAGCAATGATGAAGAAGCTCCAGTCCGGGATGGCAGGACAAGAGAATCGCAACAGAGTACTTTGGATTGAATGTCGAGAAAAGGAGGTACGGGCAATCAATCGTGACCCCGGAGGTACTGCAGGAGGACAGATGCGAGTTATTAGTGTGGGAAACCAGGGAGTTTGTCGGCGTTTTTTATTATTACATTCTCGTTACTCTCCCCAATCAACAAACATCTCATGATTTTTACATCCTCTTCTCTTCGTGTGTGGGTCATTCATTCCAATCTCCATGATATGATACTACATCCGGCCCATCTCGAATCCACTCCCACCCACACCTCCATCCAACCACTGTCCTTCCGATTCCAGCAAAATCTTTCCAGATATCAACGCCCTCCCAAGCCCTACTTTCCTCCCATCCTTGCTTGACTCGATTTGCCTGTTCCCATCCCTCGACCTCAGCTATAATCGCTCGAGATCCCAGCCTCTCTGCAGTCTGTCCAATTGCGGGATAAAAGATATCCCCGTTGCCACCCTTTGGCACCAATGCCAGCTTAGGCTCGTAGTTCCTGACAGAACGAACAGTAGACTTATTGAACGACTCCTTGGAGATGTATGGCGGGTTTGATATTACTATGTCAACCCCCTTAAGCCTTTCCTCGACTGCTTTGACCAAACCATCCACGGCCAGAACATCACCACGGAAGAACTCGATGTCTTCGCGTACGCTAGCCGATAGTGTTTTCCTATTATGTTCAATATTCCGTTTGCTCGATCTCAGCGCCTTAGTGGAAATATCGACACCAAGTATTCGTGAAGACATCCCTGCCATAGATAGTTGGTTATGTAGAAGTAGCGGAATACATCCTGTCCCGGTGCATAAATCAACAATTCCGACCCGCGAGCGCGGGTGCAGGTGCTTAAGAATATGACCAACAAGATGACTGGTAAACTGTTCCGTCTCTGGTCTAAAACAGAAACAAGAATCAGAAACCTAGCTATCCCGATGCCAATAGAGCAGCAGTACAGCGCATAGGAGAAGAAATATTAACGTGGCACAAACCTCGGAATCAACACCCCTCTCTCACATACAATCTCCAAAGCGCCAGCCAGCGCAGCTCCATGGATGCCTGTTCGATCGTCCGGCATTCCGGCAGAAGGAGCGGAAGAAGCGCGTGTCTCCTCCTGGCTGCTCGGATCAGCTCCGGTGTCAAGCGGGGCATTTGTGGTGGACGGTGGGTGTGGCACTGTCAAACAAAAAAAAAAGAGAGGTTGAGCTAAGCTTTGTGCACGGCCCCTCGATCTGAAGGGGTTATTTTGGTTGACCGATGGATTGCTGCTGGATCCCAATCGAGCTGTACTGTACAGTACTCTAGTACGGCAGTTACAGCTGCGGGAGTCCTATCTCCGGGGTGTACCATAGCCCTCAGACTACCGGTGAGTTAAACGTTTTGGAAGATCACCAATAGCAATTGTTGGTCTTCTGATCTGTCCTTTTTTCTTTTTTTTCGCACTTTCGCACTTTCGGGGAGGTTGTTCCTGGTTCTGAAATACTTGATATGGGATTGGTGATAGGCGTTGAGGAACAACCACGGTACTTCTCGTATATGATAGCCTCACTAAGCTAATGTCCGTGCAGTGTCATATATAGCTATACGGTCCCAACGGCATACCGTAAGAACTTGAATAATTGGACCCGGTTTCATGTAGTCCGAAATTTCCCCCTATGGAAAGGGGGCAAAACACACAGCGAAAATAGGCCCTCTCCCTCCTCCGAGACAGAAAAAAAAAAAAAATTCTTGACCTTACTGAGAGAGGAAAGCCCAACGACATGAAACCGGGTCCAATTATTTCAGTTTTTACGGTACGCCCCAGGGGCATATATAGATACATAGATAGATACGCTCGATCCACGATTGGTTGGACAATGCACGGTTACTGTCCCCCCCGAGCCGGGGGAGCATCTAATTGTCGAATGTCTGTATAGGCCCCGCTGTTCACTTGAAATGTAGAGATAATTTCAATCCCAGTTTGAAAAAGCCACTGTAAGACCTACTTTGGGCTACTGTCCATTGAAGGAGAGTACCTTGGAGTTCCAGAATATTGAGATTCGATAGTTATCGTGCCAAGTTTCAACACCACCAAACCAGCGAAGGGTTGAATACATGAGAGTCTTGACTATTACACCCACAACCTCAACCACTACCCTATATTGCCCAATATCAACGAGGCCAATACGCGTCAATTGAAACCTCAATTCCCAAGTTCCATCTCCCGCAAGCCAGCAGTGTTAGGGAAGCCGCGTCATCCTTTAGTCCCTACTATTTCCTCTGCCCGGAGATTTCTTAACAGATATAAATGTGGAAGTTTACGTGTATTGCACAGATAGCAGTATGGCGCAGTGGAAGCGCATCGGGCTCATAACCCGCGGGTCAGAGGATCGAATCCTCTTATTGCTAAGCTTATTTCTGCATTTTTTTTTTTTTGCTGTCCCTAAGAGGTGTTGCCCCCCTAGAGGTGAAGTCATCTGATATATCACTCGGTTTTTGCATTAGGGGGGGGTTAAATATTTCTCTGATTATTCATGATCATAATGGGGTATCATAGATCATGGCATTTTGAGCTCCCACTTTCATCGCCGTTCTGGAAACAATAAACTTCCTAGATGGCACTTGGTTTTCCTACGTTTCATCCGGACTGAGAATTCTCATAAAACCCGAATTACCGATAACTGGAGGTTCGATACCTTCCCATTGCTCCTGGAGGGTATGATAAACATTCTACCACTTTCATAATTTCGGGCAAGGTTAAAAAATGAGATTTTTATCAGCTATGATATCATACCAATGGATATCCACACTCTATTATGGCATAATGCCAGACCAACAAGCATTATACAGCAAGCACTTTGTGTCCCGTCTACACATCAATCCTCCTGGATTCTTCTATTACACCGCGGCATAATTCACCGACAATCCTCCAATTCAAAACCGTCTCCGCCACAATCCCGGTAACATGTTTCGGCTCGACCCGTCCATACCATACTCCCAGGCCGTCAGGTCGATAAACCACAACGTTTCCAGCAAACTTGTGTCCACCCAAATGACTCGTGAAACCCACCCGCACCTTCCCAATTCTCCCCTTCTCATCTTCGTGACCCTCCAGTAATACCCCCTTCTCCGCAAGCTCCTTCTCGAATTGCCTCCTCAAGGGCCCCGCTACAAGCCCGCACCGTGTATCCCGAGAATTGTGCGAACAGATAAGCACAACCGTTTCCAAAACCTTCCTGCTTTCCAATGTAGATTCCACATCTCCTCCACCGGGCAGCAAAAATCTCCTCACAAGCTCAACCACACTCTCATCCTCGACCGGAATCCTTGGCAGATACACTCCACTGGGAAAAATATAAGCCGATGCTAACCCTTGACCCCCTCCAACCACCGGCTCCCGCTCGAAGGAAGAATTGGTGACCAAAGTTGGCGCAAACGGGTCCCTCAGATCCTTCCGCCCCCCACCTCTCATTGCCGTCAAAACTTTGATCTTCCCAGCCAGTCCGCCGCCAGGCTCCGCAACGTCCATCTCGATCCTCGATGCCCAATCCGATCGGCCCGTGCAGACGAGCAAGTGGCGGTAATAATTTGCCATGGTTCCCTTCAGCGGCGTGACCCTATCGATATCCAGGTCTTCCGGTAGGCCCTCGAGGGAGCAGGCGCAGCTCGGGGGACATTTTTCGGTAATGTGCAGGGAGGTTTGTTGGGGGGGCACTTCGAATGGAATCGGAATTCGTTTAGCGGAAAAGCGTGCGCAGGCTCCGTGGAGGTTTCGCGATAACAGACGGAGAGAGTGACGGGTGAGAAATCGCATCTCGTAGGCTCCTTGTTGGGGTGAGGTTACATCGGAGGTGGGAAGCTCGATGCCTTGATATCATACTGTAGTGCGCCACTATCATCGGGTTACAGTAAGACTTATCGGTATCGCACCGGTGTGGTGGTCTTGGCGGCGCAACTGTAGGTCCCGAGGCTTGGGCATTGGTTTGAATTGTGGTGTAGGCATTGGGGCTGCTGGGCACAGTCTTATTTCCACCTAGGTTAAGCAATAGGACAGGTATGGTATGGTTCCGGAAGGCTAGACTCAAAACCAACATTCAGTGCAAAAGTGTAACAAAATTCTTGCAACGCCAAGCGTAACACTGCCAAGACCATGTTGCCCTACACACAAAGCTCTAGAATCCTAAATCTTTAACTTATAAAATAGGGGAGTATTATATTTGTTATTAATAATTTATCAATCAATTCTTTCAGACACATCTCATCTCTATACAATACTTTATAATTCTCTATTTACTATCTCAGGGTAGGTTTCTTCTCAGTGATGAAATTGCATCTTATAACTTTAAACAGGTCAAATTGCTAACCTGTATAGTACTAGAGATAGAGAAAAATTCAATACAGATTAGAAGAATGGAGGGTGAGAGAGCAGACACACCATTCCAAGAGGAACTGAAGCATACAGCAATACGAGAGCATGTACGCAAGTATCAAGCCGCCTACAAGTCCTCAACAAGTGTCATACAAGAGCCTCCAATGACTGGTAAAGAAAGATCATGTAAGAGCTGCTTCGTAGCATGTTTGGGCCAGGCCCTAGTCACATAGTGGTACAATAGGAGCAGATGGCTTCTTGATCAACAAGAAGCGAGCACTGCTTACTAAAGGAGTCTTTGAACTGGGTGTAATAGGAGATCAAAGAAGTAACCGTTCAACCAAGTATATTAAAAATACTGTCTGTGGAAGTCTGCTCTTTCCATTGTGGAAATCAGCGGTTTTTAAATACAGCATATTGCTTATCTCCAGTATGAGCAATATTTCAAAACTTTGTATGTATCAACCGATAGCACACGAAACAATACAAGTATCAAGTGATACTGTGAAACCAAACACAAAACATAACCTAGTACCCGTACCGGTTACATGCTTAAAGAAATAACAACAATGTCTGGCATTATCTACAATCCCATGAGATCGGATAGATCTACTCAATACCATTATACATAGACAGACAGGGTCTAGAAAGCGAGTCCAAGAATATCGGTAGTGTGTCTGAGAACGCAGAGGCTATGTCCAAGAATTGCCAGTCAGTAAGAGCAAGCAGAATCGCAAATATTATGCTAAGACTCAAAAACTCAAATTTCAGAGGCAAATGCAAGATGCAATTGGTACAGATGTAAGCAATTATTGAGAATTATTAACAAATATGATATATAAAGTTAACTATTAAGGAATAGGATTGTGAGAAGCTAAAGCAGGCAACTGGCAGCTGGCCACAGCTAGTAGGCCCATTGTGGATAAGGAAGGGGCAACTTCTAGAACTCATATTAAAAAGATTGAAGAGGAAGATGAAGGTACTGCAGCATAGTCAAAGGGGTGCTCTCAGTATGAGTTTGTAGCTTGATTGAAATATACAACTATATACATTTCTAAAGCTACAGCTGAAGGCTGAGAGACAATGGAAGTTGGCAGAAACAAGGTGCCAGTCGACAGATCCAACAATACCACAAAAGTCCAGAAAGGAGTTGGCGATGTTGATTGCAAGATCTGGTAGATGGGGAGTTTGGGTAATAAATAGGCTCCTACATCAAGAGGTCAATTATATTCAATTTGGGCAAACTTCCAGCTCCAAAGCAAGAAAGACATATGAAAGTTACTAGCTGGCTGACAGATGAGGGAACAATGCTTGCAATGTGAGAATATATGTCAGTGGCTGGAGAAGGTATGCATGTCTAATCATAGGGAATAATTCCAAGGAAATTAGGAAATGATAACTGATTTTTCTATTGGAACAGCAATAGATTTGGCTGGACTTGCCCAAGCTGTTACTAATTACTGGAGTGAAACATATATAGATCAGACTCAGAATCAAGTGGAGGGGAACCCCTTGCCTATAATCACCTTGGCTGGGGTCCATAGAAGGATTAAGAAGGCACTTTCTAGTCACGCAGCTAGAGCTTGGCTTTTAAAGTTAGGATGGAACTGGAAGGAAGTGAAGAAAGGGATCTATAAGGATGGGTATGAGAGGGCTGATGTTATTGAATATTGTAATACAATCTTTCTTCCCAGAATGCAATCACTTCAGGTACAGATAATAAAATGGAATACTAATCTCCATGTTATAGAAAAGTCTTATCCTGCAAATAGTCATTCAATGGTCTTTATCACGCATAATGAATGCACTTTCAACTCAAATGATGGATGCAAGAAGATCTGGATTCATGAGGACAGAGCACCAATTTGGAAGAAAGGATGTGGTCAAGGCCTTCACGTTTCAGATTTTCTCACCCCTATTGGCCGACTTGGTAGTAGAAATGTTAGTAAGATATCGAAGTGTGGAGGAGATATCTGGTGGACAGGAGACCTATTGTTGCAACAGCTTAAAGAGAAAGCAATTGCAGCATTTGAAGCAGCACTTCCTGGATGTCAGGGCCTCTGGGCATTCGATAATACCAAAATTCATCAGAAATATGCCCCTGATGCTCTTTATGTTAGAAACATGAACCTTTCACTGGTTGGTAAAAATGCAAGGCCTATGCGAGATAGATACTATAGATATCCTGATTATCCTCATCTGATTTGTTAACAATCATAAGATTACCTGATGGACTCTTAAAGGGACTACAGATCATTTTGCAAGAATGTGGCTAGTGGCCAGGTGGTTAAAGGTTTCTTATCCAATATTCCATTCTGGGTCCAAATCCTGGGGAAAGAAAACCCAACCCAGCAGGCAAATATGCTAGCGATGCCAACTGTTATACAATGGCACTTGTCTCTTCACAGCCAGACTTTCAAGCACAGAAGTGTCAACTAGAAGAAACTTTAGAAGCTGCTGGACATCAGGTAATCTTTTATCCTGTATTTCATTGTAAACTAAACTTCATTGAATATTTTTAGGGACGTGCAAAGCTGTATACAAGAGTGCATTGTGAATACTCTTTTCCCTCTTTGGTTCGTACAGTTCCTGAAGCACTAGAGCAGGTTAGGGATTAATTGATCTGGAAATATTATTAGTGAATGTTGCACATGATGGATGCTGATCGAAACAATATCATGTATAGTTCTGAGGACTTTAAGAAGCATGTTTATAGTAGATATACATCCCATCGACACATTTTAGAGACAGAAATTAATGTAGATTAATTAAATAATTACAAATTCTCTTACTGAAATATGATACATTTTATCATCTTAATTAACAAATCTGGCTCTTACTTTGATATTATTAACATCAATTATCATATTTTCTCATTTTATCATAGACTTCTTCTGATAATAGTATTTTATACTGTTATAGATTAAGAGTTTATACATTTCTAGGTAGGGTAATATAGTCATAGCAGTGTTACCCTTGGTGTAACTGGTACGGGTACTAGTTTAGTTTATGTTGGGTTTCGCAAGTATCGCTTGATACCTGTATTGTTTCGTGTATTATCGGTTGATACAGACATAGTTTTATGTTTGGTTTCGCAGTATCGCTTGATACTTGTATTGTTTCATGTGCTATCAGTTGATACACATTAGGTTTTATGTTTGGTTTTACACAATCATTTGATACTTGTATTGTTTCATGTGCTATCAGTTGATACACAGATTGTTTTATGTTTGTTTGCAAAGTATTATTTGATACTTGTATTGTTTCCTGTACTATCAGTTGATACACACATTGTTTTATGTTTGGTTTCATAGTATTGTTTGATACTGGTATTGTTCTGTGTACTATCGGTCGATACACACCTTGTTTTATGTTTGGTTTCACAGTATCATTTGATACTTGTATTGTTTCGTGTGCTATCAGTTGATATACACAAAGTTTTGGAATATGGCTCATGCTGGAGATAAACGATATGCGGTATTTAAAGACCACTGATTTCCATGATGGAAACAGCAGACTTCGACTGACAGTATTCTAAATATACTTGATTGAACATTTACTTTTGATCTCCTATTACACTGCCTCGAAGGCTCCTTTTGTAAGCAGCACTCACTTCTTGTTAATCAAGAAGCCATCTGCTACTACCATATCGCTACATAACTAGGGCCCGGCCCGAACACGTTACATTTTTTTAACAGCAGCAAGTGGTAAGAAACCTGCCTGGACCTGGTCTGATCAACCTACCAAGCGTCCGACCGAAGCTAGCAGTGGGGAGCGGCAGAACCAGGGAAGGTTCGGCGCCACCAACACAATACTATAGAGTCATTAGAGACTTGAGGTGGGAAGCAGGTCCCACGAGAAGGCCTTACCAAAAGAAGGCAACTGAAGAAACTGGAAGGGCCAAAGAGTGACTTCTCAATTGATGAAGAAGAAAGACAACTAGCTCTAGGTTTGGCCAAGCAGACCTTTAGCGAATCAACGGACGGATTAGGAAAGGAAGTAATGAACCTCCCTGAGCTCTTCCCCTCGAGCCCCAGTAAAGGGAAAGTACTGGCACAGCCACCAAAAAAAGAAAGCATACCTGTCCAGACGCCAAAGGAAGAAGACAACGAGATAGAGGAATCGGATCACGCGGTAGCGACAGAACCTCCAGAGGAACACTCTGGCGACTCTTGGACAGCCCATCAGACAACAGTTCTAGCAGTGAAGAGTCCAGACACGACATGTCGGAAGGAGAACATGCCACACCTGCTGCCGCAGGGGCTGGGCGAACAGGATGCAAGGTGAAGCTCTCACTGCAGCCCACTTTCTCAGGCAAAAAGGAGGACCTAAAGCCTGAAGCGTTTGATTGATGGGTAACAACCACTGCCCAATATGTAACTGGTACGGGTACCAGGTTGTTTTGTGTTTGGTTTTACAGTATCGTTTGATACTGGTAGTATTTCGTGTGCTATCAGTTGATACACAGATTGTTTTATGTTTGCTTTCACAGTATCGTTTGATACTGGTATTGTTTCGTGTGCTATCGGTTGATACACACAAGGTTTTGGAATATCGCGCATACTGGAGATAAGCGACATGCTGTATTTAAAAGATCGCTGGTTCCCACAGTGCAAAGAGCAGACTTCAACAGACAGTATTCTTAATATACTTGGTTGAACGGTTACTTCTTTGATCTCCTATTACACCCCATCCAAAGTCTCCTTTAGTTAGCAGCACTCGCTTTTTGTTGATCAAGAAGCCATCTGCTCCTATCGTACCGCTACGTGACTAGGGCCTGGCCCGAACACGTTACATTTTTTTATAGTCAGCAAGTGGTTAGACACCTGCCCGGACCTGGTTTGATCAACCTATGAAGCATCCAATGATGAAGCTAGCAGTAGGGAGTGGCAGAACTAAGCAAGGTTTGGCTCCGCCAATATGACACCATTGAGTCACTGGAGACTCAAAGTGGGAAGCAGGTCCTACGAGAAGACCTTCCCAAGAAAAGACAACCTCAGGAACTGAAAGGGCCAAAGAGTGACTTCTCAATTGACGAAGCAGAAAGACAACTAGCGCGAGGCTTGGCCAAGCAGACCTTTAGTGAATCAAGTGACGAATTAGCAATGGCGGCAACCAGCCTTCCGGGGCTAGTTCCCCCCAGGTCCAGTAAAGGAAAGGCACTGGCGCAACTACTGAAGAAAGACAGCATACCTGTCGGGACACCTAAGAAGGAGGACAACGACGGAGAAGCATCCGAATACTCGGTAGTAAGGCAGCCACCAGATGAATTCCCTAGCGACCCTCCAGAAAGCTCGTCAGACGACAGCTGCAGTAACAAAGAGTCCAAATACAATATGTCAGAAGGTGAATCCAGTGGGTGAACAGGACCTAAAATCAAACTTCCGCTGCCACGCTCATTCTTGGGCGGAAAGGACAATGTAAAACCTGAAGCATTTGACCGATGGGTAACAACCACTTCTCAATACCTGGCCTTGCATGGAGTGGGAAAAACCAAAGAAGAAAGTGGAGCGTACTTTGGAAGCTTCTGTACTGGAAAAGCAGAGGAAGCATACCACTAAGTAATGAAGCACTATGAGAGTGGCGAAAAAATCTGAGGAATGATCCTGATAAAATACCTGAGAGAAAGATTCCAATTCTCGCAAAACACGGAAGAACTATACCAAAGGTTTAACGGTATCCAGCAAGTACAAAATGGCAAAACAGAAAGAATAACCTTAGTCGCGACAGACCTCTTAATGTATCATGGACGATTGCCTACCGGGACAGTATCTCAGTACATGCTGCAACAAAGACTGTATGAAGCAATGCACCCCAGAATGCGTCCGGAGGTAGAACCCATAGAAGAAGAAGGAGACTCCTTTGACAGGATAGTCAAATGGGCCGAGCATAAAGACGCTATCCTGTATGAAGCAGGAGTTTACTGAACCTACATACCACAGGAGAAGAACAGCAAAGGATCATAATCGCAGGACAGGGCAAAAAAGAATAAACCATACCACAAGGATTCGAAAGACAATGAAGATGAGAAGCAGAAACGACATAATGAAGGGACATGTTTCGAATGTGGGAAAAAGGGGCACTATGCAAAGGACTGCCATGCCAAAAAGGGAAAAGGAAAAACTGGTAAGCAGGAGGCTAGCACAAACCACCTGGATACAACCGAGTACGACGAAGTGGAAATTAACATGGTAGAAATGGAAAGCCTTCGAACCCAACCAGCACTAAGAATATGGGCCCGTGATGTACTAGAAGGAACGATCTACATAGAGGGCCATCCAGCAAAGGTACTGTTCGATACAGGAATGATCGGTTGTGACATTATTAGCGCTACCTTTATCTCAACCCACGGTATACAAACAGAATCCCTACCCCAACCAACAACAGTGAACTGGCGATGAAAGGTTCCTGTTCTTCAAGCCACAGGAAATGTGGCCTGACCGTAGGAATCGGGAAAAGGAAATGGACAAATCAAGAAATGTTGGTAGGAAACTTGGCAAAGTATGATGCCCTGATTGGAATGCCATTCCTAAAAAGACAACGCTCTTATCAGGTGTGGGGACACAGCAGTGAAGTTTTCTGATGACAAACCGTGAGCATTATGCAAACCAACCAGCGGGAAAGTCCGAGCCGCGGTTACCGAAGCAACCTCAGCAACATTGTTGGAAGAATACAAGGATGTATTCTAAGACCGGGTCCCTGAAATACTATCTCCTATACGCAAGATTAATGATCACATTCTGCTGCAAGATCGAACAAATCTAGAAAACCAACCAACATACTCAATCTCAGAAGCATACAAGGAAAAACTCATGAACTGGATAAATGAGAAATTACGAGCTGGAGTAATTGTACGACAGGAGGTTCCCGGAGCGGCATCTATGTTCGTAAAACCTAAGTCAGATGGAAGGATCCACCCTCTGGTAGACCTGAAGCAAAGAAACGATAACACGATTATGGATAGTCCATTGATTTACAACCAGCAGCAGATCCTTAACTGCATTGCATGAGCAAAATTCAGGAGTAAGATTGACCTAAGCGACGCAATCTTCCAAACACGGGTGGACAAGGACAGTGTTAAGTTCAACTCATTCAAAACCCCATTCGGAGGATTTGTAAGCAAAGTAATGCTACAAGGAGACATGAATGCACCAGCAACATTTATAACAATAATGGAAGACCTCCTAACCAAATTTCTACATTACTTTGTATGGGTATACATCGATAATATTCTCATATTCGCGGATACATCAGAAGAGCATGCAAGGCACATATGGCAGGTATCTGACCGACTCGGAAAGGTAAAATTCTGTGCAAGCTGAAGGAAGTCAGTGCTATTTGCAGACAGGCTAGAAGCACTAGGACACATCATGGATAGTGAAGGAATCCATGCATCCTCCCAGAAAGTATTGTCTATCACAGGTTGGGAAACGCCCCAAAACAAAAAGGAAATACAATGCTTTCTGGGAATAATGAACTATGTAGCCCAGTTCCTCCCATATCATGCGACCATGACAGCACCATTCATAGACTTAATACGAAATGCGCAGTTTGTATGGACAACAACCTATCAGGCTGCATTTGAAATGGTAAAAAAAGCGAATTATCGATCACCAAGTCATGTGACCAATAGATATAAGAAGCAAGGAACCAATTTGGCTAGTAACGGACGCCTCTGATTTGGGGATAGGGGCATGGGTGAGACAAGGACCTACCTACGAGATAGTGTGACCAGCCGCGTTACATAGCAGGCAATTCACAAACGGAGAGATGAATTATGGAACCACCAATAAAGAGACCTTAGCAATAGTGGAAGCGCTTAACCGGTTCCACAATGTACTAATGGGAAATTCCTTTACAATAGTTACAGACCACCAACCCCTAACACACCTACAAACGGTAAAGAACCCCAGCAGAAACCAAATTAGATGGCTCTGTACCTCAGGAAAGTACGACGCGAAGACAGTCTACACACCTGGAAGTGCGAACTATTTAGTGGATGCCCTTTCCTGGATATATGAGGGAGGATCAGACTTGAACCCACTCTATGTCCATGATCATAGAAAGGAAGCAAAGGACATCTCAGGTAACAGAGTCTACGAGCAAGAATCAAACGCGATAGAACATGAAGGCGATATCTCCCCTAGCTCCCCTCATTACTCATACACTGAGTACCCTAACGAGGCTCCTGTATTCTCAGACAGCCCTTGCGCAATGACTGCAGGAAATGATTGGAGCGACTAGTGTACGCTGCGAAAAGCTCTACCTGAAGAACTCTAATACAGCACGTTACACTACTCGCACAGTTATGTGGATCATTGCCCATATCATCAGACGGAGATCAAATTCACAAACAACCACCCTAGATGGAAGAGCAACCCAACCCCTCACCCGCTTAGTGAAGGACCAAGCCCCCCACGTACAGACATTGACCCAAGCCCTCCGGAGTCCCCCGAAATCAATGACTGGGAATGGCAACAAACGATCGGCGGAAGACCAGATAGTTCTGGGGAAGGGCCTTCCACTCTTGCCCAGCCAATTCCCAGGTCTTATGCAATCCTGGCACTGCTAAACCCAGAAGCCCCGGCTTTCCATATGCCACAACCAGATAGTCCGTATGTAACTGGTACGGGTACTTGGTTGTTTTACGTTTGGGTTCACATTATCGGTTGCTACTTGTATTGTTTCGTAGGCTATCGGTTGATAAACACATTGTTTTATGTTTGGTTTCATAGTATCGGTTGATACTTGTATTGTTTCGTGTGCTATCGGTTGATACAGACATTGTTTGATGTTTACTTTCAGGGTATCGTTTGATACTTGTATTGTTTCGTGTGCTATCGGTTGATACACACATTGTTTTATGTTTGGTTTGATAGTAATGTTTGATGGTTGTATTGTTTCGTGTGCTATGAGTTGATACACGCAATGTTTTGGAATATCGCTCATACTGGAGATAAGTGACATGCTGTATTTAAAGATCGCAGATTCCCGCAGTGGAAAGAGCAGACTTCGACAGACAGTATTCTTAATATACTTGGTTGAGCGGTTACTTCTTTGATCTCCTATTACACCCCGTTCGCAGCCTCCGTTAGTTAGCAGTGCTCCCTTCTTGTTGATCAAGAAGCCATCTGCTCCTATCTTACTGCTACGTGCCTAGGGCCTAGCCCGAACATGTTACAGTTTTTTAACCTGTGCAAGTGGTTAAGAAACCTGCAGGGACGAGGCCTGATCAACCTATGAAAGTCTCTTAGCGAAGCTAGCATCGGGAAGTGGCTGAACCATGGAAGGTTTTGCTCCACCGACACAACACCATTAAGTCACTGGAGACTTGAAGTGGGAAGCAGGTCCCACGAGAAGGCCTTACCAAGAAAAGGCAACCCAAGAAACCGAAAGGGCCAAAGAGCAACTCTTCAATCGATGAAGCAGAAAGGCAGTTAACGTGAGATTTGGCCAAGCAGACCTTTAGCGAGTCAACAGACGAGTTAGCAAAGGCAGCAACCAGCCTTCCTGGGCTATTCCCCCCAAGACCCAGGAAAGGTAAGGCACTGGCGCAAGCACCGAAGAGAGACAGCATACCTATCGGGACACCTAAGCAGGAAGACAACGACGAAGGAGCATCTGATCACGCGATAGTAAAGCAGCCATCTGACGAATTCCCCAGCGACTCTTCAGAAAGCTCGTCAGACGACAGCTCCAGTAACGAAGAGTCCACACACAATATGTCCGACGGTGGATCCACCCGGGGAACAGGACCTAAAGTCAAACTTCCACTACCACCCTCGTTCTCCTGTGAGAAGGACAATTTAAAACTTGAGGCATTTGACCAATGGGTAACGACCACTTCTCAATACCTGGCCCTGCACGGAGTGGACAAAACCAAAGAAGGAAGCTTCTGTACCGGAAAAGCAGAGGAAGTATACCACCAAGCAATGAACCACTATGAGACTGCGGAAAAAAGTCCGAGGAACGACCCTGATAAAATACCTGAGAGAGAGATTGCAATCCTCGCGAAACACGGAAGAACTATATAAAAGGTTCAAGGATATCCAGCAAGTACAAAATAGCAAAACAGAAAGAATAACCTTGGTCACCACAGATCTCTTAATATATCATTGACGATTGCCTACCGGGATGGTATCTCAGTACATGTTGCGACAAAAAGTATATGAAGCAATTCACCCCAGACTACACCAGGAGGTGGAACCCCTGGAAGAAGAAGGAGACTCCTTTGACAAGATAGTCAAACGGGCCGAACAAAAGGAGGCTCTCCTGTATGAAACAGGAGTTTACCGAACCCACATACTGCAGCAGAAGAACGGCAAGGGATCATCAGCGTTGGACAGTGCAAAACAGGATAAACCATACTGCAAAGATCCGAAAGACAAGTAAGGTAAGAAGAGGAAACGACGCGATATAGGCACATGTTTCGAATGTGGGAAAAAGGGGCACTATGCAAAGGACTGCTATGCCAAAAAGGGAAAAGGAAAATCAACTAAGCAAGAAACAAGTACGAACTACATGGAAGCAAGGGAATATGACAAAGTGGAAATTAACTCGGTGGAAATGGAAAGACTCCGAACGTAACCAACGCTGGCGATCAGGCCCCATGACGCTCTGGAAGGAATGATTCACATAGAAGGCCACCCAGCAAAGGTACTATTCGACACGGGAAATATCGGCTGCGACATAGTTAATGCCACCCTTACCTGTACCCATGGCATCCCTACGGAGCCTCTACCCGAACCGACAACAGTCAATATGGCTGTAACCGGTGCAGGTAATGGGTTTGTTTTATGTTTGGTTTCGCAGTATCGTTTGATACTAGGATTGTTTCTTGTGCTATCGGTTGATACACATATTGTTTTATGTTTGGTCTTATGGTAACATTGGGTACGTGAATTGTTTCGTGTGCTATCGGTTGATACACACATTGTTTTGCAATATCGCTCATGCTGGAGATAAGCGATATGCTGTATTTAAAGACTGCTGATTTCCGCAATGGAAACAGCAGACTTCGACAGACGGTGTTCTTAAAATATACTTGGTTGAATGGTTACTTCTTTGATCTCCTATTACACCCTGTTCGAAGCCTCATTTAGCAAGCAGTGCTCACTTCGTGTTGATCACGAAGCCATCTGCTCCTATTGTACCGCTACATGACTAGGGCCCGGCCGAAACACGTTACCTTTTTTCAACCTCAGCCAGTGGTTAAGAAACCTGCAGGGACCTGGTCTTATCAACCTACGGAAAGTCCAACAGCAAAGCTAGCATCAGGGAGCGGCAGAACCACGAAGGGTTCGGCTCCGTCAACACGACACCATTGGGTCACTAGAGACTCGAAGTGGGAAGCAGGTCGCACGAGAAGGCCTTACCAAGAAAAGGCAACCCAAGAAACCGAAAGGGCCCTAGAGCGAATTCTCGATTGATGAAGCGGAACGACAACTAGCACGAGACTTGGCCAAGCAGACCTTTAGTGAATCAACTGACGAATTAGAAAAGACAGCCACTAGCCTTCCTGGGCTATTTCCCCCCAGCCCCAGCAAAGGAAAGGGACTGGTGCAACTAGCGAAGAAAGATAGCATACCTGTCGGGACACCTAAGAATGAAGAAGACGAGGAAGAAGCATCACATCATTCGGTAGTAAAGCAGCCAGCAGACGAATTCCCCACCGACCCTCCCGAAAGCTTGTCAGATAACAGCCGCAGTAACGAAGAGTCCGAATACAATATGTCCGACGTTGGATCCAGCAAGCGAACAGGACTTAAAATCAAACTTCCGCTGCCACCCTCGTTCTTGGGCGAAAGGGACGACTTGAAACCTGAAGCATTTAACCGGTAGGTTATAACAACCTCTTAATACCTGGCCTTACACGGAGTGGACAAAACCAAGGAAGGAAGCAGAGTATACATTGGCACCTTCCGTACCGGGAAGGCAGAGGAAGCATACCAGCAAGCAAGGAACCACTATGAGAGTGGGGAAAAGATCCCAGGAACGACCCTGATAAAATCCTTGAGAGAGAGATTCCAATCCTCGCGAAACATGGAAGAACGAGAAAAAGGGTGCAAGGATATTCAGCAAGTACGAAATGGCAAAACAGAAAGAGTAACCTTCGCTGCGATGGATCTCTTAATGTATTATGGACGATTGCCTACTGGGACAGTGTCTCAGTATACGCTGCGACAAAGATCGTATGAAGCCATGCACCCCAGACTACGACAGGAGAAAGAACCCAGGGATGAGGAGGGTAATTCCTTTGAAAAGATAGTCAAGGGGGCCAAACGGAAGGAGGCTATCCTGTATGATACCGGAGTTTACCGAACCCACCTACCACAGCAGAAGAACAGTAAAGGATCATCATCGCGCGATAATACAAGGAAGGATAAACCATACTACAAGGATTCAAAAGACAAGAAAGACAAGAAGCAGGAACGATGCGAGGAAGGCACATGTTTCGAATGCGGGAAAAAGGGGGCACTACGCAAAGGATTGCTATTCCAAAAAAGGAAAAGGAATGGCCGCTAAGCGAGAGGCTAGCACAAACCATATGGAAGCAACCGAATATGACGAAGAGGAAATTAACTCAGTGGAAATGGAAAGCCTGCGAACGTAACCAACATTGGCAATCAGGCCCGGTGACGCTCTTGAAGGAATGATTCACATAGAAGCCCACGCAGCAAAGGTACTATTCGACACAGGAACAAGTGGCTGCGACATAATTAGCGCCACCTCTATCTCTACTAATGGCATCCCTATGGAGCCTCTACCCCAACCAACAACAGTCAATATGGCTATGAAAGGATCCCGCTCTTCAAGCCACAAGAAATGTGGACTGACTATAGGAAGCAGGAAAAAGAAATGGACAAATCAGGAGATGTTGGTAGGTAACTTGGCAAAGAACGACGCCCTGATTGGGATGCCATTCCTGAAAAGACATAATGCTCTTATCAGGTGTGGGGATACAGCAGTGGAATTTCCAGATAACAAACTACGTGTGCTATGTAAACCAACAAGCCGGGAATTCTGAGCCACTGTGTCAGACACCACCACAAAAACATTGTTGGAAGGATACAAGGATGTATTCCCGGACAAGGTCCCTAAAACGCTGCCCCCAGTGTGTAAGATTCGCCACCACATTCGGCTAAAAGATCCAACCGACCTGCGAAACCAGCCAACATACTCGATCCCAGAAGCCTACAAAGAAAAACTCATGAACTGGATAAAGGAGAAATTACGAAGTGGAATAATTGTACGACAAGAGGTACCTGGAGCGGCCCCTATGTTTGTACAACGAAAGTCAGATGGAATGATCCGCCCCCTGGTGGACCTGAAAGTGAGAAATGATAACACGATCATGGATAGTTCATCGATTCCAAATCAACAGCAGATCCTTAACCGAATAGGGTGAGCGAAATTCAGGAGTAAGATCGACCTAAGCGACGCATACTTCCAAAGATGGGTGGACAAGGACACTGTTAAGCTCAACTCATTCAAAACACCGTTCGGAGGATTTGTGAGCAAAGTAAGGCTCCAAGGAGACATGAATGCACCAGCAACATTTATGTGGATAATGGAGGACCTCCTAAGCGAATATTTTCATCATTTTGTATGGGTATACATTGATGATATTCTCATATTTTCAGACACAGCAGAAGAATACGGGAAACACATACGCCAAGTATGAGATCGGCTCAGAAGAGCAAAGTTCTTTGCGAGCAAAAGGAAGTCAGCACTTTTCGTGGATAAGCGGGAAGTATTAGGACACAAAGTGGACAACAAGAGAATTCATGCCTCCCCGCAGAAAATATCTTCCATTTCAGGATGGGAGATACCAAAAAACAAGCAGGAATTGCAACGATTCCTTGCAATAGTGAATTATGTGGCCCAGTTTCTCCCACACTATACTATGTTGATGGCACTGCTAACCAACTTAATGGGAAACTCCGAATTCATATTGACAACGACTCACCAAACCCCCTTTGATATGGTACGAAAGGGAATTATCGATCACTAAGTCATGTGAACAATAGACATACGAAACAAGGAACCAATTTGGTTGGTTACGGATGCCTCAGATTTAGGAGCTGGAGCATGGGTGGGACAGGGACCCACTTGTGAGACGGTACGACCAGCCGCATTACACAGCAGGAAATTCACCAACCCCCAGATGAACTATGGGACCACCGATAAAGAGGCCTTAGCAATAGTGGAAGCGCTTAATCAGTTCCACAATGTACTGATGGGAAGTTCCATTACAATAGTTACAGCCCACGAACCCTTGACACATCTACGAACAGCAAAAAACCCAAGCCGATAGCAAGTGAGATGGCTAAGTGCCTTGGGAAAATACGACCCGAAAATAGTCTACGCACCAGGAAGCACAAACCATTTACCTGATGCCCTTTCCGTGGTATACGAGGGCGGATCGGCCTTGAATCAACTCTATGTCCATGATTATGCGAAGGAATCAGATGACATCTCGGATAACACGCTCTATGAGCAAGAATCAAACACAATGGAGCCCACCCATGAGTTCTCCCCTACTTCCCCTCCTTTCTCCTATACTGAGTACCCCAACGAGGCCCCTGTACCCCCCGAAAGCCCCTGCTCAATCACTGCAGGAAACGATTGGGGTAACCGGTGTACCCTGCGAAGTACGCTACCTGAAGAACTCCAACATAGCACCTTACACTACTCATACTGTTACGTGGATCATTGCCCATATCATCAAACCGAGATCAAATTCACGAACCACCGTCCTAGACAATGGGGAAAACCGACCCCTTACCCGCTTGGTGAAGGAGGAAGCCCCCCAAGTACAGTAATCGGCCCGAGCCCTCCACAGTCGCCTGAAATAAATGACTGGGAATGGCAACAAACAATCACCGGAAGACCTACTAGTGCGGGAGAAGAGCCGTCCACCCTTGCCCAGCCAATGCCCAGATCTTATACAATACCGGCGCTGCTAAACCTGGAAGCCACGGCATTCCAAATGCCGGAGCCGGAACCAATAGCAAACCTTGCGGCCAAGACAATAGCGGCCTTCCGAATGCCAGGACCTGATAGCCCACTACCTATTAGACGCGCGGAAAGGCTAGAAAGTCTTACCAATGAGACAATAGTCCGCGTAATGTCTGCGACGATGATGGAATACCGGCGCGGGCTACATGATGTCTTGGAAGACAATGAGGAGGAAGACCTAGCTGAGACAACCAGAGGAAGCAAGATAGAAGAGGAACGCAACACTTTACAAGCAGTCAATGAAATGATCGGAACGTTCCGAGCACACATGGCAGCAGCATACTGGCAAGAACCAATTTGGAAGAAGGTAAATGAGATTATGGACTCTACAGGAGACTTGTCCTCTTACAAGGTTGCAAACGGAATGCTATGCGCAAAAACCGGATACGGGGAAGATTGCCTGTATGTCGCGCAAGGTCCCGCATAGAGAAATCCGACATTAAGAGAATATGTCCTTAGCGAAATTCACAACAAAGGCCACCACAGTGTTGAACGAAACTTACAGTATGCAACGGAGTACCTATTTTGGCCTCAAATGCGGAAAGACTTTAGAGTGTATGTAACCCAGTACCACACATGCCAGGTAAATAAGTAGCCTACGAAATTGCCAGAAGGAAAGGCTCAGACAATTACCCTGCCTTCTGTAATCTTTTAATCAATAGCCATTGACTTTGCGGGACCCTTCCACAATTCATGGGGATACGACACGATCCTAGTTGCCCTGAATAGGTTTGTAGGAGTCATGTGGCTTATACCTACAAGGAAACAAGTAACAGCAATAACAACCTGGGAACTTCTACGCAACAAAATGTTTACACCCCATGGCTACCCAACATCTCTAGTAAGCGATGCGGACCCACAATTTGAGTCACATGTGTGGAGACAACAGTGTTCCTCGTTAGGCATTGCCCATATCCAAGCGGCACCAGGCCATCATGAAATGAATAGACAGGTCAAAAGAAAAATTCGAGAATTAAAGACAGCTCTCCGAAACCTAGTCAACGCCAGACAAAACAATTGGTTAGATGCCATACCAGAGACAGCAGCATACCTGAATGCAGGATGCTGAGAAACTCTCGGCATGTCACCATATACAGCTATTTTTGGAAAGAATTACCCACTACTTCCCCTAGCGAACTTTAAGAACTCCACAGTACCGGCTGCGAACCAATTGTCAACCAGGCACCAAGCAATCTAGAAACACGGCATTCAATACGATCAAATTGGCACGATTACGAAGCACAAGAATGGCAGCAAAACAACGCAGACACCATACACCAATAGGAAAGGATAATATGTTACTGGTATATGGAAGTTTATTCGCAACATGGTCGGGACGCAGCAAGAAATTGGAACCGTGCTGGCATGGACCATTCAAGATAATTGCAGACGATGAGGATACACAAAATTACAGGGTAGAAATGGATGGCAGAATGTACAGAAACCGACAAGCGACATTCCATACATCCACTTTGAAAAGATGTCTCCCTAATGACGATATCTCCTTCCCGGGAAGGAGCCATGCAAAACCAGCTCCGATCCTGGTTGACGAGAAGCCGGAATAGGAGGTAGAGACGATACGAGACCATAGAAGACAATATGACCATGACCAATTCCTGGTGAAATGGGTGCGGTACCCGGAAACAGAAAATAGCTGGGAACCCCTTGAAGGATTGGAAAATGCGATAGAAGCGGTTAACCAATGGTGGGAAGACAACAAACCGAAAGACGGGCTACCCCCTATAATTAACCATGTGACGGTGGTGTGGAGCCCAACCTTACCAGATCTCCAACACCTGCTCCCGGACACGGACCAAGGGATACAGGACGGATTTTGGTCAGCCCACTTGGAGACCGATTTCGAAAGCAGCGAAGGTGAAAATTGGGTAAGGGAGGATGAAGCGGCATACCTAGCCTGGCTGGCCAAGGCGGAGTACTGGCAATAGTGAAAAGAAAAAACACTCCATCCAACAGCCTTACGATGTCAAACTATGAGCAAGTGCCTTGGAGACTGTGCCATCAGCTAATGGGACTGTTGGTGAACTGTGATATTATCCCTAGACAATACCTTACACATCGACTATTTATACACATTTGCAACAAATGCTTAGAAATCACAACTGAATCGACGGTACAAATGTGGGGAGGATCAGTGTCGGGTGTTTTCCACTTCGGTAGCGGGTGCTACCTGAGCACAGAAAAATATAATGGTAGCATAGAGACGGAAGAAACAGAAATTAAGCAGCACCCCCCTTCTGGGGAAGACCTAAGCGAGGCCAACACCTAAGCGAGGTCACCACTGAAACATAAATACGACCCAGCATCCCTCGAACACGCTGAAGAAAACAGACCAAACGACCAGACCTCTAAACCTTTACCCTCTTACAACCTTATCCTTATGCGAAAGAAACAAAATGTCAAACTACGAAGAAGTCAGTATAAAGAGATGAGACCTTATTTTGGGATACCTGCTATACTGCGAGATCATCCCAGAAAGCGCATACTGGAAAATATTCTACATTGATCACTGCGAGGATTGCGGTCAAATCGATGTCGGGACGGAAAGATGGGAAAACCGGATAGTTCGGAACTTTGTGGACCTGCCACAGTACTGGGAGTCAGGTTGCTTTGTGCGTGGAGCGCCATGTGGGAGGTGTTTGGAAAGATGGTTGGAAGGTGCGGAATGGATGTTGCAGAACGACATGAGATTGTTACAGGATAGCGAGGATGATGAGGATGGGTCCAAAGCGGACTTTCAGCAGAATAGCGGATTTACAGGCTATTAGGGTTTATTAAGTTGATTTATTTGATGAAATGGTTATTTTATTTTGGGAGTGTAACCGGTACGGGTACTAGGTTTGTTTTACGTTTGGTTTCACAGTATCGCTTGATACTGGTATTGGTTTATATGCTATCGCTTGGTACCGACATTGTTTTATGTTTGGTTTCACAGTATCCTTTGATACTTGTATTGTTTCGTGTGCTATCGGTTGATACACACATTGTTTTATGTTTGATTTCCCAGTATCGTTTGATACTGGTATTGTTTCGTGTGCTATCGGTTGACACACACATTGTTTTATGTCTGGTCTCAGGGTATCGTTTGATATGTAAATTGTTTCATATGCTATCGGTTGATAGACACCTTGTTTTGCAATATCGCTCATACTGGAGATAAGCGATATGCCGTATTTAAAGACTGCTGATTTCCCCGCCGGAAACAGGAGGCTTTGACCAACGGTGTTTTTAAAATATCCCTGGTTGAACGGTTACTTCTTTGATCTCCTATTACACCCTGTGCGAAGCCTCCTTTAGCAAGCAGCGCTTGCTTCGTGTTGATCGCGAAGCCATCTGCTCCTATTGTACCGCTACGTGACTAGGGCCTGGCCCGGACTGGTTACAATGGCCATGAAAGGCTCCCCCTCGTCAAGCCATAAAAACTGTGGTCTGACGGTGGGAATGGGAAAAACGAAATGGGCAAATCAGGAGATGTTGGTAGGAAATCTCGCGAAATCCAATGCCCTCATAGGAATGCCATTCCTAAAAAGATATCATGCTCTTATCAGGTATAGGGATACAGCAGTGGAGTTTCCTGATGACAAACTGCATGTGCTATGCAAACCACCAAGCGGGTAATTCCAAGCTGCTGTGTCAGACACCACCACAACAACCTTGTTGGAAGAATACAAGGATGTATTCCTGGACAAGGTCCCTGAAACGCTACCCCCTGTGCGTAAGATTAGCCACCATATTCGGCTAAAAGATCCTACCGACTTGCGAAACCAATCAAGATATGCGATCCCAGAAGCCTACAAGGAGAAACTGATGAACTGGATAACCAAGAAATTACGGGCTGGAGTTATCATACGACAGGAGATTCCCGGAGCGGCACCCATGTTTGTACAACCCAAGTCATGTGGAAGGATCCGCCCCCTGGTAGACCTGGAAATCCGAAATGACAATGCGATCATGGATAGTCCATCGATTCCAAACCAACCCCAGATCCCTAACCGAATAGGGCAAGCGAAATTTAGGAGTAAGATTGATCTAAGTGATGCATACTTCTAAACACAAGTGGACAAAGACAGCGTTAAGGTCAATTCATTTAAAACCCGCTTTGGAGGATTTGTCAGCCAAGCAATGCTACAAGAAGACATGTATGCACCTGCAACCTTTATGGGAATAATAGAAGACCTCCCAAGCAAATTTCTATATCATTTTGTATGGGTATACATTGATGATATTCCCATATACTCAGAGATGTTAGAAGAACATGGAAAGAACACATACGCCAGGTATGTGATCAACTCAGAAAGGCAAAATTCTATGCAAGCAAGAAGAAATCAGTACTATTCGCTGATAAGCTGAAAGTACTAGGACACGTAGTGGATAACAAGAGGATCCATGCCTCTTCTCAGAACATATCAGGCATTGCAGGCAGGGAAACACATCGTAACAAGCAGGAATTGCAGCACTTTATAGGAATAGGGAACTATGTGGCTCAGTTCCTCCCACACCATGCTAGCTTGACGGCACCGCTAACAGATCTAACGCGAAATAGGGATTTTGTATGGATGACCACCCATCAGACCGCATTCGAAATGGCAAAAAGGTGAATCATCAACGACAAAGTCATGTGACCAATAGACATCTGAAGCAAGGTACCAATTTGGCTAATTATCGATGCCCCAGATTTAGGAATTGGGGCATAAGGGGGCAGGGACCCACATACGAGACAGCTTGACCAGCTGCGTTATATAGCAGGAGGTTCACCAACATGCAGATGAATTATGGAACTACCGATAAAGAGGCCTTAGTGATAGTGGAAGCGGTAAATTGGTTCCACAATGTACTAAGAGGAAATTTCTTTAGAATAGTTACAGACCACCAACACGTAACACAACTACAAATGGCAAAGAACCTGAGCAGAAAGCAGGTTCGATGGCTAAGTGCTTTGGGAAAATACAACGCGAAAATAGCCTACGCACCAGGAAGTACGAACTATTTAGCTGATGCCATTTCCCAGATATATTAAAGAGGATCAGACTTGAATCCACTCTATGTTGTCACGAGTTCGGGCCAGGCCCTAGTCACGTAGCGGTACGATAGGAGCAGATGGCTTCCTGATCAACACGAAGAGAGCGCTGCTTGCCAAAGCAGCTTTTGAACGGGGTGTAATAGGAGATCAAAGAAGTAACCGTTGAACCAAGTATATTTAAGAATACTGTCTGTCGAAGTGTGCTGTTTCCATCGCGGGAATCAGCGGTCTTTAAATACAGCATATCGCTTATCTCCAGTATGAGCGATATTGCAAAACTTTGTGTGTATCAACCGATAGCACACGAAACGACACAAGTATCAAATGGTACTGTAAAACCAAACATAAAACATTGTGTATATCAACTGATAGGACACGAAACACTAAAAGTATCAAGCGATACTGTGAACCCAAACACAAAACAATGTTTGTATCAACCGATAGCACACGAAACACTACAAGTATCAAACGATACTGTGAAACCAAACATAAAACAATGTTTGTATCAACCGATAGTACACGAAACAATACAAGTATGAAACGATACTGTGAAACCAAACATAAAACAATGTTTGTATCAACCGATAGCACCCGAAATACTACCAGTATCAAACGATACTGTGAAACCAAACATAAAATCCTAGTAACACGTACCGGTTACATATGTCCATGATCATACAAAGAAAGCAAACAACATCTTGGATAACACAGTCTATGAGCAAGAATCAAAGACGATGGAACATGAAGGGGATATCTCCCCTACCTCCCCTCCTTACTCATACATTGCGTACCCTAACGAGGCTCCTGTATCCTCAGACAGCCCTTGCTCAATAACTGCAGGAAATGATTGGGGCGACCAGTGTACCCTGTGAAAAGCGCCACCTGAAGAACTCCAACACAGCACGCTACACTACTCACACTGTTGTGTAGATCATTGCCCATATCATCAGAATGAGATCAAATTCACAAACAACTACCCCTGACGAAGGGGGAAGCCAACCCCTCACCCCAGTAGTAAAGGACCAAGCCCCCCAAGTACAGACATCGACCCAAGCCCTGCCGAGTCCAGCGAAATAAATAACTGGGAATGGCAACAAACTATGGGCGGGAGACCAGATAGTGCTTGGGAAGGGCCGTCCACCCTTGCCCAGCCAATGCCCAGGTCATATGCAATCCCAATAATGCTAAACCTGGAAGCCCCGGCTTTCCATATGCCACAACCAGATAGTCCACCAGCGGTTGAACCAGGGGAACCAATAGAGGCCATTACCTATGACACAATAGTGGCATTCCGGATGCCTGGACCTCATAGCCCACCACCTATTAGGGGAGCAGAATGACTAGAAGGTCTAACAAATGAAATGATAGATTCAGTTGTACCCCCAACCATGAGTGAATATTGAGGAGGACTTTACGATGTCTTGGAAAACTGTGAGGAGGAAGACCTACCCAAGACAACAAGAGGAAGCAAGATAGAGGATGAACGCAACACCCTACAGACAGTCAATGAAATGATCGGAACGTTCCGAGCGCATATGGTTACAGCATACCGCAGAGAATCAATTTCGAAAAAGGTTAATGAGAACATGGACCCCACAGGAGATTTGTCCTCCTACAAGGTTGCAAACGGAATGCTATACGCAAAAACCAGATACGGAGAAGACTGCCTATATATCCCAAAAGGCCCGGCATATAGAAATATAACGTTAAGGGAGTATGTCATTAGCGAAATCCACGACAAAGGCCACCACAGTGTTGAACGAAACTTACGGTACACTAGCGAATACCCATTATAGCCTGAAATGCGAAAGGACTTCAGAGCGTATGTGGCCTAATGCGACACATGCCGGATAGATAAGGAGCCTACAAAATTACCAGAAGGAACAGCCGAGACAATTACCCTACCGTCGGGAATCTGTGAATTGATAGCCATTGATTTTGCGGGACCCTTCCCCCATTCATGGGGATATGACACAATCCCAGTTAAAATGGATAGGTTTTCAGGATTCAAGTAGCTCATACCTCCAACCAAGGAAGTAACGGCAATAGCAACCTGGGAATTTCTATGCAGCAAAATATTTACACCCTATGTCTACCCAACATCTCTAGTAAGTGATGCTGACCCATGATATGAGTCGCATGTGTTGAGACAGCAGTGTCCATCGCTGGATATTGAGCATATCAAGGCGGCACCAGGCTATCATGAAACGAATAGACAAGTCAAAAAGAAAATTTGAGAATTAACGACAGCTCTTCCAAACCTAGTCAATGCAAGACAAAACAATTCGTTTGATGCCATACGAGAAACAGTAGCATACCTAAATGCAGGATGGTCAGAAACCCGTGGCATGTCACCATATAAAGGTATTTTTAGAAAGAACTACCCGCTACTCCCCCCAGGGAATTTCAAGAACTCAGCAGTACCGGCCGCTGATGAATTGCTAAACAGACACTAAGCAATCCGGAACACAGCATTTAATGCTATCAAATTAGCGCAATTTAGGAGCACAAGAACGGCACCAAAATGGCATGGACACCATACAGCGATAAGGAAAGGTAACCTGTTATTGGTTTATGGAAGCCTTTTCACAACTGGATCGGGGCGAAGCAAGAAACTGCAACTGCGCTGGCGAGGACCGTTCAAGATAATTGAATATGTTGACCACAAGCAAAATTACAGGGTAGGAATGGACGGCAGAATGCACAAAAACTGGCAAGTGACATTCCACGCATCCACCATGAAACAATACCTCCCTAACAACAATACCACGTTCCCCGGAATAAGCTATGCAAAGCCATCTACAATCACGATAAATGAAAAACCAGCATGGGAAGTGGAGGTTATACGAGACTACAGGAAGTGCTGTGACCGTGACCGGTTTCTGGTCAAATAGACAGGGTATCCGGAAACTGAAAACCGCTGGGAACCGCCCGCAGGATTTGAAAATACGATGAAACTAGTAAACCAATACTGGGAGGACAATAACCCAGAAGACGAGCTACCCCCTACAATAAACTATCTAACCGGGGCATGGAGCCCAACCCTGCCAGAAATACAACACCTCCGCCCAGATACAGGTGAAAAGATATAAGATGGATTTTGGTCGGCCCATTTTGAGAGCAATTTTGAAAGCAGTGCAGATGAAAATCGGGTTATGGAAGATGAAGCAGCATACCTAGCTCAGCTGGCTGAGGCTGAGTACTCGGAATAACAAGAAAAAGAAACAGACCATCCAACCACCTTACGATCTCAAACTATGAGCAAGTACCGTGGAGACTGCGCCATCAGGTAATGGGACTGTTGGTGAACCGTAATATTATCCCTATACGATAGCTTACACACTGATTATTCAGACATATTTGCAACAAATGCCTATCTATAACAACCGAGTCAACAGGAAGAATGTAGGGCGAAACAGTGGCTAGCATATTCCGCTTTGGAAGCGGATGTTATGTGAGCACAGAAAAATGTGAAATGTGCATGGAAATGGAAGAAACCCAGATTAAGTACCATCCACCTTCCCCGGAACATCTAAGCGAGGCCGATACCTAAGCGAGGCCGATACCTAAGCAAGCCCAATACTGAGATATAAATACCACCTGCCATCCCTCGAACTCCTCCCAAGAGAAAAAACCAGACTACAGGACCCCCAAAACCGAAGAAAATCTTTACCCTCTTACAAACCTTTGCCCACCTACAAACCTTTGCCCACCTACAAACCTTGCCCTAACCGAAAAATGTCAAACTACGAAGAAGTCAGCATAAAAGTTCGAGACCTCATTTTGGGATACCTGCTATACCAAGAAATCATCCAACTAAGCGCATACTAGAAGATATTCTATAGCGATCACTACGAGGATTGCGGACGAATCAATGTCGAAGCGGACGAATGGGAGGACTGAATAGTACAGAACTTTGTGGACCTATCACACTACTGGGAAGCAGGTTGCTTTGTGCGCTGAGCACCATATCAGGAGTGTTTGGAAAGATGGTTGTAGGATACAGAATGGAGGTTCCAGGACGACATGAGATTGTTGCAGGATAGCGATGACAATGAGGATAGGTCCTATGGAGACTTTCGGGAGAATAAGGCGTCTACCGACTATTAGGAATTCATTAGGTTATTTTATTTGGTGAAATTGTTATTTTATTTTGGCAGTGTAACCGGTACAGGTACTGGGTTGTTTTATGTTTGGTTTCACAGTAGCGGTTGATACTTGTATTGTTTCGTGTGCTGTCGGTTGATACACACATTGTGTTATATTTGGTTTCACAGTATTGGTTAATACTGGTATTGTTTCGTATGCTATCAGTTGATACACACAGTGTTTTATGTTTCGTTTCAAAGTGTCGTTTGATACTGTATTGTTTCGTGTACTATTGGTTGATATACACAGTGTTTTATGTTTGGTTTTATAGTATCGTTTGATGCTTGTATTGTTTCGTGTGCTATCAGTTGATACACACAACGTTTTGGAATATCGCTTATACTGGAGATAAGTGATATGCTATATTTAAAGACTGCTAATTCCCGCTGTGGAAACAGCTGACTTAGACAGACACTATTCTTAATATACTTGGTTGAACGGTTACTTCTTTGATCTCCTATTACACCCCGTTCAAAGCCTCCTTTATTTAGCAGTGCTCACTTCTTGTTGATCAAGAAGCCATCTGCTCCTATCGTACCGCTATGTGACTAGGGCCTGGCCCGCGCACGTTATACCGCAACTGGTTGAATGAGTAGAACCAATAGAGGACATTACCTATGAGACAATAGCGGGATTCCGGATGCCAGGACCTGATAGCTCACCACTTATTAGGTGCGCAGAACGACTAGAAAGTCTAACAAATAAAACGATAGAGTCAGTTGTACCCCCAACAAGAAGTCAATATCGACGAGGACTTTACGATGTCTTGGAAGACAAGGAGAAGGAAGACGTACCTGAGATAACCAGAGGAAGCGAGATGAAAGAGGAACGCAACAGCTTACAAACCGTCAATGAAATGATTGGAACGTTCCTAGCATACATGGTTAAAGCATACCAGAGACAACCAATTTCAAAAAAGGTCAATGCGAGTATGGACTCCACAGAAGATTTGTCCTCCTACAAGGTTGTAAACGGAATGCTGTACGCAAAAACCAGATATGGGGAAGACTGCCTGTATATCCCAAAAGGCCACACACACTGCAATACGATGTTAAGAGAGTTTGTCATTAGCGAAACCTACAACAAATGCCACCATGGTGGTGAATGAAACTTGCAGTAGACTACCGAGTACCTATTTTGGCCTGAAATGCGAAAGGACTTCAGAGCGTATGTGGCCCAATACGACACATGCCAAATAAATCAAGAACCCATAAAATTACCAGAAGGAAAGGCTCAGACAATTACCCTGGCGTCGGAAATCTTCGAATCGATAGCCATTGATTTTGCGGGACCCTTCCAGAATTCATAGGGATACGACACAATCCTAGTTGCGATGGATAGATTTTCGGGGTTCACATGACTCCTACCTACCACTAAGCAAGTGATGGCAATAACAACCTGGGAACTGCTACGCAACAAAATGTTTACACCCCATGGCTGCCCAACATCTCTGGTAAGCAATGTGGATCTACAATTCGTGTCACATGTGTGGAGAGAGCAGTGTCGATCGCTAGGGGTTAAGCAGATCAAGGTGGCACCAGGCCATCATGCAACGAATGGACAAGTCAAAAGGAAAATTCGACAATTAAAGACAGCTCTTCAAAACCTAGTCAATGCAAGATGAAACAATTAGTTGGATGCCATACCGGAAACGGCAGCATACCGAAATGCAGGATGGTCAGAAACCCCTGGTATGTCACCATATAAAGCTATTTTTGGGAAAACTACCCACTACTCCCACGAGCGAATTTCATGAACTCCACAGTACTGACTGCCGGCAAATTGCTGAACAGAGACCAAGCAATCTTGAACCCAGCATTTAATATTATCAAATTAGCGAGATTTAGGAGCATAAGAACGGCAGCAAAGCGGCGTAGACACCATACACCAATAGGGAAAGGTAACCAGTCCTTGGTTTATGGAAACCTTTTCGCAATGGAATCAGGATGAAGCAAGAAACTGCAACCACGCTCGCAAGAACCGTTCAAGATAATTGAATATGATGACCATACACAAAACTACATGGTAGAAATGGATAGCAGAATGTACAGAAACTGGCAAGCAACATTCCATGCGTCTACTGTGAAACAATACCTCCCTAACGACAATGCCAGCTTCCCTGGAGGAGGCTACGCAAAGCCGCCTCCAATCACGATAAACCAAAAACCAGAATGGAAGGTAGAGGTTATATGAGATCACAGGAAGCGCTATGACCGCCACCAGTTTCTGGTAAAATGGGCGGGATACCCAGAAACAGAAAACAGTTAGGAACCCCTCGAAGGATTAGAAAACCTGATGGAACTAGAACACCAGTGGTGGGAGGACAACAAACCAAAGCTTGAGCTACCCCCTACAATAAACCATGTAACGGTGGTATAGAGGCCAACCCTGCCAGAAATACAACACCTCCGTCCAGATACCAACAAAATGATACAAGATGGATTGTGGTTGGCCCATTTTGAGAGCGATTTCAAAAGCAGCAAAGACACGAATTGGGTTATAGAAGATGAAGCAGCATACCTAGCTCAGCTGGCTGAGGCTGAGTACTGGTTATAACAAGAGAAATAAAGACACCATCCAACAGCCTTACGATGTCAAACTATGAGCAAGTGCCGTGGAGACTGCGCCATCAGCTAATGGGACTGTTGGTGAACCGTGATATTATCCCTAGACGATATCTCACACACCGATTATTCATACATATTTCCAACAAATGTATAGATATAACAACCCAGTCAATAGGAAGGATGTGGGGTGAAACAGTGGCTGACATATTCCGCTATGGAAGCAGATGTTACCTGAGTACAGAAAAATGTGAGATATGCATGGGGACGGAAGAAACAGAAAATAAACACCACCACCTTCCTCAGAACACCTAAGCAAGGCCCACACCGGGACATAACCACCACCACCTTCCCCAGGACACCTAAGCGAGGCCAACACCGAGACATAAATACCACCCACCATCCGGCAAACTCCTCCGAAGAAAACACACTGCCAGACCTCCAAAAAACTGAAAGAAAAATCTTTTTGAACCTCTTACCAACCTTTACCCCTTCACGAAAATGTGGTTCTACGAAGAAATAAGCATCAAGGGACGACATATTATTATTGATGAACTACTGCGCAATAGAACCATCCCGCTAGAGGCATACTGGAAGTTAGTGTACATTGGGTACTGCAATGATTGCGGAGGGATTGATGTTGAAACAGAGGACGGGTAAGATCGAACAGTCCGCAACTACATCGACCTGCCGTACTACAAAGAATCAGGTTGCTTTGTGAGCGAAGCCCCCTGCCTGGAGTGCTTGGAGAGATGGCTGGAAGGGGCGAAATGGGTGTTGCAGGACGACATGAGATTGTTGCCGGATAGCGATGACAATGAGGATGGGTCCTATAGGGACTTTCAGGAGAATAGCGGATTTACCGAGTATTAGGATTTCATTAAGTTATTTTAGTTTGAAATTGTTATTTTATTTTAGGAGTATAACCGGTATGGGTACCAGGTTGTTTTATGTTTGGTTTCACAGTATCGTTCGATACTTGTATTGTTTCGTGTGCTATCAGTTGATACACACAAGGTTTTGGAATATCGCGCATACTGGAGATAAGCGATATGCTGGGTTTAAAAGACCGCTGATTCCCGCAGTGGAACGAGCAGACTTCCACAGACACTATTCTTAATATACTTGGTTGAATGGTTACTTCTTTGATCTCCGATTACACCCTGTCCGAAGCCTCCTTTAGTTAGCAGCACTCGCTTCTTGTCGATCAAGAAGCCCTCCGCTCCTATTGTACCACTACCTGACTGGGGCCTGGCCCGAACACATTACACAATACCATACCCTCCATGGCCTGGATAAGACAAAGCAAGAGAGTGGAGCATGCTACGGAGGTTTCTGTATGGGAAAGGCAGAAGAAGCATATTACCAAGCAAGAAACCATTACGACAGCAAGGAAGAAATGCGTGGAACAACCGTGACGAGGTACCGAAGGGCCGGATTTCAGTTCTCATGAAACATGCAAGAACTCTATAAGACGTTCAAGGAAATCCAACAAGTACGAAACGGAAGAACGGACAGAATAACAATAGCAGCAATGGACCTGTTGATGTACTATGAACGATTGCCCAGTGGAACCATATCCGAATACACACTGCGCAAAGGCTATATGAAGCAAGGCACCCCCGGCTATGGCAGGAGTTGGAACCCAGGGAAGATGAAGGCGATTTGTTTGAGAAAATCATAAAACGAGCGGAATGCAAGGCTGGTATCCTCTACAAGACAGGAGTTTACCGAATGCACATGCCATGGCAGCGGGGCAGTAAAGGATCATTATTATGCGATAACAAAAGAACAGAACAACCAAAACACAAAGGTTTAATGAATGAGAAAGACAAAAAGCAGAAACGAGGCGATGAAGGCACATGTTTTGAATGCGTGTAACAGGTAGGGGTACTAGGTTAGTTTCCTGTTTGGTTTCTCAGTATTGTTTGATACTTGCATTGTTACGTGTACTATCAGTTGATACACAGATTGTTTTATATTTGGTTTCACAGTATCATTTAATACTTGTATTGTTTCGTGTACTATCGGTTGATACACACATTGTTTTTTGTTTGGTTTCACAGTATCATTTGATACTGGTATTGCTTGGTCTGCTATCAGTTGATACAGACCTTGTTTTATGTTTGGTTTTACAGTATCATTTGATACTGGTATTGTTTCGTCTGCTATCGGTTGATACACATATTGTTTTATGCTTGGTTTTATAGTATCAGTTGATACTTGTAGTGTTTCGTGTGCCATCGGTTGAGATACAGAATATTTTGGAATACCGCTCATACAGGAGATAAGCGATACGCTGTATTGAAAGCCCGCTAATTCCCGCAGTGGAAACAGCAGACTTCGAAAGACGTTATTCTTAATATACTTGGTTGAACAGTTACTTCTTTGATTTCCTATTACACCCAGTTCGAAGACTCGTTCTGTAAGCAGCGCTCACTTCTTGTTGATCAAGAAGCTATCTGCTCCTATCGTACTGCTACATGACTAGGGCCTGGCCAAAACACGTTACAGGCACCTATGTTTCTACAACGCAAGGCAGACGGCAGGATCCACCGCCTGGTAGACTTGAATATTCGAAACAACAACATGATCATGGATGGTTTGTCAATCCCCAACCAATAGCAAATCCTTCACCGAATTAGACGAGCAAAATTGAGGAGTGAAATCGAGCTAAGTGACGTATACTTCCAAACACGAGTGGACAAAGAAAGTGTTATGTTCAATTCATTCAAAACTGTAAGTGGTGCAGGTTACTAGGATTTTATGTTTGGTTTCACAGTATCGTTTGATACTTGTAGTGTTTCGTGTGCTATCGGTTGATACAGACATTGTTTTATGTTTGGTTTCACAGTATTGTTTGATACTTGTAGTGTTTCGTGTGCTATCGGTTGATACACATATTGTTTTATGATTGGTTTCACGGTATCGTTTGATACTTGTAGTGTTTCGTGTGCTATCGGTTGATACACACCTTGTTTTATGTTTGGTTTCACAGTATCATTTGATACTGGTATTGTTTTGTCTGCTATCGTTTGATACACACCTTGTTTTGCAATATCGCTCATAGTGGAGATAAGTGATATGCTATATTTGAAGACCGCTGATTCCCGCGATGGAAACAGCGGACTTTGACAGACAGTATTCTTAAATACACTTGGTTGAATGGTTACTTCTTTGATCTCCTATTACACCCAGTTCCAAGCCTCCCTTAGCAAGCAGTGCTCCCTTTGTGTTGATCACGAAGCCACCTGCTCCTATCGTACCGCTACGTGACTAGGGCCTTGCCCGAACACGTTACAAAAACCCTATTTGGCGGATTTGTCAGCAAAGTAATGCTACAAGGAGACATGAATGTACTAGCAACATTTATGCAAATAATAGAAGACCTCCTAAGCGAATTCCTACATCATTTTGTATTGGTATACATTGATGATATTCTCGTATTCTCGCACACCCCAGAGGAATATGGAATATATATACACCAAGTGTGTGACTGACCCAGAAAAGCTAAGTTGTATGCCAACAAGAAAATGTTAGCACTATTCGCCGACCAGCTAGAAGTACTAAGACACATAGTGGACAAAGATGGAATCCATGCATCTCGCCAAAAAATATCATCCATTGCAGGTTGGCAGACACCACAAAACAAGACAGGGTAGCCATGGTTTCTAGAAATAGTGAACTATGTGGTACAGTTCCACTCATACCATGCTACCCTAACGGCACCCTTAATGGATTTAACGGGAAATGCTGTATGCGTCTGGACAACTTCCCCGCAGACCACATTCGCAGTGGTAAAAAAGCTAATTCTCGATCACCAAGTCATGCGGCCAATAGACATACCATGCAAGAAACCAATTTAGCTAGTCACGGACACCTCAGACTTGGGAATAGGGGCATGGGTAGGCCACGGACCCACATACGAGACGGCTCGACCAGCCACGTTATATAGCAGAAAGTTCACCAACACCCAGATAAATTATGGAACCACCAACAAAGAGGCCTTTGCGATTGTAATGTGTTCAGGCCAGGCCCTAGTCACGTGGTGGTATGATCGGAGCAGATGGCTGCTTGTGTAACGTGTTCGGGCCAGGCCCTAGTCATGTAGTGGTACGATAGGAGCAGATGGCCTCGTGATCAACACAAAGTGAGCGCTGCTGGCTAAAGGAGGCTTCGAACGGGGTGTAATAGGAGATCAAAGAAGTAACCGTTCAACCAAGTGTATTTAAGAATACTATCTGTTGAAGTCTGCTGTTTCCATCGCGGGAATCAGCGGGCTTTAAATACAGCATATCGCTTATCTCCAGTATGAGCGATATTGCAAAACATTGTGTGTATCGACCGATAGCACACGAAACAATACAAGTATCAAACGATACTATGAAACCAAACATAAAACAATGTGTGTATCAACCGATAGCACACGAAACAATACAAGTATCAAACGATACTATGAAACCAAACATAAAACAATGTGTGTATCAAGCGATAGCATACGAAACAATACAAGTATCAAACGATACT
>PYWC01000003.1:3815457-3848968 GCA_003182015.1 Tuber magnatum | reverse complement strand
GTCTTTAAATACAGCATATCGCTTATCTCCAGTATGAGCGATATTGCAAAACATTGTGTGTATCAACCGATAGCACACGAAACAATACAAGTATCAAACGATACTATGAAACCAAACATAAAACAATGTGTGTATCAAGCGATAGCACACAAAACACTACAAGTATCAAACGATACTGTGAAACCAAACATAAAACAATGTGTGTATCAAGCGATAGCACACGATACAATACAAGTATCAAACGATACTATGAACCCAAACATAAAACAATATATGTATCAAGCGATAGCACACGAAACAATACCAGTATCAAACGATACTATGAAACCAAACATAAAACCCTAGTAACCCGTACCGGTTACAGCTTGATCAACAAGAAGCGAGCCGTGCTTGCTAAATGAGGCTTCGAACAGGGTGTAATAGGAGATCAAAGAAGTAACCGTTCAACCAAGTATATTAAGCATATTGTCAGTCGAAGTCTACTGTTTCCATCTCGGAAATCACCGGTCTTTAAGTACAGTGTATCGCTTATCTCCAGTATGAGCGATATTGCAAAACAAGGGGTGTATCAACCAATAGCACACGAAACAATTCCAGTATCAAACGATACCGTGAAACCAAACATAAAAGACTTTGTGTATCAACTGCTAGCACACGAAACAATACAAGTTTCAAACGATACTGTGGAACCAAACATAAATCACTTTGTGTAACAACCGATAGTACACGAAACAATACCAGTATCTAATGATACTGTGAAACCAAACATAAAACAATATGTGTATCAACTGATACCACACGAAACAATGCAAGTATCCGTACCAGAAACACTCCCAAAATAAAATAACAATTCCACCAAATAAAACGACCTAATGAAATCCTAATAGCCGGTAAATCCGCTATTCTCCTGAAAATCTGCTTAGGACCCATCCTCATCGTCCTTGCTATTCTGCAACAATCTCATGTCATCCTGCAACATCCATTCCGCACCCTCCAACCATCTTTCTATGCATTCCCCACATGACGCTCCACGCACAAAGCAACCTGACTCCCAGTAGTGTGGCAGGTTCACAAAGTTTCGTACTATACGGTCCTCCCATTCCTCCGTGTCGACATCAATTGGTCCGCAATCCTCGCAGTGATCAATGTAGAATATTTGCCAGTATGCACTTAGTGGGATGCTCTCTCGGTATAGTAAGTATACCACCATGAGGTCTCGTCCTTTTGTGCTGACTTCTTCGTGGTTTGACATTTGTTTCTTTCGTGTAAGGATAAGGTTTCTCAGAGGGTAAAGGTTTGGAGGTCTGGTAGTGTGGTCTGTTTTCTTCAGCGGATTAGAGGGATGGTGGGTGGTATTTGTGTTTCGGTGGTGACCTTGCTTAGGTATTGGCCTTGCTTAGGTGTCGCCATCACTTAGGTCTTCTGCGGAAGAAGGGTGCTGCTTAATTTCGGTTTCTTCCGTTTCCATGCAACCAGCAGATTTTTCTGTGCTCAGGTAGCACTCGCTACCGAAGCGGAAAACATCTGACACTGTTCCTCCCCACATTCGTCCTGTCGATTCTGTTGTTATTTCTAAGCATTTGTTGCAGATATGTATGAATAGTCAGTGTGTAATGTATCATCTAGGGATAATATCATGGTTCACCAACTGTCCCATTAGCTGATGGTACAGTCTCCAAGATACTTGCTCATAGTTTGACATCGTAAGGCTATTGGATGGTGTGTTTTTTCCTTTTGCTATTGCCAGTACTCAGCCTTGGCCAGCCGGGCTAGGTATGCTGCTTTATCTTCCATTACCCACTTTTAATCTTCCCTGCTTTCCAAAGCGCTCTCAAAGTGGGCTGACCTGAATCCGTCCTGTATCCCTTGGTCCGTGTCCAGGCGCAGGTGTTGGATTTCGGGCAGGGTTGGGCTCCATGCCACCGTCACATGGTTTATTGTAGGCGGTAACTCATCCTCCGGCTTGTTATCTTCTCACCATTGATTACCCAATTCCATCGCGTTTTCCAATCCTTCAAGGGGTTCCCAGCTATTCTCAGTTTCCGGGTACCCCATCCATTTCACTAGGAATTATTCATGGTCATACCGTCTTCGATGGTCTCGTAATGTTTCCACTTCCCATTCTGGCTTTTCGTTAACCACGATCGGGGGTGGTTTTGTATAGCTCCTTCCAGGGAAGGAGGTATCATCGTTAGGGAGGTATCTTTTCACGGTGTATGCATGGAATGTCGCTTCTCGGTTTCTGTACATTCTGCCATCCATGCCTACTGTCTAATTTTGTGTATGCTCATCGTATCCGATTACCATGAATGGTCCACCCTAGCGTGGTTCCAAATCCTTGCTACATCCCGACTCCGTTGTGAATAATGTTCCTATGCTAGTAACAGATTACCCTTTCCTATCGGTGTATGGTGTCTGTGTCGTTTTGCTGCCATTCTCGTCCTCTTAAACCCTGCCAATTTAATCGCCTTGAATGCCGTGTTCCGGATTGCTTGGTGCCTGTTTAACCATTCGTCGGCAGCCGGTACTGTGGAGTTCTTGAAGTTCGCGAGGGGAAGTAGTGGGTAATTCTTTCCAAAAATAGCCTTATATGGTGACATACCGCGAGTTTCTAACCATCCTGCATTCAGGTATGCTGCTGTCTCTGGTATGGCATTAAACCAATTGTTTTATCTTGCGTTGACTAGGTTTCGGAGAGCTGTCTTCAATTCCCTAATTTTTCTTTCGACTTGTCTATTTGTTTCATGATGGCCTGGTGCCGACTTGATATGCTCAATGCCTAACGATCGACACTGTTGTCTCCGCACATGTGACTCAAATCGTGGGTCCGCATCGCTTACTAGAGATGTTGGGTAGCCATGGGGTGTAAATATTTTATTGCGTAGAAGTTCCCAGGTTTTTATAGCTGTTACTTGCTTAGCTGTAGGTATGAGCCATGTGAATCCCGAAAACCTATCCATCGCAAGCAGGATTGTTTCGTAACCCCATGAATTGTGGAAGGGTCCCGCAAAATCAATGGCTATTGATTTGAAGATTTCCGACGGCAGGGTAATTGTCCCCGCCTTTCCTTCTGGCAATTTTGTAGGCTCCTTATTTATCTGGCATGTCTGGCACTAGGTTACATTCGCTCTAAAGTCCTTCCGCATTTCAGGCCAAAATAGGTACTCCGTTACGTACCGTCAGTTTCGTTCAACACTGTGGTAGCCTTTATTGTGGATTTCGCTAATGCCATATTCTCTTAATGTCGTATTTCCATATACGGGGCCTTTTGGCATATATAGGCAGTCTTCCCCATATCTGGTTTTTGCGTATAGCATTCCGTTTGCAACCTTGTAGGATGACAAGTCTCCAGTGGAGTCCATGCTCTCATTGACCTTTTTCCAAATTGGTTCTCTCCGGTATGCTGCTATCATGTGTGCTCGGAACGTTCCGATCATTTCATTGGCTGTTTGTAAGGTGTCGCATTCGTCTTCTATCTCGCTTACTGTGGTTGTCTCGGGTAGGTCTTCCTCCTTGTTGTCTTCCAAGACATCGTAGAGCCCGGACCGATATTCTGTTATCATCGGGGGCATAACGGAGATTATTGTCTCATTGTTAAGGCTTTCTAGCCATTCCGCTCACCTAGTCGGTAGTGGGCTATCAGGTCCTGGCATTCGGAATACCACTACTGTCTTGGTCGTAAGGTTCCCTATTGGTTCTGGCTCTAGCATTTGCAACACCGGGCCTTCCAGGTTTCGCAGTGCCGAAATTGCAAAAGATCTGGGCGTCAGCTGGGCAAGGGTGGACGGCCCTTCCCCCGCACTGGTTGGTCTTCCTCCGATCTTTTGTTGCCATTCCCAGTCATTTACTTCAGCGGACTCTGGACGGCTCAGGTCGATTTCTGTAATTGGGGGGCTTGCTCCTTCACTAAGCGGGTAAGGAGTTGACTTTCCCCATTGTTCAGGATGGTTGTTCATGAATTTGATCTCGGTTTGATGATACGGGCAATGATCCTCGTAATAGTGTGAGTAGTATAATGCGCTATGTTGAAGTTCTTCCGGCGGCATACTTCGCAGGGTACACTAGTCACACTACTTATTTCCTGCAGTGATTGTGAGCAGGCTTTTGGAGGGTATAGGGGCCTCGTTGGGGTACTCAGTATAGGAGAAAGGAGGGGAAGTAGGGGAGAACTCATCCATGGGCTCCATTGTGTTTGATTCTTGCTTGTAGGCTGTGTTATCCCAGATATCATCTGATTCCTTCATATAATCATGGACATAGAGTGGGTTCAAGTCTGAATTTCCCTCGTATACCCAGGAAAGGGCATCAGCTAAATAGTTCGTACTTCCTGGTCCCTAGACTATTTTCGTGTCGTATTTTCCCAAGGCACTTAGCCATCTCACTTGATTTCTGCTTGGGTTCTTTCCGGTTCGTAGGTATATTAAGAGTTCGTGGTCTGTAACTATTGTAAAGGAATTTCCCATTAGCATATTGTGGAACCGATTAAGCGCTTCCACTATTGCTAAGGCCTCTTTATCCGTGGTCCCATAGTTCATCTGAGCATTGGTGAACTTTCTGCTGTGTAACGCAGCTGGTCGCGCCGTCTTATAAGTGGGTCCCTGTCCCACCCATGCTCCAACTCCTAAATATGAGGCGTCTGTAACCAACCAAATTGTTCCCTGGCTGCGTATGTCTATTGCTCGCATGACTTGGTGCTCGATAATTCGCTTGCGGACCATGTCGAATGCGGCCTGGTGGGTCGTTGTCCACACGAATTCGGCCTTTTCCGTTAAGTGGGTTAACGGTGTGGTCAACCTTGCATGGTGTGGTAGAAACTGGGCCACATAATTGACTATTCCTAGGAATCGCTCCAATTCCTTCTTGTTTTTTGGTGTCTCCCATCCTGCAATGGATGATATTTCCTGAGGGGAGGCATGGATTCCCTCATTGTCCACTATGCGTCCTAATACTTCCAGCTTGTCTGCAAAAAGTACTGACTTCCTTTTGCTCATATAGAATTTTCCTTTTCTGAGTCGATCACATACTTGGCATATGTATTTCTCGTGTTCCTCCGCTGTGTCTGAAAATATGAGAATATCATCAATGTATACCCATACAAAATGCTGTAGATATTCGCTTATAAGGTCCACCATTATCCGCATAAATGTTGCTGGTGCATTCATGTCTCCTTGTAGTATTACTTTGCTCACAAATCCTCCGAATTGGGTTATGAACGAGTTGAACTTAACACTGTCCTTGTCCACCCGTGTTTGGAAATATGTATCACTTAGGTCAATCTTTATCCTGAATCTCACTCATCCTATTCAGTTAAGGAACTGCTGTTGGTTTGGAATCGACGGATTATCCATGATCGTGTTATCGCTTCTCACTTTCATGTCCACCAGGAGGCGGATCCTTCCATCTAATTTGGGTTGTACAAACACAGGTGCCACTCCGGGAACCCCCTGACGTACAATTATTCCACTCCATAATTTCTCGTTTATCCAGTTCATGAGTTTTTCCCCGCAGGCTTCTGAGATCGAGTATGTTGGTTGATTTCGTAGGTTGGTGGGTCTTTTAGCCGAATGTGGTGGCTAATCTTGCGCACAGGGGGTAGTGTTTCAGGGACCTTGTCCAGGAATACAACCTTGTATTCTTCCAACAATGTTGTTGTGTTGGTGTCTGACACAGCGGCTCAGAATTCCCCGCTTGTTGGTTTGTATATCACACTTTGTTTTTTATTGTGAAATTTCACTGCTGTATCCCCACACCTGATAAGAGCATTATGTCTTTTCAGGAATGGTATTCCAATCAGGACATCATACTTTGCCAAGTTTCCTACGAACATCTCCTGATTAGTCCATTTCTGTTTCCCGATTCCTACAGTCAGCCCATATTTCTTGTGGCTTAAAGAGTGGGATCCTTTCATAGCCATATTGACTGTTGTTGGTTGGGGTAGAGGCTCCGTGGGGATGCTATGGGTAGAGATAAAGTTGGCCCTAATTGTGTCACAGCCGATTGTTCACGTGTCGAATGGTACCTTTGCTGGGTGGCCTTCTATGTGAATTGTTCCTTCAAGAGTGTCACGGAGCCTGATTGCCAACCTGGGTTGCATTCGCAGGCTTTCCATTTCCACTGAGTTAATTTCCACTTCGTCATATTCGGTTGCTTCCATGTAGTTTGTGCTAGCCTCTCTCTTAGTGGCTTTTCCTTTTCCTTTTTTGGGATCGTAGTCCCTTGCATAGTGCCCTTTTTCCCGTATTCGAAACACGTGCCTTCCTCGCATCCTTTCTGTTTCTTGTCCTTGTTGTCTTTTGAATTCTTGCGGTATGGTTTATCCTTGGTTGTATTATCCCGCGATGATGATCCTTTGCTATTCTTTTGCCGTGGTATATGGGTTCAGTAAACTCCTGTTTCATACAGGACAGCGTCCTTCCGTTCGGCCCGCTTGACTATCTGTTCAAAGGAATCACCTTCCTCTTCCATGGGTTCTACCTCCTGGCATAGTCTGGGATGCATTGCCTCATACAATCTTTATTGCAGTGTGTACATAGACACCGTCCCGGTAGGCAATCGTCCATGATACATTAAGAAATCCATCGCGACCAAGGTTATTCTTTCTGTTTTGCCATTTCGTACTTGCTGGATATCTTTGAACCTTTTGTATAGTTCTTCCGTGTTTCGCGAGCATTGGAATCTCTCTCTCAAGTATTTTATCCGGGTCGCTTCTCAGATTTCTTCCCCACTCCCATAGTGGTTCATTGCTTGATGGTATGCTTCCTCTGCTTTTCCAGTACAGAATCTTCCAAAGTACGCTCCGCTTCCTTCCTTGGTTTTGTCCACTCCATGTAGGGCCAGGTATTGAGAAGTGGTTATTACTCACCAGTCAAATACTTCAGGTTTTAAGGCGTCCTTTTCGCCCTAGAACAAGGGTGGCAGTGGAAGTTTAATTTTTGGTCCTATTCGCCCAGCCCCGGGGCCTGACGGCCCTGCAGATTCACCTTGGGACATATTGTTTTCAGACTTGTCATTACTCGAGCTGTCATCTGACGAGCTTTCTGGAGAGTCGCCGGAGGGTTTGTCTGGTGGCTGTCTTACTACCGCGTGATCTGATGCTTCTTCGTCGTCTTCTTCCTTCTTCGATGTACCGACAGGTATGCTGTCTTTCTTTGGTTGTTCTCCCGGTCCCTTCCCTTTACTGGGGCTGGAGGGAAATAGCCCTAGAAGGCTGATTGCTGCCTTTGCTAATTAGTCAGTTGATTCGCTAAAGGTCTGCATGGCCAAGTCTCGCGCTAGTATTCATTCTGCTTCGTCAATTGAGAAATTGCCCTTTGGCCCTTTCAATTTCTTGGGTTGCCTTTTCTTGGTAAGGCCTTCTTGTAGGACCTGCTTCCCACTTCGAGTCTCCAGTGACTCAATCGTGTCGTGTTGGCGGAGCCGAACCTTTCGTGTTTCTACTGCTCCCTGATGCTAGCTTCTCTGTTGGACTGTCATAGGTTGATCAGACCAGGTCCCTGCAGGTTTCTTAACCACTTGCGGAGGTTAAAAAAATGTAATGTGTTCAGGCCAGGCCCTAGTCACATGGCAGTACGATAGGAGCAGATGGCTTCTTGATCAACAAGAAGCGAGTGCTGCTTGCTAAAGGAGTCTTCGACCGGGATGTAATAGGAGATCAATGAAGTAACCATTCAACCAAGTATATTAAGAATACTGTCAGTTGAAGTCTGCTGTTTTCATCATGAAAATCAGCAGTCCTTAAATACACCCTATCGCTTATCTCCAGTATGAGCGATATTGCAAAACAATGTGTGTATCAACCAATAGTATACGTAACAATTCAAGTATCAAATGATACCATGAAACCAAACATAAAACACTCTGTGTATCAACCAATAGCCCACGAAACAATACAAGTTTCAAACATTACCGTGAAACCAAACATAAAACAATGTGTGTATCAACCGATAGCACACGAAACAATACAAGTATCAAACGATACCGTGAAACCAAATATTAAACAATGTGTGTATCAACTGATACCACACGAAACAATCCCACTATCCGTACCGGTTACAGCGATAGTGGAAGCGCTTAATTAGTTCCACAATGTATTAATAGGAAATTCTTTTACAATAGTTACAGACCACCAGCCCCTGACACATCTACGGACCACAAAGAACCCGAGCAGAAAACAAGGTAGATGGCTTAGTGCATTGGGAAAATATGCCACCAGGATAGTCTATGTACCAGGAAGCATGAACTATTTAGCTGATGCCCTTTCCCAGATATACAAAGGAGGATCAGACTTGAACCCACTCTATGTCTATGATTATACAAAGGAAGCAGGCGACATCTCAGATAATATAGTGTACGAGCAAGAATCAAACATGATGGAGCCTGAGCAAGAGATCTCTCCCACCTCCCCTCCTTACTCATACATGGAGTACCCCAATGAGGGCCTTGTGCCCCCTGAAAGCCCCTGTTCAATCACTGCAGGAAACGATTGGCGTGACCAGTACACCTTGTACAGCACACCATCTGAGGAACTTCAATATAGCAAACTGTACTATTCGCACTGTTATATGGACCATTGCCCATATCACGAAACCGAGATTAAATTCACAAACAACCATCCCAGATAGTGGAGAAACCAGGCCCCTCGCCCTCCTAGTAAACGTCCGAGTCCCCCAAGCACTGAAATTGACCCAAGCCCTCCAGAGTCTCCCGTGATCAAGGACTAGGAATGGCAACAAATAATCAGCGGTAGACCAAATAGTGCTGGGGAAGGACCGTCTACACTTGTTCACCCAATACCCAGGTCCTACGCAATCCCGGCAATATGGAACCCCAAAGCCCCAACTTTCCAAATACCGGAACCAGACAGTCTGCCACCTATCAGACGCATGGAACCGATAGAGAACCTTAGCTATGAAATGATAGTGGCATTCCGAATGCCAGGACCAGATGACCCACCACCTATCAGACAAGTGGAACTGATAGAGAACCTTAGCTATGAGAAAATAGTCTCAGTGATGCCCCTAACAATGGATGACTATTGGCGGGGGCTATACGATATCTTACAAAACAAGCAAGAGGATAACCAACCCAAGGTAACCAGAGGAAGTGAGATTGAAGAGGAGTGAGACACTAGACAAACAGTCAACGAAATGATTGGAACATTCCCAGCACAAATGATTGCAGCATATCGGAAGGAACCAATATGGAAAAAGGTTAACGAAAGTATGAACTCCACACAAGATTTGTCCTCCTACATAGTCGCAAAGGGAATACTATACGCTAAAACTTGTTATGGAGAGGAATGCCTGTATGTTCCGAAAGGACCTGCATTCAGAAATATGACACTGAGAGAATATATTATATCTGAGATCCACAACAAAGGCTATCACAGTGCAGAACAGAACTTGAGGTACGCTACTGAGTACCTATTCTGGCCCGAGATGCGCAAGGCTTTCACAGTATACGTGGCGCAATGCCACACCTGCCAACTGAAAAAAGAACCCACGAAGTTACCAGAAGGAAAGGCCCCGAGGATTATCCTACCAGTGGAACTTTTCGAATCAATAGCTATTTACTGTGTGGGACCACTCTACAATTCATGGGGATACGACATGATCCTAGTAGCCATAGATAGGTTCTCGGGATTTACATGGCTCATACCAACAAACAAGAAAGTAACGGCAATAACAACCTGGGAGCTACTATGCAACAAAATATTTACACCCCACAGCTATCCAGTGACAATGGTGAGTGACGCAGACTCACAATTTGGGTCACATGTATGGACATAGCAGTGTCGATCGCTCAGGATTAAGCACATCAAAACAGTACCAGGCCACCATGAGACGAGCGGACAGGTTGAAAGGAAAATTCGAGAATTGAAAACAGCCCTTCAAAATCTAGTCAATACAAGACAAAACAATTGGTTCAATGCCATACGGGAAACGGAAGCATACATAAAATGCAGGATGGTCAGAAACCCTTGATGTGTCACCATATAAAGCTGTTTTTGGAAAAAACTACTTACTACTTCCTCTAGTGAATTTCAAGAACTCCGCAGTACCGGCTACTGATGAATTGTTGAACAGACACCAGGCAATCCGGAACACGGTATTTAATGCTATCAAGTTAGCATGATTTAAGAGTACGAGAACAACAGCAAAACGACGCAGACACCATACCTCAATCGGGACAGGTAATCAGTTATTCGTCTATGGAAGCCTATTCGCAACAGAATCAGGATGAAGCTAGAAATTGCAACCTCGCTGGTGAGGACCGTTCAGGATAATTGAATATGATGAACATACACAAAATTACATGGTAGAAATGAATGGCAGAATGTACAGAAACTGATGAGCAACATTCTACACATCCACTGTGAAACGATACCTCCCCAACGATGATACCTCCTTCCGCGGAAGAAGCCATCCAAAACCACTCCCCATCGTGGTTAACGAGAAACCAGAATGGGAAGTGGATGATATTCAAGACTACAGAAGGTGATATGACCACGACCAATTTCTAGTGAAATGGGTGAAATACCCAGAAACGGAAAATGGCTAGGAACCCATCGCAGGATTAGGAAATGCGATAGAACTAGTAAATCAATGGTAGGAGGACAACAAACTGGAGGATGAGCTACCCCCTACAATAAACCATATAACGGTCACATGGAGCCCAACCTTACCAGAAATCCAACACCTCCACCCAGATACAGATCAAGGAATACAAGATGGGTTTTGGGCAGCCCATTTTGAAAGTGATTTTAACAGCAGTGAAGACGAGAATCGGGTCATGGAAGACAAAGCGGCATACCTAGGGCGGCTAGCCGAAGCTGAGTACTAGGAATAAGAAGGAAAGAAACTCACCATCCAACAGCCTTATGATGTCAAACTATGAGCAAGTACCATGGAGACTGCGCCATCAACTAATAGGACAGTTGGTGAACCGTGATATTATCCCTAGATGATACCTTACACACTGATTTTCCATACATATTTGCAACAAATGCCTAGAAATAACAACTGTGTCAATGGGACGGATGTGGGGTGAAACAATGTCTGACATATTCTGCTTTGGAAGTGGATGTTACCTGAGTACAGAAAAATATGAGATGTGCTGGGAAACGGAAGAAACAGAGATTATGTACCACCCACCTTCCTCTGGACACCTAAATGAGGTCGACGCCGAGACATAAATACCACCCACCATCCCTGAAACTCCTCCGAAGAGAAAAAACCTTACTATCTGACCTTCAAACCGAAAGAAAAAACCCTTACAAGATACACTACTCTTGCAAACCTTTCCCCTTTTACCAAACTAAAGAAATGTTGACCTACAGAGAAATAAGCATCAAGGGACGACACGTCATAGTCAGAGAACTACTACACAGTGGAACCATTTCCCAGGAGGCATACTGGAAGATATTTTTTGTCGATTACTGCTACGATTGCGGAGGAATCAATATTGAGATGGAGAACTGGGAGGACCATACAGTCCAGCACTGGGTGGATCTACCACACTACAAGGAATTGGGTTGCTTTGTGTGCGAAGCACCCTGTCAGGAGTGTTTGGAGAAATATTTGGAAGGGGCAGAATGGATATTGCAGGATGACATGAGATCGTTGCAGGATAGTGATGATGATGAGGATGGGTCCTATGGGGACTTACAGGAGAATAGCAGGTTTACCGACTATTAGGATTTCATTAAGTTATTTTATTTGGTGAAATTGTTATTTTATTTTAGGAGGGTGACCGGTACGGGTATTAGGTTAGTTTATGTTGGGTTTCACAAGTATTGCTTGATACTTGTATTGTTTCTTGTTCTATCAGTTGATACACACATTGTTTTATATTTGGTTTCACAGTATCATTTGGTACTTGTATTGTTCTGTGTGCTATCAGTTGATACACACATTGTTTTATGTTTGGTTTCACAGTATCGTTTGATACTTGTATTGTTTCGTGTGCTATCAGTTGATACACATAAAGTTTTGGAATATCGCTCATACTGGAGATAAGCAATATGCTGTATTTAAAGACCACTGATTTCCACGATGGAAACAGCAGACTTCAACTGACAGTATTCTAAATATACCTGGTTGAACAGTTACTTTTGATCTCCTATTATACCCCCTCGAAGCCTCTTTTAGTAAGCAGCACTCGCTTCTTGTTGATCTAGAAGCCATCTGCTCCTATTGTATCGCTATGTGATCAGGGCCCGGCCCCAACACATTACACTTGGTGTCGCAAGAATTTTGTTACACTTTTGCACTGAATGTTGGTTTTGAGTCTAGCCTTCCGGAACCATATCAGTCATGATATCGTACTGTAGATCGGAACAGACTGTTACCAATTTGCACAACCAACAACCGGAAATGCGAGGCCCGTCGGGTGGGACGCCTTGCATTATCAACTACCGTAGCAACCTTATGAAAAGGAGTTGCAGTAGCGATGCTTTGTAGGAAATTATGGCATTGTAGGACTCGGGCACTGCACTAACATAATGCCTATATATCTTAGTAGGGTATGATATGATAGGTTGCAGTTTTTCTTTAGAAGCTCATCCTTCTATCATATTCCTCCCGGAACCTTGACGGGTACTATTCCTTCTTTCTGTTTTGTGCTTTCGGAGATGGTTTGCGGGGGCTTTTCTCTCTTCCTTGTCAGATGGTCCGGAAGGCGTATGGCAATACTCACACGCGGGTATGATATCATACAATGCATAACAGAGAAATGGTCAGGATTGTGGTTGTCATAATTTATCACTCGGTTTTCCAAGTGCTTGTTATGCAGTGACTCGGGGACCCCCACGCACCTTATAGCCGGGTAACGGGGAGATGGGCCCCAAAAATTTATTATGTAACTTTTCGGCGCCAATCCAATTTATTATTATGATAATAATATGATACCGTAATCCGGCACCACATGCTGGATTGAAGCGAGTGCCGTCACCCTGACAGAGGCGACCATTAGGGCAGTTCAACCTTACCGTGCCTGCCACCCATCATCGGGTCAGGGCCTCCCAAACCTACGCAAGCGATTTAGCCACGATGTCGAGCAACGCTAACGGTAATTCCGGAGATGGTGATGGAGCAGCAGGAGGAGGAGGAGGCGGCGGCGGTGGTGGTGGTGACACACCTATCATGCCGTCGGGATCTGCAGCGGACCTCACAAACAAAGTCCATATCGACTCGAGCAAAGTGAAAGAGGAGGAACCCTCCCTTAGCCCGACAGGTGGCGCTGATGGTGCCGGGAATGATGGTGGGGGACAGCCGGGATTGATGCAGGATTCCTTGAGCTTGATGCAGTTAAAGAGGCTGGTCGTCGAGGCGCCTAGGTTAAAGGTGTGTTTGCCCAATGCCTCTTTTTTGCTTTACGCTTGTTGTGCGCTTGGGGGAAATGTCGAGAAGGAAATCTGACGGTTACCCAGCAACCCGAATACGCCTTTCGTTACTCCTCTACCGATGTTATTACTGCGGAACTAAACGAATGGTTCTCTTATTCGCTCGCAAACGACCTCTCGCTCCTGCTACTTTCTAAACAAACCTTTGAAGAAGCCTACCCCGCTCTCTCGCTTCCGCCGCACCAGACAGTTGAATCGTTGGCCGGAAGGCGGCCCCCGAGATGGACTACTGGCAGAGACGTCAAGCGAAGGCGCTTTATATCTCGATGTGCGGACCTCCTGGAGCACACAAGCCAGAGGGAGCGGGTAAAGGGTCTCGAGGGGTTGGCTTACGTTATTCAGGGTGTATTTGGGGAGACCGTTTCCGAGGAGGGCCACCTAGACAGGATAAAGAAAAATGTTGCGTTAGTAAGGCAGGCAGGGCTTGTGGAGGCGTTATTTAACTGTGTTCGGGGCTCGGTAGGAAGGGAATTGGAGTATGCTGCTGCGGGTGGTAATTCGAGGGATGAGGCGAAAGAAGGAGACAGGGGGTGGAATAAGAAGGAACTCCGGTACGCCTTAACGGTATTATACTTTCTGGTGGAAGTCACCCGCCGCCACGACCAGGATGCAGAGGGGGCAATGCCGGGGATGGATCAACAAATTGAGTCACTTCGTGACGAGATTGCAGATTTACCGGGGGAGAGTGGTTTGTTGGGATTCCTAGCAAGGACTTTGGGTCGTTTGCGATGGGAGGATAGTGTCGATTTACCACTAATGAACATACTCCTTCTCACATGGAAAACTATGCTACTTGTTTTTGGCGAGCCCGATAGACATCTCGCGAAAGTTAAGACATATGCACGCGGACTGGCGGGTTTGAACCCGGAGGCGGGCAAGGGACTAATCACTGCATCACCCTTGGATTACCACGTGTTCAGGCAAGACATTATGGCTAAATATCCGGCATACGACCCTCCAAAACCTCTCTTTCCTTTCGAGTTAGCTGCAAACTCGTTTCTGCCGTCGTCTACCGTTAATACTGCGACTGGCCGAACGGGCGGAAACGGAGATGTGCTATTGGGGGGAAAGGGTGGTGGCGAGAATTTAGGGTCTATCTTGAATAAAGCAGTTCACATCGCTACTCCTGCCCCGTCGCCTCCACCGTCCCCCGGGGGTGTCGGAGGGAAAGGAGGGAAGAAACAGAATTATCAAACAAACAATAATTTCCCCTTCCTATACCCCCCATCTGCCTCCTCTGATATAGACAAGAAGTTTGCCGGAAAGTGTTGGTGGAGGGAGGATGATGACACCTTTTCCAGAACAGAAGGGGGTGGTGGTGGTGGTGGTGTCCCGACAAGTATCAAGGAGGCTGGAGATTTATTTTCCGGGAGAGTAAGATCTACATTGGCAATGAAGCATATGTGGGATGAGCGAGAAGCATTTCTGAAATTCCAAAGGGGATGGGATGTTGACGAAGATATCTTGAAGGAGAGGAAGGAGATCGAAGGGAGGGACCGGCGGTGGGAGGAGAAGCGGCTGGAGTCAGTAGAAGAGTTTTACGTCCGTCCGACCTTTAAACCCTTGTCTATATTTTATTTCTTGGTATCTATTGCTAATGTTTTGCTGCAGAGAGCTATACTGCCTCAGCTACAATCATTCGTGATTGTACTGCTGAAGGTTATATTGGCCAATGTCAATGCGCCCGCCGTGCAACCGCCACTACCACCGCCTCCGCCGAGTAGCCAACAGGTTTCGTTCGCAGATAAAGAGGGTAAGCAATGTGTCTGTAAATTGGTCAGGCTACCACATGGAGCTAATGAATGTGTAGAGGGCGAAGGTAATATTCAGAGAGGGCCAGTAACTATTGACTCAGCTACTGGGAGAATTGATTATGCCGGGTCCTCGATCAGGAGCTCTTGGAATATCTTTGGAAGGGCGGCTCCAGGGGTGAGTCGAGCTAATGGAGACGGGGGAGAGGGGCTAAATACTATTGATGAGGATGGATCGGAACAGTCGTCAGATGATTGGGAGAAGGAGAGAGAGAGGGAGTGGGAGCGTGAAAGGGAACGAGAGAAGGAGCGTGAAAAGGAACGTGCGGAGCGTGAAAAGGAGCGTGCGGAGCGCGAAGCCGATGAGAAGAGAAGGTTGGACGAGGCGGATGCCCAGAGGATCAGGGAGATCACTAGCAAAGCAGTTAGTGCTATCTTGGTGGGGATGTTGAAATGGTTTCGGGCTTCTCGTAGGTTTTAGCTATTGTCGTTAAGTATGGAACTATGAACTAATTAGAGACCTTTTAACAGACGTGCTCAAGTTCGAGTACCTGACGCAGCTCCTCCTGGATTCTAACTACCTTCCCCTCGTCCTTAGGCTACTCAACCAACAGGACATTGTCCAAACCGTAACCACCAAGACAGACCGCAAGGACATGTCCTTTTTCAGCTTCTGCAACCTCCACTCCTCTCGCCCGAAGCCAAAATCCAAACCGCCAACCAACCCTAATAATTCCTACCTGGATTCTTTGCCGGACGAAGCCTGCCCCCCACCAATCCCCAAATTCCAGCGCGAACAAAAGGAACCCGACCCCCCACCCCTCGGCGCCCCACCATCCCAGCCCCCGGAAGCCATAACCGACTTCTCCTGGCGCAACTTCTTCACGGCAATAAACTTCATCCGAATAATGCAAAAAATCGTGAAGGACAAGTCGCACCGCAACCTCTCCCTCGTACAGTACAAGTCTTCTACCATCCTCCGCAAGCCGCTGAAGTGTCCGCAGGAGGATCTGCGCTTATACACGCTCAAGGTATTCAAGGGGCAAGTGCCCTACTGCGGCCGTAAGTGGCGGCAGTCGAACATGCGCGTCATCACCTCCATATACCTGTTCTGCAGGCCAGAGCTCAAGGACGATTGGCTCTCCGGTGGTGACGTTGACAGTGAGGTTGAGGAGAGCTTGCCGCAGGAACAGGCTCTCCGGAGTCTTACGCATTTTTATAATGTTAGGAGGTATCCGAAGAGTATGGGCGCCGATATGGAAATGATGGAGATGGAGAGGGACTTCTTCAGGAGGGAGATTGATAAGATGGAGGTTGGGGAGTGGGATGCTGCAGGGTTGGAGGGGTGGGGGGGATAGAGTGCTGTTCTTCCTGTTTTTCTTTTCCAACTTGGCGTCTGATAAGATACCCCTTCTTTTCTCTTTTCTTTTCTTTCCTTTTGTAATTGTACGGTCAGTGTGATGCTCTGGCATGGGAGAGTGGGTGTGAAGGTTCCATCAAGTTGCTCATGTGTTAACGATGGATGGATGGATAAATGGGTGGAGATTAAGTTAAATTTACGCTAACATAGAATAGTGCTAGTGGGAGCGGAATTGAGCATTGTGAGTTATAGTTTGTGATGGGATATTACGAGTAGTTTGCTCTATAATGGAGCTGTCTAAAACGTCCAACCCACTGGTTAGTATGATACTGTCAATGTTATGCAACTCTGTACTCGTACTGTACTAGTACAGTCAAGAAGATTATCCTCATAATTATTATATCCAATCGGATCTGTCTTGGTCCGGCCCCACACCCACAACCCAACAATGTACTTCCTTCCTTACTGGGAGCAGACCCCACCGCCAGCCATCGGCAAAAGCCGCGGTATTGTAATGCTGGAAATACGGAAATACGGACGGAACGCAAGTCAAGAAGAAAGGATGAGCAAAACACGGGAGCAGAGGCCGACGCTTGGGGTCTCGAGTGAGGCCGCGCTATCCATTGTGCACAGTGCCGTGTATACTCCTTGAATGAACTGGAGGGATGTATGTATGTATGTATGGATCGTGTGGTAGGGTCGCTGCCCTATGCCCGGCGCCTAGCATTGCGCTTTCTTTCTTTCTTTCGCTGTTTCTTGTTTGGCTGCCTGCTTGCTGGGGGTGGACCCCTACCATAAACGCTGCAACCACGGTGGAGGCGGGTGGAGCACAGGAGTGGGGGTTTACATACACCTGAATGAGTGAAAACGTTACCGTGAGCAAGACACGACAGTGAGCAAACGCCTGCGGGAGCAAACACCGACGCTCGAGGTCTCGAACGGCGCCCCACAGGCACTATACGGCATGTTCAAAGGGAGCGACAAGACCTTCTAGCATATCATACACCGAGCAGAGTTCCTCCCACAATCCACTTATAAATACGATCAATACCCATAAGAAATAGCGATACATCACGGCCCTCGAGTGACAATCTATGAAAGCTCCTCACAACTATCTGTAGGCGGATCCGGCGACGCCCGACTGACCCATCTAGTCATCAAGTTAACCGTCTTCCCATTAGACGAGACAAAAACCCTCTTGATCTCCTTCCCATTCAACCATTTGCGAGCTTCTTCCTCACCCGCGATAAGATCTCTCATGTACTGCTCCCCCTCGCCAAACTTCCTCATCAAGCGTTCCCGATCAGCCTCCATTTTGAACCTGAACCTCCCATCAATATTCACGAAGCAGGTCGTCATCCCACCTAGGCGTTCCCCCTGCAAGAAGTGCCAGGGCCACGCGGTCTCAAGCACGCGAGTGCCGGACATGGAGGGGACATGGGTGTGAAGGTGGGCCCAGCACTCCTCGGAAAAGCCTGGCGCGATGGGGGCTAGCATTCGCAGGAGTTCGTTCGTGGCGCGGTAGGTCGTGGCGAGGGTTGGCTGGGCTTCGGGGGGCGGGGATGTGATGGCATTTGTTAGCTTGATGAGGTTTGACACGACGGTATTTAGGGTTAGTGCTTTTGAGAGTGTAGAGGAGTTGTTCCGGATCGATTCTTGGAGCAGGGAGACGAGGTTGTGGTCTTCCGGCGGGATGGTTGCTGTGGTTATGGGGCGGGCAATGGTGCTTGGTAGGATTAAGAAATCGGGCTCGGCAAGTTTCTCGGAGAGCATGCTGGTGTGTCGCCAGAGTTTGTTGAACCAGCGGTGCATTCCGATTATTTTGCTTTCGTCCCATCTTAATTCCGCTCCCACCGGTCCCGAGAAAAGTAAATGCGCCCTCGTGGCATCGGCGCCCCAGCGGGAGATGCACTCTCGTGGATCGGTCCCGTTGAATTTACTCTTGCTCATTTTCTCCCAGGAAACTAGCGGGGATGCGCCGTCTGCAGATACCTTCTTCTCATTGGTCTCCGGATCTGTCTCGAGTTCTTCGGGTTTTAGGAACTTGGAGGTGACGGGGTGCTTGTAGGTTTTCCCTAGAACCATGCCTTGCGTCACGAGCCGCTTGAAGGGCTCTCCTTGGTTTCCGCGATTGCCACCGGATGGCCACATTCCGATCTTGTTCAGGAATTTGGAGATGAAGCGGGCATAGAGGAGGTGTAGGATTGCGTGCTCGTTTCCGCCGATGTAGACATCCACTGGGAGAAGCTCGTTGGCCATTTCGGGGGAGAAGGGCCTGGAGGGTTAGCTATATTTGGGTTGGGAGCATTGAGGGAATGTGTACAGGTAGTTGACTTACGATTCTTTATTATGGGGGTCAACGTAACGCATAAAATACCAACTTGAGTCCACAAAAGTATCCATGGTATCTGTCTCCCTCCTAGCCTCTCCTCCGCACCTTGGGCAAGAAGTCTCTATCCATTCCTTCACTGACGCTAGCGGATTGCCTCCTTTAGGGCTGAGCTTTTCAATATCTGGCAATACCACGGGCAAATCTCCCTCCTTGACCGGCACAATCCCGCAGCTTTCGCAGTGAACTATCGGTATGGGCGTCCCCCAGCATCTTTGTCGGCTGACGAGCCAATCATTAAGTCTCGTGTTTGTATAGGCCTCACCAAGATTCTTCATCTTTAGTTCCTCCAGAAGGCGCTCCTGAGCATCGGCGCTGCTCATCCCTGCAAATCTTCCGCAATTCCCATTTAGTATTCCGAGGCCCTTGAACACACCATCCTCCGACCCCGATCCCCCTTTCCCATCGGCTGGACCTCGATCGACTACAATTTTGGCTGGCACATCTTTTGGACCACGTGTCGCCCAGAACCCATTGTCGCGAGAATCATGTCCAGGTACGCCCATCAGGACACTCGTCCCAGTCCCATCCACAACGTAGTTGGCTACATAAATTGGGATTTCTTCGTTGGTTAAAGGATGTAGAGCTTTGAAACCCCTAATTAACTCTCCCTTTTTCGAGTTTTTAGCCCATCTGGTTCCACTGGCTAGTAAAAATTTGCATAGGTACCCATCGGTTTCACTAGCCTTTAGGGCTAGCGGATGTATGCTTGAGATTGCTAGAAATTGTACACCAAACAAAGTATCTAAACGAGTTGTGTAGGCCTCAAGGTAGGTGTAGCTTCCGAGATCCGTTTCCCCGATGGTAAGAGGAAATTTAACTTTCACACCTTTGGATAGGCCGATCCAGTTTTCTTGCATAGTCCTGACCTTGTCGGGCCAGCGAGATCTTAACACGCCGAGGCCCTCGAGCAGTGCGTCTTTGTAGTCAGTGATTTTGAAGAACCATTGTGGGAGAGTCCGCTGTTCTACCACAGCGCCGGAACGCCAGGAGGTCCCATTAGGTGAGACTTGCTCATTAGCAAGAACGGTCTTATCGACAGGGTCCCAATTAACGAGTGATTCTTTACGGTATGCCAATCCGTGCTCGTAGAGCTTGAGAAAGAGGCGTTGAGTATGAACGTAATAGTCCGGCGAGCAAGTTCTTATTTCCTAACAAACATTAGACCAGGTGTATCGAGGGGGTGAGAGCGAAGAAATCGTACATACTCTATCCCAGTCAAAACCCACATTCATCAGGCTGAACTGCTCCTTCATTGAATCAATGTTCTTTTCAGTCCATTCCTTCGCGCTAACGCCCCCCTCAATGGCAGCATTCTCCGCTGGGAGTCCGAACGCGTCCCAGCCCATCGGGTGTATCACTCTTTTCCCCCGCATACGCTCGAATCTAGCGAGAATATCGGATATGGTGTACACACGGAGGTGGCCCATGTGCAAAGCACCAGAAGGATAGGGAAACATGGAGAGAATATAAAACTTGCCTCCCGGAGCTGGCCGCTCCTTAGGGTTGTTCAAATATTCACGCCATTTCTTGTCAATAGCATTGAAGTCTAGAGGGAGGGGGTGCTCGTTCGGGGAAGCTTCGATGGCATAGAGTCGTGACAATCGGGGCAGCGGCAAGACGGAGGGTAATGGCTTGAGTGGAGGCCGGTTCAGGAATGGTTGTCTCACGGAGGAGAGGTGATTGATTGGTAACCTCCGCATCCTTGGAAAGATGAGTAGTACTGCTCAGAAGAGGGATTGATGGATAAATGGGAAGGATGATTAGAGGGGAATGACAGGCATGTATCGGGCTCTCGAGATCCAATTCTTGAATGACTCTAAGTATTTTGAGGTTGTGGGGGGGTTTGGTGGGGCAATTTGGTGGGAGAAACACTTTTTGTTGGAGGTTCGGGATTAACTTAGTAGAAGGCTTGGCAGATGATCTTAGATGCGGCCGGACATTTAAAACCGACCCTCTTGTTCACTTTTTGGCAGATTTGAATAGGGATCTTTCTGCAATAAAAAACATATTCCTTGGCGCTCCTTGGCATAACAGATATTGAAACTGTGAATAGTCTGTACCTAAACTGATGCTAAAGCATTCAGAATATAAGCCCTCAGTCCACTAAAACTATAATTACAGTGCTCACAGGTAAACCATTTAGACTGACCCCAAAAGTACTCAATCCAATTTATCTTGCAATGAAATTTTGGAAAAAAACATAACCAAATATTATCTCTGTTCAATTTCCTCTACTAATATCAACTTCTGAAATTGGAAATCAGGTTATGATATTATAAGAGATCTTGCACAGCAATCTATTGAAGATAAAGGGCTATTATATGTATTAGTAATAGTTTATTATATATATAGATAAGGTATTGGGAAATAGAATTAAAAAAAAAAAAAACTTTCTTATTCCTTCACATCTGACACCCAGATCTTTATAGTCTGAGTATCTCTTTGAAGTATACTATGCTGTCATTTTGCTTGCTCTAAGCTGAGTTATTGAAAATAGAAATGGTAAATATATTTCTTGAATAGAGACATAATGGTTCCTGATATTCTGATTCTTTTTCTAGTAGGACTATCTTTTTTTTCCATGTATTTTACTCTTTTCCTTCTACTTACATAATTAATCTTGGCATCTATCATCAGATATCACTTATATCACTAGTTTGGGTAAATTCTTGGCTGTTCACTTTTTTTCCTCTTATGCAAAACTCTTGTTCCTTTACCTCTACTATCTCACCTTTCTGTATATCTGATTCATAAAATAAATTCCTAGTTCTACTCTTAATAACCTTTTTATAATTTCTATACTCTTGTTTTATCTCTTAAAGTATCTAGGTACTATTGTGGTTTATGTCTACTTTGTATCTTTTGTTACTATAGTTCTGGCTGTCTATAACGTTCACCAAGTTTAATGAAATGGGATACAGGCTTGGCAGAAAATAGTAGGTCAAATATCCCTAGTGGCAGGATTTAGGGTTTTTTTTGGTCATTTGTCATACAGAAGGTATTAAGTAATCATATTGTACAATATTGCATATTTATTGTAAGTGAGTGATAGTATTATATAACAGAAACTAAGCAGAGGACGATCGAGATGTAATTTAATTAATACAACAGGAAAAAGAACAGTAGTAAAAGCATATACTAAGAAGAGTTAGAATGAACCCTATGGTGAGATTTGTATTTAGAGAATACAAGATATTTATAGCCATCTGACCCATAGATTTCTCTAGTTTCATAGACAGCCATTATTCTTTGTATTCTCTTAAAGAATTTTAAAATCAGAGTATTCGAAACATGTGCCAAAGCCTGCGGGATCAACCTTTTCAGAGAGGGAAAATCAAATCCACAATTTTGATGAGTAAAGTATTTAGCAGCATCCCAGTAGTACTCAATAAAGTTGAGTTCACAGTGAAAAGGGTGATAAAATAAAACCAGATGACCAGCTGCTTCAATTGTTTCCTGAATCTCACGCTTTTGAGCAGCAAAGTCTGGCTGCAAAGCTAAGAGTCCACAAGTACAAGAGGAACAACCTTTTAAGCTAACCAGATTGAACTTCAATTTTTCAGAGCTAGTTTTAATACTATATTGTGTTAAGAAGCGAGTTCTAGTTGTTAGCCATAGTCCACATTCTATCAGAACAGTTCGAAGTCTTTTCGATATACTAGTATCAAGTACCATTGACTGGTTCCAACCCCCATCAGGATGGTCTTTGTTTGACACAAAGGTTGTTTGCATAGATAATGTATTCTTTCCTCCATCCTCTTGATTAATCTTTGATACTCTCAATGCATCAGGAGTAAACTTTGCATGATTTTTAGCATTGTCAAATATGAATAGTGCCTGATAGCCTGGAAAATCTCTTTCAAACTGAGAGATTGCCTTCTCCTTGATCTGCTCTAATAGCTTTGCCCCATCCCACCAAATGTCACTTCTACATTTCAGAATCTCATATGCATTTTCACTTCCCAAACGACCGATGGGGGTTAGAAAGTCTGAGATATCTAGTTCCTGTCCCTTTTCTTTCTTGCATAATGGGTTATGAGAATCATAAACCCTGACAAAATACCTTCCCTCATTTGTATTAAATGTTGACTCATCATAGGTAACTATAACAATAGGCTGTAGTTCACCTGATAGTAGCTATGGCTTTGGTAAATAGTTAAAGTCCTCATCCCATTCGACTAACCGAGGCTCCAATTCTCTTACCTTTCCAAGAAATACTTCATTCCTGTACTTCTTCACATCCTCCTTTTCATGCCCATCATTGTATATAGCCTTACGGCCCTCTCTCCACTTACACCTACGCTTTACAAGCCATCTGCATCCAGTCCGACAACTAGTTGTTTTACGAATTTTCCGAATCAATCTACCACTTGTTGGCTCAACTGGAAGATCATTTGCATCTGTTTAGTGCTGGTTGATTACAACAGCCATCTGATACAAGTCAATATCTATATTTCTCATCGCAGATAATGTTAGCTCTGACTCTAATTAAAGAATACAAGCCTGATTGTATTGTGATACTACAATATACAGAGGATAGCGTGAACTGAATGTTGAACTTACTTTGACCACCTTGTGCAATGTATTCCCTAATGGCCAACAGGGTACTTTCATCATCCAACATACACCATACCTTCTGGTGTTGGTCCTGCTTTGAAGGGATGATTTCTCATTGTTAAACCCATGAAACCTCATCTCGGAGTATATGCTTTTGAAGACACTTTCCCAAAAGATCACCATCCAGTACTTGTTTGACAAGGGACTTACGAGTTCTTAAAAGGTTTAATTCCGGTCTCAGAAGAGCTTGCCTTTCTTGATATACCTCAAGTTTGAGAAAGTTAAAAACATGGTGATACTGGTGAAGAATAGGGCCAGCTAATCTGCATGGATCGGTGCGAGGGAAATGGACTTTCTTTAGATCTTGAGTTGCCAATTCCAATATAGATAGCCGTTCTTCTAACGGAATTGTCATAGCACTCTTTCCTAATCATCTGGGCCAATGGTCCAGCAGGAATAGCTTGGATGTACTGCTAGTAGTGTTCCCTTCCGCATTCAAATCGGGCCGAGGTAGTATACCTTCTTCACTAACTGCAATTTCAGGCTCAGGATTCTAAGCATCAAGGGTTTTATAGTAGAGATTTTAATTATGACTACTTAATACTAGAATATAAGTTGAAATACTTACAAGCAAAGACTCTGCTTGCACATTCAATCTTTTTTTCTCCCACCACTATTGGGATCTTAGAGTACTGGTTCTATCAGAGGTTCGTCTTTTTGGTAGTGACATGGACAGAGCAGCACCTCTAGCCTCTTAGGGTACCACTGGTAGGTCAGATCCATTACTTGGGGAGGAGGCTGGTAAAGCGACTACAGCACCTTGTACAAGCAGTTTTGCCTTCTTGATATACTGATGGCACGCACGAGTCCTTAAGGTTGCTGGGTTTGGAATACCATTTGCGGCTGGCTTTCGACCAGGTTTCTTGTTGGGAGATGGGGACGGTTCCTCTTGTAGTGAAGTCATGCCAGTAGAGCTTTGAGGCTGGTAGGGGTTATTGAAATTGTGATTGAGCGGGAGGAAAGAGCATGCAATCAAGCTAGTATGATATAATACTATTACTCACTTACAATAGATATGCAATATTTTACAATATGATTACTTAATACCTTCTATATGACAAATGACCAACAAAAACACTAAATCCTGCAACTAGGGATATTTTGACCTACTATTTTCCGCCAAGCCTACATCCCCATTTCATTAGACTTGGTGAATGTTATAGATGGCCAGAACTATAGTGGAGGGTTAATTTCATATACCTGGCACCATATCATATAGTATTATAATCTGTAGGTCTAGGTTGTATACTATAAAAACTTGAAAAACTCAGTATGCAAAGGTAAGGGTCTGCATATATATACAATCAAGAATATATGCATGGTCGAAAGAGACATATAACATTCTATTTCATTGCAAGGAAAAGACTTGTTTCTTCTATATATCTTCAGTACCAGTATATACAAAATCTACAGTACCATTATCATCATTATCGCTATTATCTGCCTCTGCTTCTGTGCTGTCTGGTCCATGATAGCTCCAATTGCCAATATCCATCTCATTAGCTGAAAATCCTTTAATTTGTAACTTTAAGTCTTTGGAGCTATTGATTAGTAGAGCTAAACCAACATTCTAAAATAGGTCTTAAATAATTTGCCTCCCAGTATCACTTCCTATATGCTGTAACCAAGTCTTTTCAATACACCAGGTAGTAGAAACTCTCCTATTACCAACTGACCACTTTTCAAGTCTATTTCATTCTTGTATGATAATTTCCTGTTCAGTAAAATCTCATAGAATATCTTTGCAAGAATGGTTGACTGAAATGTTTAAAGGTTGAACCAGGCCAGTACAACCTGATAGAATTATCAATAAAGTAATATCTTGTAATTAAAGCTTCTCTAATATAGTAGATATGTTATAGAATTTGGCAGTATCAATAGCAAATAAGGAAGACCAATCTTGAAATGTAGGAACTAAATGGTTATCAATATAATATTATAATAGGAAGGGGTACTCATTATTGTAGGGTGTAGGATTGAAAAGTACAATCATATGAGGATCATAGTGCTGCCTTTCATGACTAAGTCAGAGCCTATTTTCATGAAAGATGATAACTGGTGAAATTCAATTAATCCTATCAGCAAAGATATATAGGATTAATGTTGCTTGACATTTATCCTATCAAGACTATGTTTCCTTAACTCAAATTGTTTTGGTACCAGTAGGATTATAGGTATAACCCAAAAGATACTTGAAAGATAGTGGACTCTCATCAAGATTGATGATATTACTGAGAAGAAATACACTATAGAGATTTCGACTCTCGAAAACAAGGTCTAAGAATAGATTAAGACTTGGTTGTGAGTTTTGTCAATTGAAATAAATCCCATTTAGAATAAGTTGACAAGACTTGTCTGGAACCTTTTGTGCCTTCTGAGTCATGAAATAAAGACTAATGTGATAAAATTATAGAAAACTATAAAACCATCCATCCGAGAAGCTAAATGAATTTGCAGATGCTGTTTAATACAGTATGGGAAAGTTGCATAAAGAGGTCCTCCAAAACCAGACTCATCTTACTGCTCTTTCCACTTCTCATTCTGCTAAAAACTCATGATTTATAACCTCTTTAAGTTCTGGCTAATGGAAAGCTTTTACCAATCTCAAACTCCTTTCTCCAACTCTTGTAGCCAGAATTTTGACCTTATTCTGAATTTAATCACTAATTGTTGATTGAGGAATTTGAAATACAGAGGCTGCCTCATCCTATGTTGGGGGTCATTCATTTAGATATTTATCGATGCATGGTATACGGTGGTTGTGAAGGAATAAAAGTACTTCTAACTTCTTCGAACGAGAGTAGGTATGAGTAGGGCGCTTTATTTGACGTATCAGAATAACTTTCTTGTTGAAATTGGTTTTGGCTTGGGACCAGGCCGAATTTTTCGATTAATACTATTCTCTGACAAATCCCGCAGTGGCTCTGGAGCTATTGTATTGTTGTTTTCTCTACTGGCATACAGGTTTGATCACGATGTGTTGTTGTTGTTCTTTTGTTCGCTACCACAGTTCTTATATGCACCTTGCCGCCGAAAATCACCTTAGCTGCATACCGAGTTTTTCGAGTTTTTACGGTAACTCTGCTTGCTGGCGTTTTTTCGCAGGAGACGACGGTTCTTTGTGACAGCAAACCACATTTACGTTCTTTAAGCCTCACCTCCCCACCCAACCTTTCAGGGGCTCCCATTGAAGCAAACGAGAGGGGGGCACCACCATAGGAGACTTAAGTCACCCGATCAAGCAATCTTCGGGCAGCCAGTGAGACCTATCTTCGCGAGCTCCCCAAGCCTTTAGACATTTTCACCATCAACTATCATCTCCCCCTCAGCATTGAGAGCCCCTCATTGAAGCTACTCCCCCCTTCAGGATGGCCGGTCCAGGCTTTGGCTCTGCTTCAGCTGCTATCCCAGATCTTTCCGCTGATCTCCTACCAATATTCCACGTTGAACACGTTCAGCTTCAGTTTCAGATAGCTTCCGGCTTCGTTGCTGTCCAGGTTGCCAATAATGTTATCATCATCGCCCTCGCTTCCGGAAGGCTTCTACGGATAGATTTGGCCTCCCCTCAGGACGTTGATGGTACGATAAAATCCTTCTCCTCGAAGGCTTGCAGCTAATAGTTATCTCGGCAGACATTGACCTTCCCCGCAAGATCTCGGAGGTCGGTGCTATTCGTCGGATCTTCCTTGACCCCACAGCTTCCCATCTACTCATCACTACCACCCATGGCGAGAACTTTTATCTTCATTCACGGTCTACAAAGGCTCGACATCTTTCTCGCTTAAGATCCCTTCACATCGAGTGTGTGGCCTGGTCACCCGCTCTACCAACAGCCTCGACACGGGAGATTTTGATTGGAACTCAGGATGGGAGTATATATGAAACTTATGTTGAGGGGATGGAAGATAACTTTATGAGAAAAGATGAGAGGTACTTGAAACAGGTCTATAAGACTCCCGACAATCACTCGGTCACTGGACTGTGGGTGGATGGATTGCCGGGGAACCAACAATTGAGGCGGGTGATGGTTTCAACACCCGGGCAGATAATGCATTGGGTTGGGAAAGTGCAGAGGCATACCGATCCAGGGTCAATATTCTTCAAATTTTTTGATTCGGAGGCTCCGAGTACGTTTCGGCATTCTTACGTGTTTTGTGGGTGACTAATGTAATCTAGTAATTCAGGATTTCCATGACACATCAGCCAGTCATAGCATGCTTTCCATATCTCCGGAATCTTCTGACGAGTATGAACCTGAGAGATCGTTTGCTTGGCTCACAGCTCCGGGGATCTATCACGGAAGGCTTCTTATTGCACCACAAAACCCTGACCTTGGCGCCCATGTCCTATCTACATCAAAGCTGTTTTCATCGGATTCCCTTCCAAATGCAGATAGTCCGGTAGCATCAATAGCCCTAACGCATCACCATGTGCTGGCGCTTACCGACACCACTCTTTACGCTATCAACCGGCTAGATTATAGCATTGTGTTTCAACAAACCCTGGTGGACCCGGGGACGACGGTTTTGGGCCTTTGCAGCGATCCTAAGAAATCCACTCTCTGGGTTTTCACCTCAGCAGATATATACGAAATCGTGGTGACGGACGAAGAGAGAGATTTGTGGAAGATTTTGTTAAAAGAAAAGTCCTTTGAGAAAGCTATGAGATTTGCCAAAACTAACTCACAAAGGGACCAAGTAGCCATCAAACAGGGTGACTACTTGGCGGCAAGCGGGAGATACGTGGAGGCTGCCGAGATCTGGGGACAGAGCAGTAAGAGCTTTGAGGAGGTAGCTCTAACTTTTTTGGAGAGGGGCGAGCAGGATGCCCTGCGGATGTATCTGTTGGCTAAACTGGCTAATCTTAAGAAGAGTGTGGGTCAATCTGTCGAGCGACATATTTCCGGCCCGGGGCTAACTAACAAGACGATAGTCTGTAATGCAAAGGATCATGGTTGCTAGCTGGCTGGTCGAAGTCTTTATGGCTAAACTGAACATTCTAGAGGACGCTGTTTCCACGTTGGCCTCCAATGCTGGTGCCGGGGCAGTTACATTACCTGAGATTCAGGCGCAGCTGACCTCGGTTCAGCTCGAATATCAAGAATTCGTCAGCCAATATAAATCGGATCTCGACCGGAAGACAACCTACGAGATCATATCTTCACATGGCCGAAGGGATGAACTACTATACTATGCAAACAGTATACATGATTACGGCTATGTGCTGGCATACTGGATTCAACGGGAAAAGTGGTTAGAGGCCTTGGACGTGCTAAAGAGGCAAAACGATCCAGAAATTTTCTACAAGTACTCCAGCGTTCTGATGAGTAATGCTCCCATGGCGACGGTGAATATTCTAATGCGTCAATCAAATCTTAATCCCCGCAATTTAATACCAGCGATGCTCAATTACAATAAGTACACAAGGGTGGCCCTTGAGAAAAACCAGGCTGTTCGCTATCTTCTGTTTGTAATACATCAGAACGGTTCCACTGATGCCGCGGTTCATAACACGCTAATCAGCATATATGCGTCGCATCACTCAAAAGACGAGTCCTCGTTGTTAGATTATCTCGAATCCCACACCGTTGATTCCCGGTACGATGCGGACTTTGCGCTCAGGTTGTGCATTCAGCATAGTCATGTTCAGAGCTGTGTACATATCTACTCATGTATGGGCCTTTACTTGCAGGCTGTCGAACTCGCGCTCAAGCACGGGAATGTCGAACTTGCTAGTATCATAGCAGATAGGCCAGAAGAGGATCCAGAATTGCGGAAGCGTCTGTGGTTGGCGGTTGCCAAAGAGGTAATCCGAGGAGCAAAGGATATCAAAACGTGAGACTATGGCCCAGTTTTTATTAGCTCGCCTGTACTAACACTAAATAGAGCAATTGAGTTCCTCAAACGCTGTGAGCTTCTCAAAATTGAAGACTTAATCCCTTTTTTCCCAGACTTTACCATAATCGATTCCTTCCAAGAAGAGATCTGCACAGCTCTCGAAGACTACTCCCATCACATCGACCAACTCAAGAAAGAAATGGACGAGTCCACCCACACCGCCAGCCACATACGCAGCGACATCATAGCTCTAGACCAACGTTATGCCATAGTCGAGCCCGGCGAACGGTGCTATGTGTGCCAATATCCTCTCCTCTCCCGCCAATTTTTTGTCTTCCCATGCCAACATGCCTTCCACTCTGACTGCCTCACGGCAGAAGTGGTTGCGGGTGGGGGCGTGGGCAGGAGTAGGAAGGTTCGGGAGCTCAAGGGGGAGATTGAGCATGCGAGGGGGAAACGTCGTGAGGCAAAGGTAGAGGAGTTTGATGCATTGGTCGCGGCGGAGTGTGTGCTCTGCAGTGAGTTTGCTATCAAGAAGATTGACGAGCCGTTTGTTAGCTTGGCGGATGATTTGGCGGATTGGGCTTTGTAGTTTGGAGGGTTGTTGAGTTTATTGTGTTTAGGCGTCGGTTCCTTTTCTTCTCCCTTTCTCGTGAAGCATGGCGTTATAGCTCGTTGGCTGGCTCGCTAGATACCGATTCCTAGTTTGAGGGGATTTATAAGTGGCGATGATTTGATGTTTGACTGCTACGGTGCTCGTATGATTAGAATGTTAATAATGACGTGGGGGATGTGATGGTGCTGTCGCGTTGTATGAATGAATGAGTGTAAACTGGTTTGGCTATTATCATAATTTATATACTAGGCAGTTTGTAGGCGTATATCTCTTGTGAGATAGTCTCATTCAAAACTGCCGCACCGGTTCAAGTTGTTCGATCGAGTGGCCGTCTATGAGTGCATTGCGATACAGTACCATTTGGTCAGTCTGAATCCCGTGATAAGAATGATCCCCCGCTGGCAGAGTCTTTCATGGGAAGCCACTAAGTGGGGGGAGAGGGGACAGGGGTGGCACAGCTCCAGTTCAAAGAAAACCCCGGTACAGCGAGACAACTGCCACTATGATACGGCGGGGCATAAGTCAGGTTTGAGAATCGCTCTGCGCTGGTTATTGAAGGGGTGGTGATCAATTACGGGGTAGTGATATGATACTAGCAATGGAGTCAGTGCCTACTGTTGCTACTGTATCCGATTACTTGACAGGGTGATGGTTGATTGGTGCTTTTTATGTACAGTATATGTATTGGAACTTGTGGGACGGCTAGGTTTCTCTTGGTGGTGGCACTTGTCGGTAATGGTGCCTTGGGAGTATCGAGGGTTTAAGATACGCTTTCTAGAGTTGCTGTTGTGGGGCGATGAGTTGGAAGGTGCTGATGGTGATTGGTTGTGTGGTTTGGTGTCTTCGCAGCATAGGTTTAGGTGTTGAAATCTCAAATGGTGGAGCTATGATAATTGGATTATGACATGTGATGCCATGTCTACTACCTCTAGGTGACAAAGGAGCTCAAATAGTACTATTCTCAAGATCAGCGTGAATCTTCCGAACCCGAAGCCGTAAGGGGAAAGAGAACTTACGGTCAGGACGGCGGAATCCTCATCCTCCTGATCCGTCAAGTAGACGTACAGAACCAGCGCATGATCCTCGCAAAAGCACGCCACAACCCTCCTACTGATACCGCCCACCTTCAGTACCCTCCCCCACTCCTTCCCATCAACCCTGACCCACGCGAACTCCGATTTCTCCCTGGTGGTGCTCGGATGATTCTCCACGCCGCCGGGAACTTGCTCCGGATCCAGCAACGGGTTCATCAACCCGGTCCACACGCTCTCCACCTTGACCGCATCGTTCCCGTCCAGGCGCATCTTGAACTCCCCGTTCATGTTCGCGGCGATAGCGATCCTGGATGCGTCCAGTTTGTTGAAGCGCTCAACGACGGAGCGCAGCGAGTACAGTGATGGTAATATGATGTGCACGTCCGGCTCCGGACATGTGGGCTCTTTGATGTTGGCGACGCTGGCGGCCGAGAGCACACGCACGGGGATTTCCTGGGTTACGAGGGTGTTTGTCGTCGTTGTTATTGTCAGGCAGAGGATTGGCGCGTTGTCCGAGGAGCGCTTTGTCAGGCGTAGGGTTGCGTCCGAGGCTGAGACGCAGGAGCGGAGGGCACGGTGTAGTGGGGAGAGGGGGACTTCGAGGTTTATGATGTTGGAGTTTGCGCTGGTGATTATGTAGGAGTCGAAGAGGGATTCCTGGTTGGGTTTGTTAGCCTTCGGGAGAGGCGGAGGTGGGAGGGAGGGGAGCTGACGATGGAAAGGTTACTAGAGGGTGCGGTGGTTAGCTAGGTGAGGTGCTTGTTTGAATCGTATGATAAGGAGGGGGATATATATATATATACACGAAGACTTGAACACCCTGATCGGGCATGAGCGTGAAGCGGATCTCGTCTTCGTCGAGTCGAAGCCACGCTATCTTTCCGATTGACACGAGGCATGAGGTGAGCTCTAAACATCCATTAGCATTCGAGCCTGATCCCGTTTAACCCTCCTGCTGGAAAAGACATACTGGTAAAAGTCGAAACGTTCCGAATCGAAGTTTTAAACCTCATGTCGACGTTGAATTTAGCTCTCCCTCACTGTCAGTCACGACCGACGTCCTGTCCCAACGCCTTCAGTTATCACAACGACACCCCTGCGAGCGCCAAGAAAGGCTTGTTTTAAGCCTCACTTTAAAAATCCACCATCGAACCAGTACCGGCGGAACCGTCCCATGGCAACCTTCACTCCCCGTACCCGCTTCCTGCCCCATTTCCACCGCCCCCACCTCCGCCATCGCATCTATCAATTCCGAAATGCACCACCAATCCACCGCACCCAACACACCCACACCCACGCCCCTCCAAAGCCCACCCGCCTAAAACTCCCCCCACCCCTCTCCCTCTTCGTCGCCGCCTCGGGACTAATCTACTACGCCACAACCCTCCACATATCACCGCAACCAAAGGACCTAAACCCCCAAACCTTCACCGCCTACACCCTCACTTCGAGAACCCCCGTCGCAACGTCCTCGCCCAGTCACACTGCCATATTCAGCCTACGCCCGGTGCACCCCCCGGGTCAGCAATTGCCGTTCACCGAGGGGATACTGTCGGTGCAGTTCAAGCAGCCGCAGTTGCAGATCGCCAGGTCTTACACCCCGTTACCCAGTAATGCTGGGGGAGAGGACGATGGGACGCTGAGGTTTCTAGTAAAGCTGGAGCCGGGTGGAGAAGTGACGAGGTATCTTTTCTCATTGGGCCTCCAAGACAAAGTTTTCCTTCGGGGGCCAACGGTGGAATACATTTTCCCACCGGTGGGGGAAGTGGATAAGACGTTGTTCATTGCCGGGGGCACAGGGATTGCGCCCGCGCTGCAATTAGCTGCCAACTCGGTCGCTCCGGAGACGGAGATCTATTGGGCTGTGCGGAGTAGAGCGGAAACGGAGGGTGCTATGGCGGAGGAGGTGGAGAGGCTGGTGCAGAGAACCGGGTGTAAGGTTTCTGTGAGGGTTTTTGTGGACGCGGAGGGAGGGATTGGGATTCGGGATGTGGAGAGGGGAATGGAGGGGGGGAAAGTCGCTGTCGTAGTTTCCGGGCCGGAGGGGTTTATTAAACGGGTTGCTGGGGAGAAGGTGTGGAGGGGGGGACACGAAGAGCAGGGGAAGTTGGGGGGTGTGATTAGGGAGGTTCTTGAGAAAAGGGGTGGGGAAGTGACGGTTTTCAAGCTTTAATTGGAGGGGGGTGGTTCATAATATATTGAATTTGTGTTTGGGGGATATATAGGTAGTTTGTGGGTGCCTTTAGAAGCTACCTTGGTACTACTGCTTGACTTACTCGAGCAAAAGATCTGAGCTGGCCCTAAAGAGGCTTGCTTATCATGCGGATGCTAGACGGTGAAGTTAATGTCTACGATTAAATTTTAGAAGAACAAAACAATATAAAAATCAATAACCTAAAGGCTATTTTCCTCCAACGACGGGACGACTATATATAATATATACACGCGGATCCTCACGACACCACAGGCTTCACTCGTAGACAGCCACAGATCCCCCCCCCG
>PYWC01000003.1:3800932-3812982 GCA_003182015.1 Tuber magnatum | reverse complement strand
AGGAGGGGGAGGAGGGGGAGGAGAATTTTGTGAATTGGGAGTAGACTCCCCGGGAGACTCGGGACGAGGGGAAGAAGGAAGCAACTGTGAAGAAACACCGCTACCCACCGGGGATGTCGAGGGAAAAACAAGTGGAGGCATCCCGAAATCCACCCAGTCCCTAAGAGTGAGCAAGGGTGAGAACCCACCCAAACTAAACCAGTAAAAGTTTGCACGATAGCTTATTTACCTGCGAGTGAGAATTTGTGAAACTACCTCACACGGTCAGTACTGTACCTGTAAAGCCGCTACAGAAATCAAGAGTAATAAAAAAATTATGACTTGCATATGGCTTGGTTCTTTCCCTTTCCGGTGTGGTCTCCCCGTGGTGTTGAAAGGACAGAACCAGTCCCAAAACGGGACAGAAGAGAGAGGTGCGGTAGGCACACGCAATGGAAGAAAGAAAGAAAGAAAGAAAGAAAGAAAGAAAAAGAGAGAGAACGACGCTAGCCGGATTCGTAAGCAGCTGTGGACTCGTACTGTGCTGTACGGTAGGCTACGGTAGGCGAGGCAGGAGTAAATTGGCAAGACTGGCAACCACACCCTAGTGCGAAAGGTGTCCATGACACCAACAGACAGACAGACAGACAGACAGACCCGCAACAGTGTCACGACCGGGCCAACACGGGGGGATGGGGGGTGTCGGGTGCTTTTTTGGGAGCAGTGCTGTTTTGGGCGGTTTTCTTATCCTACTTATTCGGCCATGAAGATGTCAAGTGTTTAGTCCATCATCATATCTATTATTTATGAGTTTCATTATGTTTGTGATTTGGGGGAGTTTTTTTTTTTTTTGTCGTGCACCGCGGCCGCATCATATATAGAAAATTTAAAACCCCCAATACCGATAATTGAAGGATTTAGCGAGAGAAATATCATATATACATAAGACAAAATACCGTATGATACATCGTATGACACAGTACTTGAAGAACTGTAAGTGTACAGTACCGCAGCGGTCCTCGAACATGACGCGCCGGGCCGAAATATGTAAAGCCCTCGACAGCACGACACTGGTTTATATGATATGATACAAGACTTGTCGGACAAACAGTATCCCACCGGATATGCATAACGCCCAACTATGACACACCTCCACCTGCCGCCGGCCGGGGATTGAACTCCCAACCGAACCGGTTCTTTGTCCGTCTCCGAAAACACCCTATAGCTAGCTAGCTATCATTGACGCACGGGTGGGAGGGTGGAAGGAAGCCTGGACCAGATCTTGTATGATATCCCGAAAGCATCCACGAGCCCTTTGCGATATGATACCTTCTCCAGCAAAAAGAAATCCTCCGGACCGGCTCGGACACACTTTTCCGATAAAGCTTTTCGGAGAATACTTTTTGTATGATATCATACAATAATTACCCCTTGTGAGACTGGCGTCCGGTGAAAGGGTTTCGGAAATTCACCCGAACCCCACCAATTTCCCCAACTTCTCTCCCTACCCCTACCGTACCTATGATACCGGCCAAGGGTGGAGTGGTGCGCGCCGCATTACATGCATCCGCTGTCCGGGATAATTCTGCCATGTTACCATCCACTCATCCATCTGTAAGCCACGTCGAATATAGCATGGCCGAATGATAACATACGATCATGACCTGTATCATGCTGTACGGTACAGTACATTGCAGCGCAGCACAACCAAGTGCGAGAAATTTCATTGCCATCGTGAACGACAGATTCTATCACAGCCCCCCCCCCGTCCGCTAAAAAGGAGGAAAGAGAAGAAATACTCCATTGCACCCATGATAGCTACGCTGCAGCAAACGACAATGATACAACCCAATTCCCGAACCACTCCAGGGGTATAATGCAGGGGAAAAAAAACTATCTAAATCTATATATCCCTGTCTAAGCACAATTAGATTGTTGGGCCTTCGCTTCCTTCCCCTTCTGAATCGCCGCCATAGCTCCGGTAAAGAACTCCTGTACGAACGTTTCGCTGCAGACAATCCCATTAGCTAGCGATAAAACAAACTGGGGGGGCTAAGCAGCAGACATACGCATAAAAGGAATGTTGTGCGGAATGGTCCAAAACGAGATTATGCGCCAACTCATGTGCGACAACAACGAACCAGTATGCCAAAGCTTTCTCCGTATCTCCTTTAGCAACCGCTTCGGCGTGGAGTTGTAGGAAGAAACGCAGATTGCAGAATATCGAACCGCTAGTATTAAACGCAATCGCCGTCCCTTGCTCATCAAAGTAAATGTGCATCGAGGTAATCTTGAGGGAATATATCTCGGCAATTTCCTTCAGTAGTTTGGAAAACGAATTGACTGCCGCGACGTTTTTGCCAAAAAAATCTTGCTCCTTCACCCTCCTGTCGACGTACAACTTGATCCCCAGAGCGGAATTTCCGGCAAAGGTGATATCGTGACTCGGGCTTTCCTGCCGGTTAGCACCGATATATATCAAAAGCGAATGCGGGAAACATACCGGGAATCACAATAGCTCTTCTGCTCATTCACGACAAAAGCGTTCGGCGGGCAGAACAAGTCATTAGAGTCGTGGCTTCTGCTAGACTCCACTGCTCTACGCAAGTTTTCCCTGATCCTATGAGGTTCGGCAGGTTTTTCCACTTGCGGCTGCGCGTGTGGAGTCGGCTTCACTGATAACGGCGCCTGCTGCTGTTGCTCGGGAGACTGGTAATCGAGCAAATTCTTTATCTGCTCTGCTTGCTGGTTGTCCTTATCAAAACCGAGAGTCTTAGTAATCTTCCCGAAGAAGTTGTTCGTCCTAGGCCTATCCACGATGGAAGGGGGTAGGAGATTCGTCCTCTTTTGAGGAGATGGTTCGGTAAATGCGCCTGGCATAGCGGGTCGCTCTTCGGGCTCTTGGCCAGCTTGCTTTTCTTGCTCTCGCAAAACTTGCTTCTGCTGCAGCTTCTCCTTTTCACGTGCCAGCTTCTCCTCTTCCTCAAACCTCCGTCGTTCTTCCTCGAGTCTCCTCTGACGCTGGTTTTCCGCAATACGGGCCTCGGCGGCCTTTGCTTTTAGAATCCGTTCAACGTTAAAACCCCGTGACTTTAGTATCATCAGGTCTAAAATCCTATTAGTGAATCGAATGATCCAGGGACTCTGTGAAAAGGCATACCAGTGCTTAACAAACTCTCCAGTAGCAAATAGGAATGCGGTTTAGGTCGCCTAAGTATAATAGTCACGAGTCCCACGGAGACGTCGTAATACAAAAAATTATGTGTCACATACAAAATAGTCTGCTTCGTGAGAGTATCTTTCGTTATCGCAGCCGTCTTGTTCTGCAGATGACTGGTTGTTTTGTATCCTTCGTGTTTCAGGGTATTCTTCACGCAAATGGTATCAACATACGAGACCCGCAGGTTGTTTTCCAACCACCGAGCGTCATGTGCAACCTCTTCGTTGTTGTTATGAAGAAATAAACGGCACCTCTCCAAAACAAGTTTGCTCAACCTCTCTACCTCTTTCCCCGCGTGAATCGGATTCCCAATGCGCCACTCAGGGAAAACCCTGGCCGACACGGCCGAAGCGCCCAAAGACTAGAACCCAACGCGGGGTTAGCTCCATACCACCCCAAATACAAAACTGGGCTTCCATACCGTATAAAACCCCTCGAGAATGTCCTCTTGCGGGGCCGTCAGAATCTCGCTCTTGAACATGACATAAGTCACGTATTCATCAATCACTAAAACCTGGTCCGCCCTAGCCAGAGTAAACTCCTTGAGGGTACCTCCGTCGGCATTTTCTTCAGTGGCACCTCCATCAGCCCCATTGATGGGCGAAACTTCCCTCAGCGCTCCAAGAAATCGACTCTTCCGCATCTCCCTAGCGAGCAGTTTATCTTTCCTCAAATGGCTCCAATTCTCCGCGATGCTTCTTAAGGCCCCCATGTATTTCTTCTCGCCCCCGAAGACATCGAGCAGGCGGTCCGGCTCACGGACAATCATGTAGGCAACCTCCGCCACTGTAGGTTCATGCTTACTTCCGCATTTAGTCAAGAAAGCATTTGCATCTTGCCCCAAATCGACAAAGTCAAAGATCTCATAGTAAAGACTACCCTGACCTCCTAGAAAGCAGCTCTTCGGCGGAATCCACTTCAGTTTCCCCGCCGAACTCGGTCGTATATCACTGGGTTTTAATGGCACTGGCACAATGAAGGCGCTCGACAGTCGGTCGACAAGATGGGGTAGAATTTCCGCAAGCCGAGTTGAAAGGTAGGAGAACTTTTCCTGGGCGTCACGGATCGTGGTCGGCGGTTTATTGATAAGTTTGTCGACGCAGAATGCCATGGGAGGATCAGCAAAGACCCCAAACTTCTGCCCATGCTCCTGAAGGTCACTCCGTAAAATATCATAGCCCATGATAGCAGCCCGGGGGTTAGAATAACAGTGCCTAGGCGCGGCCAGCTTCGGTTTCTCCTGACTTCCACCTTGAAGTGGTAAAAACGCCATCTCCAACCCTGCAGCGTTGAAAGCTGTATATCCGTTATTGTGATAATTGTTTACATAGTATTGTAAGGCAGCCTCTCTGAGTTTTGCATCGTCCGTCGAAACAGCAGCTATCCCCAAAATATCCTGCGCACTCGGATGCTTCTTGAGCCCGAGACTTGTTAAAAACTTCCCTTCCCGGCTGTCAGCTTTCCAGTTTGGCCAATATAGTATCGGCAGTCCAAGCTTTCTGAGTTGATCGTCTGGTTCGTATAACTGCGAAACTCTGTACGGATTTTGTTGCGAATGAGGATTTGAAGTTTCCGCCTTGCAGATAGCCGCGTTCTTGAGTTTCGTAATGTCATCCTTAGGGATATCGTTCGAGACGCTAGTGAGGTACCTGATGAGGTCAAGGTGGCTCCATTTTGTCCCGCCTTGGGTTGCATTTTCGCTCATCAACCTCTCAAACACCAGCTTAAGTTCCACCGTCTTTCTAACACCGAGCGCTGTAAGGAATTTATCTCGTACACCGCCCATGCTCACAATCAACGGCAAGTCCTGGAAAAGCTTGACTGTATTGAAATATGCTTCCGTAGGAATCCTCAAGCCCATCTTCGTGGGTATACATCTTTTATTTTTCAGAAGATCAACGATATCCTCCTTCTGTTTGCTGTTCATTGATTCCCAATTCTTGGAAACGATTGCCAAAACCTGTGTTGAGAACTTTGGCGAAAGCTCGATATTTTGCAGGACCGGCAAGGGATGAGGTGGGGAGCAAATAAACCTCAACCAGGTCAGAACTGCGATCTCTTCCCACCCGAGCGCGATTAGCTGAGGTCTGGCCAAAGCTTTGGTGACTTGAAACGGCAGACAATCTGAAGGAATCGGAACATCGGGGGACACCTTGTTGGGGTTGACATAATATTTTATCATTCCCAGAGAGATAGGAATTGTGACATCTTCATTAGAATCCTCGGGCGAGGAGATTGTTGCAACAGCTACACCGAGCAAACTCTGAACGATATTGTCGTCCAGATCCCCCTTAGTCCGCTTTTCCGCCAGCCACTTTAAGAACAAATCTTGCTGCTCTCCACCCAAGGCTTTGCTTTGGAGCTCCTGCTGAATATCGGTGGTAGTGATCTCCGCTAACAGACCCACCTCCTTCAAGCCTCTTATAAACTCATGCGCCTCCTTCGCAATTTTCTCCGGCAGTAGCGGTAATCCAACCAAAAAGTTAACATCGCTCGACAACCGCACTCGGTCACTTGGCAAAACTCCTCGGGTAGACATGACCTCAATCGAATTTGATCCCCTGTTAGAGCAGCTCCAGAATTCCACCCTGATATGCTCTCCCACAGCCGGGGCCGGCGTCGAGGGGGTGAACGTGAACTGCTTCATGATGTGGATAGCGTGATCAAACAAGTCTTCTAATTGCCCCTTTTGTCTCTCAGCCCGTCTAGCCAGCGCTGACATCTCATCGGTGTACATGATCCTAGCCAGGATACCGGCGATCCTGAGCATCTCAATGTTCCAACCTCTAATAACCCTAGCATTAAGATCTATATTCTCTCTCTCAACAGTGGGTATCACCGAAGGGGCGGATATATGGGCGCTAATGCTAGTTGTCTGATGCGTTGGAAAACCAATGAATACTCTCCCCGACTTTCCAGGTAACACATTCGAGAATATTTCTGCATCCTCCGAAGCATCAAGCTCGTCCTTTGACATCGACAGAATAGCCAGTTTCGTGGTTCTAGGTGGCGGCTTTTTGGTTGCACGCTCGAGCTCCTTGGCGAATGAAGGACCAACATTGATGACCACAGTCGCCGTCGCTATCCGCAAAAATACCGAGACCGTTGTATAAGCAGATAAATCCGACTGAGACGGTTCCTTAGGTGCTACCGGTTGAGAAGCTAAACGAGAAAATATCGATCTAAAGGTTTGGCCAATCTCGGCTACAGGTGGGCTATAATGAGTGACATTCATGTACCTCGCATCAATCTGCACACTCTCCGTATCCACCCTAGCAATCCGCATCAATTTATCTCGCGTAAGCGGGTTTATCGACTCGGGTATCCGCAAAATATCTGATGGGGAAGCCTTCTTCTGCAACGATAGCAGACAATGGTCGTCAACATAGAGGGATATAGAGCTCAACCTGACGAAAGTAAGTGAAGTGGCAAAAAACTTGCACAAATCCTTCAAGTCTGGAAGATCGGATGGCTCCCGGTATTCCAACAAAAAGGTTGTGCATCGATCCTTGGTATCAAGCTTTGCTCTCCGAGTAAATAAAGAATTTCCCCTCCAGTAAAATGCCATAGCTTGATCACCGGAGGACACAAAAGGTTCCTCGCAATCGGCGAACACACTGTAAAACCCAACACCAAAAGCGCCGATTTTTGTCTCATCGGGATTCCCTTCCGCAATCCTCTTCAGTCGCTGCCAGTCCTCCTCTCTAAAGGGATGGCCATCGTTCTTGACCAGCATTCGTCGCATCTTGGACTTGACGAGCTCTTTAAAATCGGGTCTATGGCCTGGAAGTGCCGAAGGGGATCCGTCCGATTGGAACCGAACCTCCACAGAATTGGCGTTCGCATCCGCGGCATTCTGCAGAAGTTCTCGCAGCCTGGACGGGAGAAATGCCCCATTAGTTTCAAAACAAGGCTGGGGAATTCTGAAGGGTGGTGGCTACGTGGTATTTTCGCCAGAATATCGGGCAAGCACTTTATCGATCTAATTTGTCCGGTTAGCAAAGAACGTGGCAGAAGTGCAGTTCTGATGGTAGTGGCCACGTACAAGAGCTCTGGTATTCACTGTAACAGCTTCCTCCTCCTGTGTAGAGCCCAAGGTTTTGGACCGAAGGTCGCTGTAATCGTCCATGGGGCGATAAAGTATGGTGATTCGAAGCTTTGAGAACAAAGGTGTGTGGAGAATATGACTGTGGGGAGGGAAGAACTGTGAGGGATGAAGGGATGGAGGGGCAGTGGTACGTGTGTTGCGGGTTGAACAGCAAGCAGCAGCTTTTATATTTTAGGGCAAGGAGCATTATGCGGAATCAGGCAGAGGATCAATATTTACCCTCAGCCAACAAGCTAACTTGTGGAACACACGCGTAGCGCCTCAGCGATAAATTCGGTGCTTCAAGCCGTGCGCCTATTCGGTGGACGTTCGCCTACCGGTATCATATTCCCCTGCCTATTCTCGACCGGGTAACTGGTCATCCATAGTATGATACGTACTTGTAATGCCACAACAAATGTTGGCCAAAAACCCAAGACTTCTTTTTCCTATGATACTGTAAAGTGCAGTGCATACTGCTCAGCCTCGTGCTGTATCATACAAGTATGATACACACACTGCAGACGTTTGCCGGGGAAGATAGGTAAAAGAATAAAAGAATAAACAATTGGAAAAATATCCGCGAGATTGTAAAACTGTAATGCCAGGGTTTTCGACGCCCTACCGTAATGCAAACATGAATCCGCCCACTGTATTCCATTTCCGCCAACACTACGGTACGGTATGATACCATAAATTTACAGACAGCGCAAAACAAGTGCCCTACAGTTCCAACTTGAAAATAATTAGACTGCGAACCAGCTATAACACCATTTCCGGCAACAATAGGTACCCCGACAAAGCCTATGCCCCACGATAAGCTCGAGAGCCATACGGGAGAAAAGCGGTCCCCTGTTTAAAACTCCTCCAGGAAGACGACTGAGACGGGTATCGTGGTACCGCGCCGACCGTATCATGAGACAAGTTGACCTGAGTGGCTAGCGGTGGAGTGACAGCGGGCGGATAGACCTCTTAGCATCTATCGCCTAGCTACTTGAGCGAACCGGGAAAGCTGTGATTAAACAACTGAAGCGGTATCATACTAGACCAAGGAGGAAAAGACTAACCCCCTTAGCGTTGGCCAATGGATGACCATCATTTTTTCATGCGAATCCTATCTGGGGCAGGGGGGCAACAACTGTCTCACGAGTGATTAGCGGTGGCGCAACCACTCACGCCCCGTATCATACTCACCCAGGGAGGATGGAGGAGGTGCACCTCCGTTACAGGCGCCACGTACAATCTCCTTCCCCGATAGATCAGGGTGTTAGTTGCGAAGGGTAGTGCGGGTGCAATTATCTTTTCTGCTTTACATCTCCCAACCCTAATACCTGAAACTATTATACGACTTTTACAACCTATCAGAATGAATATGCTGCAGGGAGCAACAGCTGTTCCACCCCGTCGGTTATTCACCAAAGAGGAAAGTATCATACAGGGGACAAACAAATATCGAGTGATACTTCATGACAATTCATAAGTTACGTCTCACCAATCAGTATCACCACGCGGCTCCACCTCCGAGTAAGCTAAGATACGTCTATAATAGCTATAATATTCCATCATCTATTTTCTCTTGGTGACCCTCTTTCCTTTATCTACTCCGCTTACTTTCACCTCCACTCCGACAAGAGTGGCGCCCTCAGATTCCTTCCCGGTCTCAACCCCCTTATCGCCCTCTTCGTCGTCGGCCCCTCCCTGTCCGAATTCGTTGACACGCCTATAATCCACTCGGTAGATCCAGGCTTGGTACAGAGCAATGAAATAGATGACATCGTCTCTAAGTGTCGCGAGTCGGTGGAGCGTGGGCATCTTAATTGTAAACGCGAAGAGATCATCGATAAAACTGGGGTAACCGTTAGCAATGAGGGGCGTGGTCGGTGGAGTGAGGTAACAAACGTGTTGAGCAGCTTATAAATCATGGTTTTACGAGGCATATGCGCTACAGACTTGAGTCGATAGTTGATATACAAGCTCGGTACCATCATCAAGAACCCGTAAGCGTAAACACTGCCGACCAAAGTAGTGATAATGAAGCTGTACCAGCTCTTATGCGTGTCGTAAAGAACGGAGTAGACGGCGTAGGCCAACAACAATGGGACAGCAACCCAGTAAAGATACTTAAAGGCCTCCTCGTCGTACTCCTTAGTTTCCTTCTCCAGGTTTGATAGCTTGTGTTTATCCTCGAAAATTATCCTATAAGGAATAAAACCGTTGACAGGCCGGACCTTGACATTGACCGTGCGCGTGATTTTCCACGCTTCGAGGAGTATACCGAATCCCTGACCCGCCAGAATCATCCAGGAGGTTCCGTCCGAGTTATCGAGGAGGTAGAGGAATATAACAGCTTGCATAAAGACATTCGCGAGAATGGTTCTCACGCTGACGCCTACGTTGTCCTTCTTGTTACGCCAGTGGGATATATCATTCTTGAAAGCCAGCATCTCAAAGATGGTATGCAAGATGGATACAATAAATGTGGTTCCAAGAAGAAAGATATTGGTCTCCACAAGGACACGCTTGAATTCCTCCAACTCAGCCCCTGTGTTTGCCGAACCTCCGATTCCGGGGTTTGAAGCCGTTTGTTTAAAGGACGCATCAAGAGAGGAGTACATCTGGAATTTCCACCAGCTAGTCGGAGCAAGATCAATGTGCATACGGACAGATCTATTGTTTCAGGGATTAGCCCTATTCGGCGGGGATCGAAATATCATACCGAAACATACTTGACGGTGCTATTCAGCTCAATCATGTGGTCTTTCAACTGCCAAAACTCGTTCACAAACACAATTGGATAATACCATCCATTCTTTCCGGTTGAGTCCCGAGCACCGGTTGTCTCGAGCACCACATGTTGGCGGAGTGGCGGCGGGAGTGCGTTAAAGCCGATAACATCAGCGGTATTGACCACATCCAGTGTTAGGTTAGGATGAAAGTATGAAACCACCGACCCAGAGTTATCCGGTACAGCGACTTCTTCTGCCTCGCTCTCGTGATCATCACCGCCGATTAGTTTTTTGGTCTTGACAACCTTCTTCTTTGGCATATATTTAGTCAAGAGCGAGACGATTCTAAAGGCTTTGGAGGCGTCGTAATCGGGGTTAGCGGGGTCCATAGCGGCTCCGGAACGGCTAACATAAATGTGCGCAAACAGGGTGCCATTGTTCTGTACATGTTGGGAGAGTGGGATATCAACGGTCACACTACGGTGCTCGGACCAATCGTCGGTCTGGAAGTCCTTCTCGTTGAAGACAAGGCTTGAGGCCATTTGCCCAGAGGAAAGGGGCGGCAGGGCGAGCAGCTCGGATACATAGACAGAAATATCTACCGGTTCCTCCGTAGGCCAAAGAGGGAAAACCTTCTCGGGGACAGACATGTACGTCGATGCATCATCCGGGGGGCTTCGTTCCTCGAACGAGGATGGAGAGGTTGCCGCGGGCGTACCGGTCCTGGGAATTATGAACTCTATTCAAGTTAGCTAAAGCTGTAAGAGCTTGGAAGGGATAGAGTACTCATGGCGGTTTGAATAGCCACAAACATGAGGACACCATTGATGGCGGATTTGATGACTGACTGCAAAGAACACAAGCTGAGGGTTAGCGAGAAAGGCTTCATTCTCGGCGGGTGTTAATGGGGGGGATAAATGAAGAGAAAACTCGCCTGACCGCCCTCTTCGCCTTCCCCGGCGATCTGAGGATTCGGTGCGGGCATATCGAAGTTTGGTTGAAGTTGTTTAGAGAAATGTTGCTCAAAGTTATCTCCAGACGGCTCGCATTTTTTTGTACTAGTACTCGTACCGTACGCGTATCATACCGGTACAAGCAAGCAAACCAGCCTAAGCCAAAGAAAGGCTCTCCGTCTCCACCAGGAACTCCTTGGCCGGGTAACCATAGAAATATTCCGCACAGGGCAGGCAGGGTAGGCTGGTGGATTGTTTTCGAGTACTCGAGCACAGTACAGTACAGTAAATCATATGAATGATAGTATGAGCATGACAAGGGGTTTTTTCTTTTTCTTTTCTTCCTCTTTTCTTTTTGCAGTAGACTCTCATACCATATCACAATGCGCGTGCTCCCTCAGTGACCGCAATGGGTCACTTCACCCTTTCAAGAGCGTGGAGAAACTTGACACCGTCCCCGGTTGCAATTGGCTAACGATCAATACTCACGATACAACTTGGCTAGTCAAGCCACAAGAAAACGGCGGGTGACTGGTCACGGCGACTGAGGCGGCAAGCGCAATATCACTTTACTCTCCGATCGCTACGGTACCGCGGCTCCCATGCGATGGAGACAGCTATTGACCCAGCCTTTGAAGATGATCATTTCTCTCATCCTACATACCGGAGACAACGATGTACAGTACTGTACGAAGGGAATTCGAGAAGTGATATCAGGTTCCAACTTTTCGGTCAAGAGGGGGGATAAAAGTGATATGCACCTAACAGCGTCCACGGATCGAGGTGCTCTCATGCTCCGGCGATGGCAGGCGCTCTGCCATCTGAGTATCATACCGGCGCGGGGCCCGTTGAGGAAGCGGCGGCTCTCGTTTCGATGAGGTGTCAGCCGTTAGCGGAACACTACAGATGCGGGTAAGTCTAAATTTATAGGAACTAGAAGTTCTAACCCAGGAGGCTGAAGTTTGAGTCTTGAGTCTTGATTACTGTATTATTATTATTGTTGTTATTATTATTATTTCTTTCTTTCCTTTTTCTCTGCTAAAACGCTTTACTTGTTGCAGTGCCGAACCGTCAGCATGGGGTCG
>PYWC01000003.1:3757454-3781189 GCA_003182015.1 Tuber magnatum | reverse complement strand
CATCACTGTTTATCATTTATCGCCTTTTCCCTCGTCAGCAATATCTAACGCCCTCACCACCAGGATCACCACTACCACTAGCTACCGTGACACACTTCCTCCCTCGTTCTCCGTCGAGAAGAGAGGGAAGAAGAAGAAAAAAAACTACCTACCATATCTACACTTACCTGCTGGGTTTCTTAACGTAATGCTAAATTACGAGTCGTTTTCCATGTTCTCCCTTCTCCAGCGTGGACCTCAGCGATTTGACCGCCTGAGAACAACTCACAGTAGCCCCCACCCTGAGGAAAGAGAGAAGGAAAGAGAGAGAGAAAGAAAGAAAGAAGGAAGGAGAAACACTACAGGGTAAAAAGTGTCTTAGCTGGCTTCCCCTCACACTCCCTCCAATCCGAGCTTTCGATCATCAAATGATCCAGCAGCACATAGCAGTATGGGGAAGGAAGCCCAACCCGGAAAGCCAGGCAAATGTGCGGAATGGAAAGAGGGAGAGGGAGGGAGAAGAAAGAGAGGGGGAGAAATGCCGGTTCCCGCTATCACAATGTCATAATCTAGGTATTGGTTGGGTGAGTGAGGGAGAGAAAAAGAAATTCATTCAGTCGAGCGGAACGAAATGGAATACGGTACCGGTACAGACGTACATACGTATTCGTACATACGTGTGGATCTGGAGAGCACTGCACAGGCAACCTATAGTAGGGCACAGTATATCTGCACACGATACGATAAGGTGCCGTATGACAAACTTTTTTTACCACAATATCCCAGTACCCAGAGTACTAGTACACTACAGTACAACAAGGCCCCGAGGACTCACATGACCTATACTGTACTATTCCGCGAAGCCGGAGGGGAAAAAAAAAAGAGAAGTATAGAGGGAAGGAGATGGATACCGGGTTACAGTTATGTCCACAATGCAATATCCTATGCAAGTGCTGCGCTATGCTGTGGGGACATTCTCGCTGCGAACACCGATAGCGGGTGCATACTGGGCCGAAACTCCGCGGCACAAGTCCCAGGCATGTAGAACGCGAACATTTGAGTCTGAATTTATTATGGGCGCTCAGATGTGCACAGACAATTTGCCATACAAATCTTTACCCACTGTGTTCGGGTTCTACATGCCGGTGACTTGTATAGTAACACGATAGTCACCTATGATAATATGGCAAGCGCCGTCAGTACGGTACCGTGCTTACGTACAGTACAGTGCGAGCACCGTATTCCACGGCTTGCTTATCCCGGGGACGAGACGACCCTACCACTTGTACCTCCCCCATCCCCGCCATTCTATCCCTCCTCCCGTTGCCGCCGCCAAACACCCCCCCCCTCAAGCCTACAGTACACTGTCACCGGTACGATACTCCGATCGAGCCCGCTCTACAATCCTATCCTACCCAAACAGTAAAGCCTACGATAACTCACTGACACGAACTAAACGGCGACCTCCAAGCTTATATACACAATGGATCCGGAGGACCTTCCATAAGAGTCTTGGAAATCCCGGTGCAGCAGCACCGCACCTGCTAGTTGCTGAAAAGAAAAAAATAATTAGGCGGTCTTAAGAGGAGGAGTTCATCCGGTCATTGTTTTTATTATAACATATACGATACGATGACCTAGCTGTGCCGCGTGAATGGTACGAGCGCTCGAGCGCACCGGTACATCACTTGTGTCACTATCGTAAGTTACTAGCGGGGGAACGGGGGCGATCGGTAGTTGGTGGGAGGTACTGTACCGGTATTACTCGAGTACAAGAAAGAATTTTGAGTGTGGTGTATTTTGTTCCCCCGCCCCCCCCTTCTCGCCTACTGATTTCCCGGCGATCATTCTTGCCAGGGGGATACGATATTCTTTACATTTGTCCCTTTTGGTACCGTGGGTTTTGGATAAGGGGGGTGTTACCAGTGCAATACGGTACCGGAGTACAGTACGATACCGGCACGGCACTCCATGGCTTTACGGATCGACTTGAAGTGCGGACAGTTATATTATCGTCCATTCAAACTGTACTACTATTCGATACTATATTTGACACTCAGGGTGGGTACTGGTAGGTGGGTAGGTAGGCAGCCTACCCAATCGTTAGGCGTTAGAAAGAGCCATCGACAGTTCCATAATATCATATGCACGCAACTGGCACTATGATGGATACACAAAGCATATGATATTACAAACCATCCTACACGAAACGAACAGCAAAGCACATCGGAATCGTAGGGTTAGGGTACTCCTCCCAGGCAACAAGTACGTATGATATCCGGAAAACAAATCCGTGTTTGCCAGAGCGCCTATGAACCCACGGATCCTTCTTACCTCGGACGAGTAATGTGTAGTACCCCCCATCCATCCATCCATCCATCCACTCATCGCGCCTGGAAACCACCAATCAGCCAAGTACAAAACCGCCCCTGACACCACTTTCCATAAACGCCCCCGTTGCACGATACGATAATCCTCAACAATCACCTGTCCGAGTGACCCTTCATGAACCTCTCACCCATGACTTTTACTCGTATGATATAATAGCAAAAGTTGGAATGGCGACACAACTCACACGCAGATACGAGAATAGCCCCCTTCTCAAAAGGAGCTATTTTGACTATGATGGCATGGTATACAAGTTATGCCGTATAGAATTCAGGTCTCAACCGTTCAAATAGCAATGTAAAAAAAAGGAAGAAAAAAAAAAGGAAAAAAGAAAAAGAAAAAAACTCAATACCTTGCGCCCAACCTCTCACCTTTACCCTTCCCACTTGCCCCCGCTTGTATATCTGCGACGGCGGTCTGGTATAATATCAATCGGTAAGTTTACCAACTCGAGAGGTATTCCCTCAGCGCCCAAGAACGGATCGGCGGAGGGATTGGTTAATTGATTGCTTTGGTATAGAGGGGGGGGGTGCCATACAGACAAGCTTACTTCAAGGGATATATATATCACCTTGAAATTCCCGTAGTGTGCATTTTACAGACTAGATTATGGAGTGGATCTACCCATAGGTACTGTACGGAGTGGAAGGGGGGAGGGTGGGGGTTCACTCATAGAGAGGATACATGCGGTTCTGGAGGTATCACATGAGGACAAGGGAGAGAGTTCTAGAAGGGGGGAGGGGGGGGGGAATATCGATTGTATCATATCTTTGTATTGTACCGCATGGCGCTGATGCTTGAACACACGTGCCCACTCGAGACGCTAAAAGGTGGGGCCTCGTATTCAACTGACCGTGAGATAATGCGGTAATCGCGAGCGTGAGGCCCTCGGGCGGCCGACCGGTATCGTGGAGATTAGCTAACGCTTGGTGCTATGCGTGCCGCCCAACTTTGTCCTGTCGGTGCTTTGGTTGATTGATTGCTCTGCCGCGCGGGTATGGTACTGTACGGTGCATAAGACTCGGTTGTACCGACATGCCCGTCTGTTCGTGTGTGCTTAGGCATACCGTAAGCCAATCTCGCACGTGGAAGTTGCGAAATGTTGTGGGCAGGAATTGTAGTGTGGGATAGGGTAGAGTATCTTGGCGGCGGCAGCGAGTGGGGGTGCGGGTATGGGGGTACGTGACGGAAAATGGAGAACGCTAGTTGGGTTAGTTAGTTGGTATGGCATACCGGCGGTCGAGGGGGCAATGATATGTCTCATCTTGAATCGGTTTGCTCCAACTTTACCCGTAATATAATGTGCGTACCGTCGCCACACTCCACTCTACCAAAAAGTATTAATTTGAGAAAAAACATCCAACTACCCCCCCATTTTTCCGTGATACGGTAGGGCACGGCGGAGTAGAATCCATTATAAGTATAATCCTCCCCACCCATTCGTTCATCCAACCTCCAAAGGCCCGGTCCGGGCCCCATGTTCACGACCAAGTACTCGGATCCCCCGCCCGCAAACCACTTCTCCATACTCACTGATCGGAGAGCAAACGTGTCCAGATTGTGGAAAATGCCGACTTCCTTTAATTCAGCGAGCGGATGTGGAAACGTAGTACCACGTTCGGGTTCCTGGACCACAGGTGAAAGTGGGAATACAAGATGGAGGGAGGTCTGCAATGCTGACAGCGAGTGGGCGGGTAAGTGAGCGGACGGGAAGGGCGGGTCTGGTGGGAGCATGGGGCTCAGGCAGTGCACGTGAAGTGTTCGCAACGGTCCCGTGAAGAGGATCACTGAGAGAACCGGACCAGAGGGGGCCACGTTTTACGGTCCGTCTGGTCCTGCAGACTTGGAGGAATGCAGGTTCTGGCAAGGGCCACTTACCCTGCAAGGTGAGACATCGATTGCGGGCCTTGCAGCTGGGCTGTCCAAGCGAGTGGTTCCTTTGTCCATGCGCTGAGGGGCTTGAAGTGCTTGGAACTTTTTAACCTCTTCTTTTCGACTTTCTTTTCACCCTTTCGTTCATTTTCAAGCGGTGCTGGCGTGTTTACGTTGAATTAAAAATTATGTGTGCCTTCTTGTATCATCATATCGCGGGAGACATTTTTTTGCTAGCCCCCTGTATCATGAGAAATCGTCTCCCGGCGGGCATTGGTGCTTGTGAGGGGTAGCGCATAATCCGGGTTACGAACGAGCCTCACAGTCCTACGTGTTAGCCAAAAGCCCGATAGCCCCCTGCTGCGGCGCTGTGAGACTTCACATCCTGGGGCATTGAGTCACCCTATAGTGGGGCCCGTCATTCCCCGCCCGCCCTTCGGCAAAACGCCCGGGGAAAAACCCTCGCCAGGGCCGGGCAGATCGCAACTCGTGGCAAGTCTCCTTCCTACTCTCAGGACAGACGGACCGCCCCGTTTTGAACACTATGCACGTAGAAGTGCACATTGCGACGCAAGTCCCGATAAGGGAGAAATGGTGTAGTGCAGTGCTATAGTGGGGGCAGTACCGCTTCATGAGAGAGTTCTTCCTGAGAAGTTACGTGGAGGGGGCATGATTTTGTGCACTCCTATAGTGCAGTACCCGAGCATCCTATGGGGTTCCCCCTCTTTCCCTCATTCTAGTCACTGCTGGGAAACTCACCTATATAAAAAAGGTTGCAAATCTAACGCACAGCCGCGAACGCAGAACGGCACTCGCAATGCCATGGGAGAACGTGCAGACCCTCCCAGACCGAAGCCAGAATTTCCAAGACTTACACAGGTGTATGAACAAGGACGATCGGTCTACTTGAGCCGTGGGCCGCAGTGTGCGCCCAATCACATTCCGCTAGCTGGACCTGCCGCCAGCGCTCGGGGAGATCTCTCACCCGTTTTATTCAGTTCCAGTTTATCGCATCTTGCGGGCCCTGGGGTAAGTCTTGCATGGCAAGGCAAGACACGAAGTGGGGCGGCATTCACGCTCGGGTCCCGCTCCGTGTTCTGGGTAACATATGTGTCGTAGTCCCTGCGCCCACATCCCGGGGCCCAAACTGTATGCTGGGAATGCCAGGTGAAGCTTTAGGGAGATGAAGTAGAGTAACCAGGGGTGAGGAAGTGAGGGAAGATCTGGGCCCCGATTTGTCATGGGGGGAGCCCTCCAAGAGCGTCATTGAGCAGAAACGTTGTTTGTGGAATAAGTCTTGCAAGGCATTCGTGATGCCCGGGGCCAAGATAACCGACTCTTGGGGACAAAATACGCGAGGGCGGTGTGGGCTGATTGACTGACAGGCCTATGAGATTGAGGTCTGCTAATATTGGAAACGAGGTTCGATGTTTCTTTTGCTCGATATGGTTTCCGCAGGGCGATTTTTATATTACTCTGAGCTTTGGCACTGGGATAGGTAAGTTGAGGGGGTTCGAGCTTCCCGGTCTTCAGCTATAGAGCCTCCCACATATCCCAAGTGACCATGCTAGATGCTGGTACACACGCTATAGGCTGGAGAGTCGATCTCACATGCTTGCAGCTCTCTCTGGACGCTCGCTGGCTGCTCAGGTGAAACAAACTGAATCCGAAAGCCTTCATGGATGAGCCAGCTGCTATTTCCATTCTGGGCGAGAGGAGTTTTTTTATCTCCCCTTTCGGCCCTGATTTTGTAATTAGAATCTCTCCCCCCTACTTGTTTGGACCAGCGGCGCAGACCTGCCAAGTCCTGGACCTGCGGCAGGCCGGTCACGAATACCGTTTATTATACTGAGTATCATGCGAGTGTATCAGATCAGACATTGGCCCCACCAGTGCTAACGGTTTTTTGACACTGCAGATCATTCCTTCCGCGTGTTTTCCGCCTAATAGTGGGGTGCTACTGCAGGACTTCCAGGGGGGGGGGCGAACTGGTTTTCTTTACCCTTCTGGAAACCCCCTGGAGAATGGTGCAGCTGATTCCTGGCACTTGTAAGAGTCTAATTTCTTCCGACCCGAGTTTCCCTGGAGCTCATTGTCCCAGGTCGAGCTTGTGACCTAGGGACCTGTAGGAGTACATCGATGTTGAAATGTAGGGTAAATGTTGTTGCCTCGGTAGCTCTCACTGGCCCATCGCTATTGAATAGCTCCATGAAACAATAGCATTCGAGTAAGGTGCACAGTAAAAAATACTGCGGATATTTTGATTGTTTTGCGGCCAATTTGGGCGAAGGCACTAAGTGGTAGGTTACACCGAGCGATAACGTGAGATTCGCGAGTACCTAATAGGAAGCTGGTAGTGAAACGCATTAGAGCATCCCGGAAGGGGGGAAAAAGAAAGAAAGCAAAGCAGACCAAACGGCAAATAAACATAGGACTGGACGTTCAGCACTCTTCCTCATCATTTCCTCCTTTATTGTTTAAGGATGAACGCCTGGCATACTACATGCTGCGTGGGGTATCATAGAGTGTTCCATTTGGGCATTGGCCAATTCCTAACGTCACCAAATTGAGTGTTTCAGCAGGACCACCTGCTTGGGAACTTCATCCATCGTCGGCGTGGAGGGTTTCGTGTTTTTAAAGGGTTTGGTGAACAAATGAGCAGCCTGATCTTATAGAGGAATCTCGATACGCAAGTCCATCTTCTGTCATTTTTGGTTCTCCCTCGGCTCTTTGTTGAGGGAGCGCATGCTGCGAGACAGGGAGCTAACGTGTGGATGCAACTGGTGGCTGTGAAGCTTCCCTTTCTCGAAGTATCCGCCAGAGGAGAAGAACTTACTCAAGGAGAGCAAGCAATACAGGGCTCGATGTAGGCGGAGGAGCCTGGATAGCTTCGAAATTCTAAGGGCTCTATTTTAGGGACCACTCCCCCCTCAATCTTAGAGTGTATGCGCTGCAAATACTTGTGTTTATCCACCGATGCGGCTGCAGGCTTTATAATAAAATATCCTTGAATCCGGTCCTGAATCCCTCGCCGCATTGGAACACGGTCCACACCTGTCGATACTCCGGAATCCGATAGATCTTTTCCTTGGAGATAGAATTGAAAAAGCAGGAAGAACTATCTTGGTTAGTTGCCAGTGCGATATACTAGCCTTTCCAGTAGGATACTAATGATTCTAGTGTCGATACTGAGAGTATAGAAGGCAGTTCTAGCTAATAGTACTATAACTCGGAGAGTTCCTGCGATAGGCCCAGATTGACCTTCTTTTCCTGGTTGAAAAGTCCGTCCAAGAATAGTCACGTGATAAGTCAGGAATCGAGACTAAAACTGACCGAATCATTGCAGGTAGGATAGCGGTCTCGTCCATCTGAGGATAAATCTTAGGATCTTCTGTGATTTTGGTTGCTCGACACGTCTGGAGTTAGCATCATGGACTCGTTTGCTATACCTCATATGCCTACCGAGTTGCTGAAGTTGATTCTAGAAGAGGTAAAGTCAAAAATATGGGAGGAGTACCTTATTCATCGCTCCCTGATTTCAGTTGTGCAGAATTTCTGACTCGATCCTCCTATTTGCCTTCCTTCTTTCTTCATTCTGCAGCTCTACGTTATTTCTCCATCTTCTATCGCGACTTGCCGTCTGGTCTCAAAGGCCTTTTGCGAACTCACAACTCCTATTCTATTCCGCACCATCACCCTTCGTGCTGAAACGACGTTAGGGACTGATGATAATCTCCCCAACTATGTCTATTTTATTCTCCAGGGAGATGGCACCCTGGGACTTCCCGATGGAATGTTGCCAGATGTTGTGAACATGGTTCATGATCACACCGAACGCGCGAATAGAAGGGTAGAAAATAGGGCAATTACTTTGACCGAACGCCTTCTTGAGCCTATAGAAGATGCCGAGGATCCGAGCCCAAAAGCATCCATAGTGCGAGAGCTCATCGTGCATAACGACAAGCCCCGATCTGGGCAAGGCATATTCACCGAACAGGACTATGTCAATGAAGCTCGAGATGTTTTTTCAGCGATAGCTCGTCTGCTCGAAAAAATGACCTCTCTGTGGGTGCTGCGCTGGCATTCGTATGATACCCCAACAAGAGAGATTATCGATACCCTGGCGCAAAAATGTCCAAACTTGAAAGAGACTTACATCTCGAGGCCTATAAAGTATTTTCCCAGGTTCCAAACTGCCAGCTCCCTATCGCCCCCAGAGCTATTTGCACCAATTCTTCATACCTTGAAATCTTTCCAATGCAGTCTCCCCGATGGTAGCATCGATATTCTACATCATATTCTTGAAAACTGCAAGAGCCTTGAGGCGCTTGGGATAGCCTTTTCACCCACAGATTCCCTAAGCGTCGTCACCCCTCGGGGGAAGCCCTGGAACCTGAGATTGAAATCACTGGAACTAGCCGCAGTGGGGTTCTTGACCGGCGGCGCTGGCGCTTCAGCCCTGTTCTGCAGCTCCTTTGACCTCGGTGGGCTGGAAAGGCTCCGGTTCGATAGGTGCAATGATATACCCACTCTTCTGGAGGCGTTCTCCATTACTGCTGGTATTGAAAGTCTGAAACACCTTTCAATTTGGACCCTTGCTGAGCCGACCGATATGCCCCAAATTATGTCCTTTGTCAGCCAACTTGGTCACTTTCATCCCACAGGAGGATTGGAGTCATTGGAACTTGCAGACCTCGGTGCTAAGATAGACCTCGAAGCGATCGGAAGAAATAAAAGGTTAACAGTGCTCAGGGTGACCGAGTGGGATGCATTCATCGGTCCTCCCATACCCAATCATATTGGCGGTGATCAAATCCTTGGGCCGACAAGAGGGCGATTGTTAAACGCAAAAGATATTGAAAATCTAGGGAGAAATTGCAAAGATATATCGGAATTATGGGTGGATGTCGCCCGTGGAACAAAACTGGTATGTTCACTTGCCAACCTACACTTGTGCGGTAGCTTTATGCCCTATTTGGTCCCGGGTTAATCAATACTTCTTTCTTCTCTTAGGACGAGTCAATTGTTAGTTCGTTTGGCTCCTTACCTGCATTGAGAAAGCTTGGATTGTGCTTCCGGCCCCCATGGAAGCCCCTAGAATCGTTGGGTATCCGAGAACGGAACCATTTGGAGGCCGAGGAAGATAATATGATGGGGTTAGACGAACAAGAAATTCTCAGGATTGCGCAACTTGTTCATTTACACGGTGCAACAGATTTAAGAGAGATTGAAGTCCAGGTAAGTTGATGGGAAGCCGCAGCCACCAGACCTTATCCTTTGACCTGTCTCCCTTAAATATGTGTCGGATTCACGGTGTTTTGCGACGCCGATATGCCGGTACCTGAGTCATCATGTGTTAAGCTCTTTTGTCGAAAACAGTACGGATGTCGCACCAAGCCGGCAGAGCCACCGCAACGCCCGTGTTCAACTTCGGATGGTGGAGGTAGGACAGTGTGGCGGATCCGAGAGAAGGAGGACAACCTCCAGGTGGACTTGTTCAAAGCAGACCAGCTGGTGAGTAGATATGGTGTACCGATAGCCTATGTTTTTGAAGGATGGAGTTAGGCGTTGATAGCGGCGCACAAGATTATGTTTCTCTTGTCATTGATTGGTTGTTTTCTTTCTATCTAAATTTTCAGGATATCCTTCCTAGTAGCCTTACTTCAATCCCTAAAAATCCCGTATTTTCTCCTAATCTGCCCTTCCTTGTAACTCGGTTATTCCTTGCCCGGCGTTTCGCGCGGTTCAGTTATTCTAAAACACCAGCGAATGGGTTTTCTGTTGCCTACACCTTAAGGCTTCCAAATCGCATCGACCACGAAACCTGTGACTGAAATGAGTTGCTGGGGCGAGAGTGAAGCTGTACAAACCTTTTCGGAGGAGACGGTCCTTCGGTTTCATATCTTAACCCCTAAGATTTGTCTCCTTCACAACTCATGGTCTCACAAACCCGTGACGCACCGGGAGTCTAGCGAGTATGCGCACAGAGGCAATCGGCACATGGGAGATTCCCCACCATTAGCTCGCTTCCCGATTCATAAGTAAAAAATATCTTTGGCACAGTGCTTTTGGTGTTAGCCCGAAGTATCGAACGAAATTCGGCGTTTATAAATCCTGTGCTCCGGCGTTACCAACATTCCGGTTAGGAGCCCGAGAAAAGCTGACGTTTTCCGTCCAGCTATCATACTCGCAAAAGGAACTTGGAACGTGGATCGGTCGCTCAAAAACTGCTAGCCTTAAATCTCGGCTCCGGTAAGCACTTAATTAGCACGGACTTTGCATCTCCATGACCTATCACTCGTCTAGGCCGCCCTGAACCAACGCCACATGTTGCTGAGGGAAGTATCATACCGATGGGGAAAAATTATTATTAAATTTGGGCGAGACATGGATTAAACGGGCCCGGTCGCTAGGTAGGAGAAGAGCGTGACGAGGCCCTGTATGCTAAGGGAACCCTCCTCATCAAGTAAAAGTGGCTCCAGGCAGGTCCCTCGAAAAAAGGCCCCTCCAATGAGATGGAGAGGTGTACTGGAGACTGTAGAGCGGGTCATGCTTCTATAGCAAGCACCGAATAGCCCACTCCAGACGGGCATGTAATTTCCCTAACATATTCTAATCCATCTGTCCGATTTCAGGGCCGAATCAAAAATGGTGGCGAGTGATATCGAATGACATGGTGAGCGCAGCAGCAACCCGGAGGGTTCCGTGATATTCAGAGGGGGAGATCAAGGGGTATTTATACTCGAGTATATCCCGCGCCCACACTCGCTAGTCGGCACGGCTAACGGAATGCGGGGTACAGTACATGCCTGACGCACGAATTCGTCATTGCATGCATACACGCGTTGCTGTACCAGTAGTGATCGGAGGGATATCAGGAATACTCACCGAAATCAAAAGTCTGTCTTAGAGGTATAGCCGCCAGTCGCAGCAAGGCAATCATCCCCCCCCCCTACCAACCTTGACAATAGGGGAATTATGTCGATAGCTGGAGCTCATAAATCAAATATCCCTAGGGACTAGTGTCTCTAGAAGTGTTGAGAGGTTATGAGAAGCAATTGCAATTTCTTGCAAACAAGGTGTGGTGGAGCGGTTGTTTGGGCATAGTTAAAAGGTCGGTGACAGGTTTTGATCTGGCGGGTAGGCATCGTCTGGAACACCAAAAGTTAATGAAGTCGCTGCTGCTTCGCCAAGTTTGCCATAGGAGTGGTATGCGGAGTGATTTTCCGCACCCGGTCCAACCGCATGCCTAACGATCGCCACACCGCGATCTACAAATCACCGTCTTACGAGACGGGGGGTGTCGAATACCGACATTATGGGACACACAAGAAACCAGACCAGTTTCCCGTAGATATCGTGGGATAACACTTTAGCGCACCGGTTTCAGAATCCCCTCGCTGTTCGACAGGTGGTGTTAGTACGTACCCACGGTGGGAAAGCCTCGACACAATAGCATAGCAGACGAGGGGGCTGTCCCCTCATCCAAGCATCATTTCCTGAGAAACGACTTCCCGCATCTATTTTTCATTGCCTAGTTAACTCCCATCCACTACCAAAAGTTGGAACCTGAACTCTGTTTTCTTTCTGACATATCATAGTAGGGGACACAGAAAATAGGGGGGGGGGGGCAGCAAATGACACACCGAAAATCGATTGGCAAACATCGAATTTGGGAAGGCTTTCTCGGTATGATACCCCTCCCGCCGATCGCCACCCCTATTATGATATGTCATCACCCCCAATTACCACAGGATAAGGCCATATCACAGGATGCTGCTCTGTGCCGTTGTCGTTGCCCCTCCTAGCGGATTTCGCTGAGCGGTGGGCAAGATCGCGGGGCGCATCTGAGGGTTGTGGGACAATGCATTTGTTCCGTTTTGTCAAGAGAACGAAACCGACGATTGGTTAAAATATATCCATAGAGCGGCACACCCGAGGCCTTTTCCCGAGAACACTATATCGTGTAGAGGGGGAAGGGTGGAGTCGTGGAGAGACTGGCCAATTATTGTTGCTGTTGGCTTATCATACCAACCGGCACCACGACGGTGTCCTCAAGAACCGACCTGCCACAAGCCTGGGCGTCGAAACTGCCCACGGGGACCTGCTCGATCCAGTCCCTTACAAGAATCCCCCCCAAATTCGACCCCCACGCCGGCCACCTCGGACAAACCGCGATTGACAGATTGACAAGCCACCCCATAATAATACACTTCATCTCAGTGTTGGGATCAGACACCTTACCGCCCCACCAAAAATTCCGCCTTCCCTCCTCACCCGGTAACACTAATATCTTCCAGTCACCACAGTATGCCCAGGGAAACCCCTAGTTTACCATGATTCTCTCTCTCTCACCCATCCCCGATATAACCCCCCCCCTTTGGCGGTCGGAGCAATCACAACCCATCACTCGTGAATAAATTCGGAGGTCATGATACGATAGAAAATAAGAAATAGATAAGTCTACGGAATTCGATAAACTCTGTGTTTTCGGGGTTGCAAAGATTTCGTGTTGCGGGAATCTCAAGAATCACAACAAACTTCAAGGTGCTAAGCTACTACTCCTCACCAAATCCGCACGACAGTTAAAACAACCGCAAGAGCGTTTCACTCCTGCCGGCACTGGAGATTACCACTCCATCGAAATAGAGTGGCGTGTTTTCCTGCGCTAGCTGGGGAGAAATGTAAGCTACAGTTGTACTCGAGTACCGTGCTGTAACATATGCTATCGCTAGCTAGATTATGCGTGACCGTCGGGGACCAGGCGCCGAGGGTATCATATCGAGAGCGCCCGAGCAAGCACGCTGCGCTGCCAAGGTATCCTCAGAACTGAAAAAATTTGGATAAGAATAATGACAACAATTTTACGCTAAACTACATTATAGGAACCCTAACATAAATATTTATTGTACATACACACACCCAAACAATTGCAATGCCATTCCCTCCGAAGTAAACAAGCCATGGTATGCATATCGTACTGTACACTGGGACAAAGAATCAAAAGACACGGAACACAAACCACAAAATTACAAAAACGCCCCCCCCATGCAATGCAGTGCAATCACGCCTAACTCTCACAGATTTGCAAGTAATTCTCCTTAGAGTCTGCGTCGCGATCTGCAGGGCAGAACACTGCGAGGAGTTTGTTCACGACGAATTTCATCTTCTCAGGGTTTACGGTGGCATTGGAGATGCCATCGTTCCTCTATTGCAGCAAGTCAGCACACACGCACGAAGGAAGACATTCGGAGCGGGGAAAACGTTACAAGAGCGAAAATCGCCGCCTTCACCGTGTGATGATAAATATTCTTATACTCTTCCTTCTCTCTCTTTTCCTCATTCTCATCCAGCACCGGGACCACCGTAGCAGCCGAAATTGGCAAAACGGATTTACTCCTGTAACCCCTAATCCCACATGCCTTCATTCTCGCTACCACCATCTTCGCAAGCACATCTCTATTCCTCCCTTCAACATCGCCAACCTCCCGCTTCACGACCAAGCCAAAACAATCACTACCCTCTCTCTTGACAGCGGTGGACGGGCGACTTTCCGGCCCCTCGCGCTTAAACCCTGATAGCGGCCCGAGTGCCACCCCCGGTGTCCCACCGCTTGAAGACCTTCGGAGCTTCAATCCGGTGGGGGAAGGCGAGCGTTCATTCTTGATTCCGGCGCTGCGGGGTTCGAGAGATGGTATCCGGTTGAGTGCCCTCGAACCTAGGAGCGTCAAAGGTGGGGGAGGAGGCGGGCCGGATTGCTGTCGGGCTTTGGCGCGCTTGCGCTTTTCAACTATGCTGTCGATGACGTCTGCTCCGCGCTTCCTGCTAGACGTTGGTGGGTTGATGATGTCTTGCGGGTTTGGCGCTATGAAGGAGGCGGCATCCTCCCGAATCGTAAAGGTTTTCTCCTGCTTGATCTTTGGGAGGAATTTTGGGAAGGCGTGGTTCGAGGATAAAGGGAGGGCGTGGACGGTTACTATTGTTCGGGGGTTGGAGGTGGCAGTGGTGGTGGTGGTGGTGGTGGCGGTAGTGGTGGTTAGGGCGGAGCTTTGGTCTTCGAGTGGAGGGGAGGAGTGGGGTGGTGTTGCGGCATCCAATTCTAGAGCTGGGGGTTGGCTAATAGCTCCGTAGATCGCTAGTTCAGTGATTTGCCAGTCCCCTGGGGTGCGCTCCGATGGGTTGGATACGCTCACCAGGAGCGCTACGCGGGATTGCTCGGCGCATGATGAAGAGGTCGAGAGCGGGAGTTTGGAAAGGAACAGTCGGCGAAAGTAGAGCTCCGTTATCGGAGATGTAGTCGTCAGTTCTAATGAAGGGCCCGCAGCAAGGAAGAGTGGGATTCGAGTCGGATCGATCAGAGATACTAACGACAGAGTCGAGGAGGAGAGACTCTTTGTCAGGTGACTGATCACTGACGGGGGAGGGGTGGATGTTGAAGACGTAGACAGTCGAAGGCCTGGCAAGGATGTTAGGTTTGGACAGGATATTTTATATTGGGAGAATTGAGGGTACCTTCAAGCGGTGGAGTGGTGGAATCGAGAGAGATGCTCCCGGTCCAGATATCCATTCTGAAGACTTTCGCGTAGAGTGTTTATAATACAAGCAGCGGGGAGGAGGACCGGTGCATGGAGATCGCAAGAGGAGGGAGTAAAATGAAGGTCTGTAATAGGTTAAGGAAGAATGTAGCGATAATGATGCGCTGGCGTTGGACTCGTGAACAGTACGGTAGTGGGTTTAGAGAAGGGAGGGTGACATTAGTGAGAGGGATGTTGATTGCGAAGACGGGGGCCAGGAAGCGCTGGACAGCGTGTTTCGCGTTTTTTCCTAAAATGGTAATTCCGTAAAGGCTACCGGTAGGTGGACTCGGTTCCCGGTTGACGCGAGTCACAACCGCACTAAGACACCGACACATTCTGTCTTTGGGGCCCAGGTTAGGACATGACCTAATTCCTATGATAATATTATGATACATACATTAACTTGCACTTAACCCGGCTCCGATTCAGGGTCTGGTACAATAGGTATGATATTCAATATCTTGGGGGAGAACGAGGCGGAGATTTTGGATCCCGTCTCCATCAAGAGTAGGCCGTCATGCGTGAAAACACCGAATATCAAGATCGAAACTACCAAGCAAAACATGACAAAAGGGCCATTAACTCCCGCTTAAAATAATATCTCACAACCCCTATTCCTTTGGAGTATCCACTCCTAAACTAGCGCCTAGAAACTCCTCCAATTCTTCGCTGACGGTCTTCAACCGATCCTTCACCTGCTCAATCCCTTCAGCGCCGACAACAATTCTCCCAGGAGGATTCTCCAATGCGGCAATATGCGTAATTATTGAGACTGTCTCTTCCAGCACTCCCCTCGGCGGCGGTGCAGCTTTTACAATTCTAGAAAGCGCCTCGAAGGTTGTGTAGCCTTTTTCCTGGGTGGGAGTTAAGTGGATGCGTGAGGAGAGCACGCTATCGGTGCACTATTAGCAGATGCAGTTGAATTTGAGAGGGTGATTGGAGGAATGGGGGAGAGATACTTGACTTCAAGCGGGGGCTGCACAATGGTAACCTTAATATTAAACGGGGCGATTTCGTACGCGAGTGCCTTTACATCCCACCAGGTTAACTCCCTTTCACCGCCATGACATTAGGAACGAATTCATACATCACTAAACCCCTCAACCGCATGGTCCCCAGCACACCTCACCGACAGCCCAGGAGTCCCCATATGTCCCGTGAGACCCGTGACATTCACAATATGCCCACCCCTCTGCCTCCTCAAAAACGGCACAGCAGAGCGCATCATATTCACAGGGCCAAAATACGCCGCCTCGAACTGCGCCAAAATATGCGTATACGGCAACTCCTCCAAGGTTCCGATATACGCTTCCCACCACCCCACCACATCAGCTACCCGCAATCCTCGGAGAAAATAAAGGGGGGGGGGGGTAAAATACACTGAGAAGAGCAATTCAAAACTACATCCACCCTGTGGAAAGTATGCACCGTCTCCGCAAGCGCACTCTGGCAGAGCGCGATATTCCTGGTATCCAGTTCGAGGACGGCGAACCTGTCACCGCCGTTCAACTTTAGCTCTCGCATGGGCCCATCGTCGGCGTGGATTTCTTCGCGCGTGCAGCCTGCTGCGACAGATTCTCCGGCTTGGAGCGCGGCGAGTGCGATTGCGTGTCCGAGGGGGTTCGAGGCGGAGGTTATTAGCCAGACGCGCGGAGGTCGGGGTGGTTCGGGCTGCGGGGGTGGGTCGGACATTAGTTGAGGGTGGGCAGGACTGTGGGTTAGGGGTTAGCGGGGCGTTTGGTTACGAGACTAAGGTTTGCGAAACTGGATGACGTCAGCCGGTGTTTCGAGTGAAGGGGATTTGTTTCGGTCACGGAAGAGCACTCGGAGTTTAATCTAGGCTTGTGTCGAAAATTACGGCCGATCGAACGGAGATGTCAATGATTGTTATGGAGGTTTTACGGAACTGGAAGAGAGAGAGAATAGAGTTGATCTGGTATACAGAGAGCAGAGTGAAAAGGATGAAAGAAAGAGAGAGAGAGGAGGTCCGTATTGGCGGTGAGAGAAGGAGCAAGCGGATAAGAAGAAAAACTAGAGTGGATTGATCTTGTCGGGGTGTTGTTCGGGGGAGAAAAGAACAGAAGAGAAGAAAGCAAACTTGAGATGGAAACATGTGCGCTAGGAACCACAGGTTACGTAAGTAGTTACGTGTACCCATGTGTATCCATAGTTCTTATACGTAATCACTCCTATATGTTCAACAGTTTGTTACTGGGGAGCTTGGGATTGGATGGGGTATTATACTCGCTGCGCCCGTTTTGAAGGCCGGGCGTGGCTCCCCGAATGGGATTGTCGGAAGCTATATATGTCATTTAAAGAACTCTTCAGCTCTGCACTCACCAACAATAAAGGTGCATGCTGGCGTGCTGGGTATCGTGGGCTAAAATATCCAGGAATTGAGAGTGATAAATTCACATTCTCAATGGGTAAACAGATATATACTCGCGGGGTGGGGTTTTGACATACCCACCACCCCCGGCCTTCCGAGTCCGAGCATGCAATCCCTCAGTAACTGGCCACCTACGATCTTTTTTCCTTTCTCTACATATCATATCAGTAACCTTGCTTGGTCTTTTGGTTCCCCCCTAAAAATGGTATGATATACGCGACTGATACCCCCGACTGCTACACCGGATCGGCTCTCGAGCTTAGGGTCTATTCCCTCATGGTCGAAGGAACTCTAAGCTTGGAACTGTGAAATCCCTAGTCAGCGCCTCTGACCGAGATTAGTCTGGGGATCGGGGGGGGGGTTGCTCCCCTGGTATCTGTGCTTTAGTTGGCTAAAGATATATCGTGTGCGGGGAGAGTTTCCGGGGTGCCATCCTACTGATTAGATATTCGACCCTGTTTAGTATGCAACCCTCAGGGAGAGCTCCCTGATAGCGCCCCTGGATAAGACACAAGAAGTCGGGGCTGTCACGATTCCCGATATACGCCCTGAACCTAATCCCGTCTGGAGGCATCCGGTAAAAGCCATAGGACCCTAAGACAGCGTCACCGGAACACAGAAAGGGGGCAAAAATTGTGGGATCCAAAGTCCATGAGACCGCGCCTCATTTCATACTCACAAAAGACACAACCCATTCGATACTGTAACATTTACTTGCAGAAAAGCTCAACCTTCGGTCAGAAGAATATCATTACTGCAAATAATACCGCAGGGCTACACCATGTTACGCTCGGAGAGCGAAGTGATCCCAACTGAAATGATACTATTTGGAAAGCTCCACTCCGCATGCCCCAAACACAGGAACCAGAACCGAGTTGACGGGCCATCCCGGGCGAGATCCGCCCACGGTAGATGGAACAAGTATGGTAGCTCGGAACCAATTTTGGCGGAAAAACACCCTCGATGTATGATTGTCAATTGCCGCTACCGTCTCTAAAGCACACCAGCGCCGTGGCCGAAGCCACGCCGTGTCCTTGTATTGTTACTAGAGCACTGTGCTAACGGCCCAATGGGACGGCAGCCGCGACAGAAATCCTGCAGACAGTATTCCCGCCCGCCCGAGGAGAGCATTTTAGTGGTATGTGTGTTGAGTGGTCGTTCCTTCATGTGTTCCAGCTGTTGCATATGGTCATCGTCGAGCACTGCAAACCCCGGTTATATAGTATCATATCGTACCGGGCATTATTGATCCATTCATGTATTACTAGCATGTTTCCTAAGCCTCTGTGTGCAGTGTGGTCGATGGCATTCTATTCTAGGCTTAGGCCTGTCGTCGGTCATTGATGTTTTTCATGATTGTAAGAGGCTAGGGTGTTTCGTGAATGTAAACACTTCGGAGGGGGGGGGATTGGGGGTTGCCTGCCCTTCCACGAGTTATTCGCGTTGCGGCAGAAGTTCGTGGGTTGGGTTGGGTTGCTTCCGAGCGAACTGTGCGCCGTCTGGCTTGTCGGCCGCATTCCCAATTCCGGGCAAAATAGCTTATGTCTGATTATTTACTTGCGTGTTTATATTGGCAAGCCCCCCGCTTTATTACATACAACCGCTCTCATTGCCTACCCGCACCCTCTGCGACACTCCGGGTGGTACTTCATGACCACCGGCTAACTAACCCCCTCACTTACCAACACAAAACTTCTCGAAAACGACCCCGAGAACCTCTTCGACATCACCACTACCCTCCCCCCTACCGGTTATCTGCGCAAGACATCCCGCAGCAAAGCGGAGCTCCTCCGCCGCGATGACCACGTCCGCCTCACCGTCCTCGCCCGCGATCCTATCCAGGAAGGCGTCGAGATAGGATATGCATTCCTCCAGGAGTCTGCGCTGGCGATCTGTTGCTCCGATCGCATCTCCAAGAAGGGAGGGTGAGCCGTTGTCTGTTACCACGGCCGTCATTTGCGCGAAGATTCGGGTCAGGGTTGCCAAGAAGGGTCGGATGCCGTCGGAGGGGGAGGGGTGAGTGCATGTTATCCCGTGGATGTGGGTGTGTGGGAGGGTTGGGAAGTGTGGGGTTATTTGGTTGAGGAAATTCTCTGGAAGCGTTTGGCCCGGTGGGAGGCCGAGGAGGTCGGTTTTGTTTACTGCAACGAGGACTTGCTTATATTGGCCTTGTGCCTCACGGAGGACTTCAAGGACTTCGTTGGGTATAGGTAGGTATGGAGTGCTGCTGCCACCATTCTCGTCCTTGGTTTCGATCGATAGGACGGCGATGATGACGTGGCTGTCCTGAGCCCTCCTTCTGGCTCTTCGCATGCCCTCCTTCTCGATCTCCCCTGCGAGCTTTGCCTTCCGAAGGCCAGCCGTGTCCGCCAGCAGAACCATGTACCCGCCGATGTCTATCGACAGGTCAACCACATCCCTAGTCGTTCCCGCCTCTCCAGAAACGATCACGGCCTCCCTCCCAGCAACCCTATTCAGCAGTGAACTCTTCCCGGCGTTCGGAGCACCAACAAGCGCGAGGCTTATCCCGCTGCGCAGCAGCTCCCCGCGAACAGCGTTATCCACATGCAGCTGTATCATGGGCTTCAGCTCCTGGACGAGGGAAACAACGTTGGAGCACATTTCCGCGGGGGCAGTGTCGAACTGCTGGTCCTCCGAGAAGTCGATTATAGCCTCCAACTCGCCCCTCGCTGAGAGCAGGGATTTCCGCCATCGTTCGTATTTACGGCTTAGGCCTGAGATGGCGGCTTGGACAGAGAGTTTTCGCTGCTGCTCGGTTTCGGCCGAGAGCGTGTCTCCCAGCGCTTCTATCTGCGGCAGCGAGAGACGGCTGTTGGTGAATGCCCTGCGGGTGAACTCTCCGGGGCCCGCTGGACGGATGGGAAGTTGGCTTGTGGATAAGGTTGAGATGGAGAAGAGGACGGCACGGATTATGGCGGGACCTCCATGAAGGTGGAGTTCCAGCACGTCTTCGCCTGTGTGCGAATTTGGTGCTGGAAAGAAGAGCACTAGAGCGCCAGGATCGAGGACCTCTTCCCTGGGAGAATTGGGGCGGTATAGCGTTCTCAGGGTAGCCTTTCGTGGGGCGGGAGGTGGGCGGGAGGGACAGAGGGATGAGTAGACCTGAACGCATAGGCCCATAGATCAATCAGCGAAGAACAAACATTAGAGCAGAAAAACAAAAAGCGAGTGATAGTAAAGAGTAGGCAGTTTCATCCAACAAACATTCAAACAAGCCGGCCCCGAAACCCTAACCACAGCGATAGCCGCCCTCCCAGATGGCGTTGCGAGAGCGTATATGGTATTTCCGATTTCCCCTTTCTCAAATCCATGGGTGTACGAGTACATCCCCCTCGCACCTCCCCCTTTCGCTCGCGTTTGTAAGAGCTGCTGCTTAGGGTGTATCAGGTGATGGCCCCGTGAAGTACTCAGTCCTCGCGGATAAGTTGCGGTCGTCGGAGCTCGGACACGCCACCACCACCACCACCACTGTTGTGCCCACCACCATATCTGGCCACTATGAGTGTAGGAGTAGTTGTTGTTGTTATTGGCGGAAGCTCCTCCGGCACGCAAGATGATGTTGCTGCTGCTCCTTCTGAGAGTCTTCGAGGTGATGGTTGATAATTGCTGCATTGGCCTATGATAATAAATGGTACAACGATTGATTGATTGATTTCTTGTTCACTATTTCCAACACTCCCAACAATCGATTTTTCCACTTACACAGCCCAGCTAGAAAGTCACCGAACCGAGCTTGAGCCGAAAAAAGGGACCTTTACGAGAAGAAGGGGGGGGAAGGGGAACCACTATAAGCTCGGTTCCAGAAAACAAGCCCGTAACGTAGGGGAATGGGTAGAGTTACAGCATCGAAGGAGCGGTGGGGGTTTAAGCTACGGTTTAGTAACCCTACCTACCTGCCCTACTGCGCTCAGATGGAAATGCTATTCTTTTCGGCAAGGGGGGGAAGTGGTTCAAGATATTACCCTCTTTTCGTCGGCAAGCGTATTGTATGAATATCTACTGAGTTATTCTATTAACATTATCCCACACGGAGCAGTAATAATAATAATAACTCTTCTTCCCGCGCATTCCCCTGTAGTGGGGGCTTCGGGGAAGGAGGAGAATAGACGAACTGTATTGATTGAACTAACCTATACGAGCATATTATACCTCACTACCGGTATGGGGTTGCGGGAGTACTGCCAATTGTTTGATAATAATAGGGTATTAGGGTCGTGGGGTGTTTATTTGTATGGGCACTCTATACCATCCCTCATGCTCCACCCTGGCTGGGTAATGTGCCGGGATCGGCCGGTAGTTGTATGTGCGCGACGAGGTGGTACTGTATGATATGGCTGCGTCTAAGGGTACAGTACCGGTATGATACCAGTGGTGGTGAAATAGACAAGCGGCAGGAAGAGTTTTCTGGGGGAAAAAAAAACCCAGATTTTTGGTTTGGGGGGTTCGGAGAAGTTGAGCGGTCGACAGTCTTGGCTGGATGAAGCTATTCCAAATGGGGAATTTCCAGCCCTAGCCCTGCGAGGAGGGTTTTTTGAAACTCTGTAGGATGGAAAAGAAAAAAAAGCCCCGACAAGGACAAGCTTATCATTATCGGTGCTTGGCTGAAGCAGGAGGAGGTGTTGGAGGTTTCCGGGAAGGTATACGGTAGGATGTGTTTTCACGGAAATGCGGTACGAGACAATAGAGGGGGGAATCACGGGAGAAGAGCGGAAAAAAGGAAAAGAGGAAGGGAAACACAAATCCTGATGCCGCGGGAGAGTTTCGTGATACCACCACAAGGGTCAGGCACAAAAGGGTGGTACCGGGCGGAGGTGTTGAGGTCAAAATTGGCGGTGCGCCGAAACCAGCTTGCCCGGAGATATAGGCCTTCCATTGCTCGACAGGGGCCCGGAAAGGGTTATATTTTCTTGTTTGACGTATTGAACTGGAGACCAGGCGCCCGATCCGTCGATTATATTTGTTCAAAGTTGACCGAGGGAAGAGGGGAGGGAGATTTTCCCGAGGCTGTGTTTCCCGGGTGTACTCGTACAGTACCGCTGCTAATATGATGATTATGCACCGTATCATACCGTTGTTTTGTGTTCGACCCTTGTATGATACGTCCGGCATCCCGAACGGCGGTTTCTCCCCGCCCCCCCCCCGGGAGAGGGAGAGTGGCGCTGTGTGTGCATACCGTAGGGGGGGTTGCGGGCACGAACATCAAACATGGCCGTTTTTTCTTTCCTTCCGATTCTGCATACTCGCACCGTACAGTACGAGTACCGGTACGAGCAGCACATTTCACAAGCTCCCACCCGTACTTTTAGAGGCTCGCGTGGAGTCCGAGTCCACCACTCAGCTGTCGGGTGCAGCAGGAGGCGGAAGGGAAGAAACAAAAGAGGAAAAAGAAAAGATGCCTTCAAATGACTGGTGTCTGTACTGCACAGAACCGGCACTGAAGATGGAGGAATTCCGAAATGATGGCGAGGATTGAAGTTTTCTCCATTCCTCCTCTTCCTCCCTCTTCCTTCCTTCCTTCCGTTTTCCACACAGTGGGCGATAAGGGTTCATGGTTTTGCGACGCTTGCTTCGGCTCCTGTGCTTGGGTGCCCCCACTAAGCTTGGAACGTTTCAGGAAGCTTCCTTGGCACACGCTTTCCTACTGTATGATACTTGTCCCAGGCAAGAAGTACCCGAAAATTTAGATGGAAAACAGGGATAATTCAGGGATACTTCAGGGATATTTCAGGGGGGCTAAGACATGATTGAGAGGCCCGTGTACATAGCTGAGAGGCCCGTGTACATAGCTGAGAGGCCCGTGTACATAGTAATAAAAGGCCTGCTGAGGCCGGAATGCTTACCATTCTGGCTGGTAAACACCTTCTCATTCGTTCGAAAGCCAATTTTACCGTGAAAACAATATATATAATATTAAAACAAGTAAGTGTCACAGTAGTATGAAGATAGTTATACTTACCTATATCCAGATGCCTGCTGATACCTCATATAAGAAGCGCTGCTATGTGCATGCTTTGCGATTTCGGGCTGGGTGGACCTACCAGCAGATTGCCGAGGACCAAAACATTGGCCTCAGTACCGTGCATGATATATGCAAAGCCCCAGCAACACCAAAAAAGAGAAAGGGTCGACCTTTCTCAATTGATAGTCCCACACGCCGCCACCTTGTCGCTACAGCGACAATGTCCTCAGCCCATCGCCGGATGCCCCTTATGGAGATCGCAGAGCTCTGTGGAGTCCAAGCGAGTGAGAAGACTATCCGAAAGGCCTTCTCACTCGAAGGATATTCTCGTCGGGTTGCGAGAAGAAAGCCCTTTCTCGAAGAGCGGCACAAGACCGAACGCTTAGCCTTTGCCCTCCGGCACCAGCATTGGACGAGAGAGGACTGGCGCCGGGTGATTTGGACAGACGAGTGTTACCTCTGGCTGACCGGATCCCATGGCAGAACCTGGGTCACCCGGCGCCCAGGAGAAGAGTACAAGGAGGATTGTATCGCCCCCAAGTTCCCTAAA
>PYWC01000003.1:3730107-3749356 GCA_003182015.1 Tuber magnatum | reverse complement strand
GTAAGTCACTTAAGCAGGAGAGGAGGTTCTTGGCGCCAGCTGCCGCGATAGAAGTCGCTGTTCCTCCTGGTGGGAGGGAGCGAGATGTGGATGACGCGGAGAGCTTTAGGGAGATACTCATTTGGAAGGGCGGGGGAGAAGTTGGTGCCCGGGAGGGAGCTGTTGGCAGGTTTGTTTAGTGGAGGGGGATTTGCCTTCATATTCTTGTTCCCTTTCAAAAGTTCACTCTTGTCATGCCCGGGTGGGTATTCAGAGGTTTCCCCTCTCACTTTTTCTTTCTTTCTTACGGTTAGGCTGGCACCAAGGGTTTACTCATCCCCCTCTATTTCTCATATAATTTAGACCTTCATTAGATTATTAGTGACTCTATGTCATAAGTTGGCCAAGTAAGAGAATGCTAAAGTGAAAGAGGGAGAGGGGAGGGGAGGGGGGAAGACGTCTTGGCCGGGATCAACCTTCCCACTATATACCCGCGGAGTAGTGCTGTCCGGTCTACTAACTTCCACTTTGTAGTATAATCTAAGTAATTTAGCTCAGCGAGGAGCGGACCTCGAAGCGGAACTCTTACACCGTATGCCAGGAACTTAATCGAACGCACGTTAGAACATGCGAGTATGCCCTAACGCCCTACAAAATCCTACACAACGCCCATGGATGACCCCCTCTTCGCAACCCCTCGAGAACATGATTACGGGGATCTTTCCCCCCGAGGATGGCTATATCCTCCGGTAAGGGAGCGTATTAGCCTCGGTACGATACAGTGCACTAGTGCAGCAGGCCCCCCTCAAGACCTCGAATAATTCTGCTTGCATTCTACAATGTAATTTGCAGTCCTCGACTCCTCATCGAGTGATACCACATGACTTCCCCACCCCACGGCCGAGCCCAAACTCACCTGCACCGTGCATATCACATTATGGGTGGTTCAAACACCCGAGAAGCAAGAGAATATGGGTTAGACTTTACTGGGATCACCGAATGGTATTGTGCCCAGAGGACCACAAGTGGGGGGGTAACCGACGGCACGGTTGAGAGGATGAGCACTTTTCCTAATGTGTTGATAAAGTATCATACTAGGACAAAAGAGATCATCCGGTCGGCGGTTACTGAGCAATACCTCAAAAAAACCCCACCTCCTCAATCAACCACCTCTCAACAACCATGCCTCCAGGAAAGACAGGCTATCTCACAGACTTTGTGAAGGGGCAAATTGTTGCCATAAGAGAAAGATATTGCTTTTTCTGAAATTGGACAGCTCTTACATTGTCCCAAGAGTACAGTTTAAAGCTTTTACAACTAGTATCAAAAGAGGGGTAATGGAAAAAACCTCTTATTTACTGGAAGACCTAAAATTATTGATACTAGAACCTGTCACTGCCTAGTCAGAGAGTCCAAGAAGGCATGCCACTAGCTCTTATTAGAACTGCACAATGATGTTGCTCTCAATGCCTCTGGCAGGACAATTAAAAGAGTTTTGATTTTAGTCAATATAAAGAAGTGGAGAAAAAAGAACAGAGCATTTCTGAAAGATGAATATGCTATCAAGATGTTGCTCTGGGTAAAGAAGTATAAGAATTGAATAAAGGAGGACTTTGAGGGGATCATTATTAGTAATAAATAGATAATTGAAAAGTCTAAAGATTTTAAGAGTATTTGGGTATTCAGAACATCTGAGGAAAAGTAGCATAAGAACTGTATTCAAGGGATTATAAGAGGACTTAGAATAAAGCTGATGGTCTGGGCTTGCATTTGGGGTAAAAATAAGTGTCCTCTGATCACTATTTTTGACAGGAATGTGGATAGATTTGTATTTATTTGAGTTTTGGAGAATGGCTTAGTTGATGTCTGACAAGAAGTTGAGGACACAGTTGGAGATCTTATATTTGAGTAGAATGGTGTAAAGATATATACTACAAGAAATACTATAACTTGGGTTATAGAAAAATATATACAGGTTATAGAATAGCCACCCAATTCCTTAGACCTCAATCCTTAGAGTATTGAGTACTGTTGGAAAAGGGTAAAAGAAAAGATACACCAGTGCTTTCCTAATATTCACAAGACTAAGGGGGGTCTAGATACTATTCAAAGATATTAAACAGAAGCTCCTAATATAGTTTGGACTTAGAATATTGAAGGAGAATTCTTGGGAAGACTATAGGAGTTAATTCTTAGAAGAGAGGTTGCTGTTTTGGATGTAAAGAGATAGTATATAAAGTATTGATTTTTTTTCTTTACAATTTCATATAGGGTTTTTTATATTTAATAGATGGCTATCTAAATTTTCAGTTTATTCTAAGTAGTTGTAGTTGCATAGATAGTAAATTTATAGTAGTTGTAAGATTGCTATTACTATACTGGATAAACTCTTTTGTTTCTATACTTTAGAGTATGATAATATCTCATCTACTAGGAGCCTTGCTTATTACTAGTGGGTGGAAAGGGGCATGTAGAGGGTGATAATTCCTATCTCTGATCAATGATGCACTTAGACCATTTGAATAGTTTTCAGGTTGAAATATTGTGCTCAAGATCTGGTTATGGACATAGTGGAATGTTTCCTACTAGTCAGTGATCTCAGGCACAGGCAACAATACCTTAACCTTAATCTCGAGAGTCCTTGCTCTTTTGTTTATTATATTAATAGCCAAGCACTCGAGGCTTCTATTATATGATATACTCATGAGAGAATTCCAATGATATAGCTACTTAGGCAAATAGACAGAAGAGTAAAGTTATAAATAAAAAGATATGAAGATGCTAGCTTGAAGAGCATATCCTTCTGAGCTCCTTTAGCTTCTTTTATACTCACTCTTCCTATAACTCTAATCTTGTGTGACTTATAACTATAAGTCAACTAATATTCTAATAATATAGTTATGTGTACTAACTATATCACATGTGTGAAACCCATAAGTCACAATCTGAGTCATGTGCAAAAGTTATAATATTATATGACTCACAACTGTAAGTCACTTAAGAATATCAATCAATCAAAATATAATAATAACTCATAATTCTAAATTGCAAGAAACTCCCTGATTCAAATATGAGTTATAGTGCAAGACTTTCCCTCATCTCAACTAATTCCCACTATGTGCCAAAACCTTGCTTAGCCACTATTTGTGATATTAGTACCTCTCTCCCTCTAGCCTAAGTCCCATCAGACTATGTGGTTTATTTATAACTTTAACAACTTACTTTCAAGTTGTCTCATATTTCAGCCTACCATCTACCATAGCTCCAATTGTTTTTTCATTTCCTTTCTCATTATCTAGAGGGTGATGTTCATACACTTGTTTATTCGTTGCTATTTGTTGATAGTTTTTTCTTGTGTATTGATAGTACTACTTTGTTGTCCAATAACCTCTTAAGCTTTATTGGGTAATGCTTTAAGATTGCAGATATGTGTATATAGGCTTTCAGCATTGGAGATAGTTTTTATTGTTTCCTCACTTTCTTCCTTCTCCTGCCATGTCCTCATAGCTGCTTGGTATGTTTCTATGCTTTGGTAGCTCTTCTTCAAGAGCTTTTTTCTATCATCTTTCTTGAAGTAATATATTAGGCAAAATAAAAGCTTACCTTCTATCTATCCTGTATATCAGATGCATAGGATATATAGGACACTGTCACAGCCACCTGGCAGAGGATGGATAGAGTTAGGATATTGGTTGCATCCAGGGAAATTGGAGGGAGGACGGTTGCAATAGGAGAAATAGGGGTGGTGAGCCGAGGTTTCATGTAACGGAACCTCATGGAAACTGATAGAAGATCACGGCCATGCAGGAGGAGAGGGTTGGGATGTTAGGAATTTGTTAGCAGAAGATATTCCTTGATTATATAAAGGGATGTGCCCCTTTTAGATTTACTTTCCTCACGCAACCTGGTAAGTTCCTGTTCACATTTGTACTTAGGAATTACAACTTTGTTTCTTTCTTGCGTCACCAGAACCTCTGACTCCTGACACTGATCTCCGAGAATCTATCCTTGAACCCCTTGAGCCCAGATACAAAGACGTCTTATTTGTACACTTGCGCCTCTCTGTTACCATGTCCACTGTGGTGTGCCTGGGACTATCGGCCCTGAACCCCGCGTGGACCCTCCCTATTACAAAAGGTTGCATCTATCAGGATCCAAACAACCTCATAACATGTCGTGATCTTTTGAAATCTCTCTGTAGCTCTTCACCAACCTGAACTAGACTGCCAGTCTGTCTAATGAGCAGTTAGACAACCTAATCCACAACCAGAGATACAACTATCTCACACACATCTGAGATATCCTCCTCCAGACAGTAAACCTGCCAGCACCTGCTGAGTCCCTGGCCGACAAATGGTTGCAACAGCAGCTGCAAACATTAACCAATGAACTTCCAACCCTCCGCCTCGCTACCACAGAAGAGAACCTAGCTGACGCCAACGCGACAGTCACTTTGCTCAACAATGCCCTCCCTAATGCCTCCGCAGGTCCTGCTGCACCCACAAGTAGCAGCAAGAAAGTCTTGACCCCGAACCCAGAAAGGTGCAACAGTGCCATAGGCAAATACTGCCTCTTCGCCACCTAGCTGTTCATGAAACTCTATGGGGACCACCACTGGTTTGGTAATGAACAACACAGTCAGGCATACGCCATTGGCCTCTTCACGGGTTCTGCCCTGGTGCAGGTGCAACCCAACATCACCACTGAGGGGATCAACTATGCTGACCCCGAGGCCCTGTTAGCGGAATTAGAATAGGCCTTTGGGGATCCCAACTGTGTGGTCACAGCAGCAAGAGGAAGCAGGGCCCTCGCTCAGAAAAACCACACGTGTGTGGAATACCTCGTAGATTTCCAGCACCTGGCTGCCGGTACCAACTTGAATGATGCCGCTAAGTGGGGTGCCAACTACCAAGGTCTCAGCTCAGAGCTGAAGGATGCCCTGACCACTATTGCTGACTCCCCTGAGACCCTGACCACCTACACTAACTTGTTGAAGAAGCTGGACAACTGCATCCAGGCCCATGCGGCTGACAAGAAAGGTTCCTCCTCCTCCTTGTAGTACACCCACGTGGCCATTCAGCGCCGCTCCGCCACCGCTACTCCCTCTACCACTACTGCTGTGGGTACCGCCTGAGGCCCTACAGACCTCTTTGCAGGGTGGCACACCTTGACCAAGAGGCAGCGGGATGACCATATGAGAAGCGAACTCTGCCTGTACTGTGGCGGTTATTGACACATGGCTTGACAAGGTCTGAACAAGAGACCCCGCTGCATGCAGGCCCACGCCACCTCGCCATTCAAACCCCCATGGTCCCTGAAGGCACCTGCCCAGAATCTGAGCAGTTGCAAAACTAGTCATCCCATGTACAGAATAAGGCACTGGCATGGGACATGTTAAGTCTTTTCCTTGTTTATCTATATCTAGTTTATCTTAGGATCAATGAGGGAATAGAAGCGAAGATAACTACTCGATGATTGCCTGTAACATTATAGACAACCAAAACGTAATTTGTTCCCATGCTCTCATCGACTTTGGAGCCACCGGATATGCATTTATAGATAAAGACTTCACTTGTCGCCACCATCTCCCCTTGTTCAAATTAAAACAAAATATCCAATTGGTAGTAATAGATGGCAGGTCGATCAGCTCCGGTGCTATTACCCACCTGATCCAAATAGACCAGAAGATCAAGGACCACCTGAAAGCCCTGCCGGCCTTCATCACCACACTGGGCGGATACTCCTGGACCCTAGACATCCTGTGGGTCAAACCAGGTGACATAACCATCCGCTTCGCAAGAAATACCATTACATTCGTGTCCGACTATGCTTTAAGAAAACTGTACCCCCAACGTGACTGGTGTTCAAGGAGTAAAAGAGGAGATCCTCCTCTTCCTTGAAGCCTATGCCATTGAACGAGCCCTGGGCCACAAGGTACTGGAAGCACAAGCAGTCCGAGACATTGTGTCCCCAGAATACCTTGGGTATCTGCCACCATTCCTGGAAAAGGAACAGAATTGGTTACTACTATACCGAGCTGACGACCATACTATTCTCTTGCTACCTAGTCTTAAACTCCCGTTCAGCCTACTATACCACCTGTCCCCTTCTGGAATGGAAGCACTGTGGGGCTGGCTTGGCAAAAATCACAAAAAGGACTTCATCCGACCCTCCACTTCACCGGCAGCCTCCCACATCCTGCTTATTAAAAAGAAGGATGGATCTCTACGATTTTGCATGAACTATCTGGCTCTGAACAATATGACTATTAAGGACAATAGCCACTTACTCCTCTTAACGGAGATGTTTATGCAGATCTCTAAGGCCAAAATCTTCACTAACCCTGCTATCTGAGGGGTGTACAACTTGATTCGCATGAAGGAAGGGGAAGAACTGAAAACAGCCTTTTGGACCCAATATGGCCTGTACGAGTCTAAGGTTATACCATTTGGCCTCACCAATGGCCTGGCCACCTTCTAGGTGTACATTAATAAAGCCCTATACCAAAGATTAGACCACTTCTGTACCCTCTATTTGGATGTTATCCTCATCTATAGTGAAAGCGAAGAGGAGTATATCGAGCATGTTGATTGGGTCCTGAAAGTCCTAGCCGATGCCAAGTTAGAGGTCACGCCCCAGAAGTGTGAGTTCCATGTGGATCACGTCGAGTACCTGGGGTTCATCATCACCACCCAAGGTATCCAAATGGACAATGCCAAGGTGGAAACAGTCATCACCAGGCCTGTCCCGGAGCATGTACAGGATGTGTAGGCCTTCATGAAATTTGGCAGCTTCAAGCGCCAATTTGTCAATGCTTAATCCCATCTTGCCCAGCCCCTTACTGCCCTCACCAAGAAGGACCAACTATTTGTTTGAACCCCTGACTGTCAATGCGCCATTGAGAAACTCAAGACGCCCTTTACAACAGCCGCTGTTCTGGCCTATTTCGGTTTCTCCAAGGAAGTGATTATCAAAACTGATATCTCAGACTTTGTATCCACGGTCGTTATGTCCCAATGTGATGATAATGGGATACTCCACCCTATTGCCTTCTACTCCTGTGAGGACACTCCGGCTGAATACAACCACGTCATCTATGACAAGGAACTCATGGCCATAGTCCAGGCTTTGGAAGAATGGAGGTGCTATCTCATAGGCCATAAGGTCATGATCCTGACCAACTGCTCCAACCTGAAACACTTTACTACCAAACGACTATAATCAGGGCACCCCAGGAAGAGGGATCCCAAGGTTGTGACTGTACTGATCAACTTCAAATTTATTGCCAAAGGTTCACACGGATGTAAGAGTAGAGTAAATAGTAAAACTTAATGTCGTTAAGCCTGACGCTGCACTCAATTAAGGTTTCGAGAAGATTGATTGTTGGAGTAGGAGAGTTCTCGTATAGATGTTCTAGTAGTTTTATCTTATGCCCAAAACTTCCCCATCAGTTTACTCCCACTATTCAAGCACACCCTTCTCCGCTAAGGGTGGTCTAACACATCTCCTCGCACACCCTTTGGGCATGCATGTGTCAACACACTCTACTCGGTGTTCACCTTATGCATTTATTGTTTCTGCAGCGCATTCCCATTTTGCCTGACAGAGTGAAAACTTCTTCGCATCAGTGTCTTGCTATTGGCTAACAGTCAAGAGTCCTGATAAACTGCACTATGCATGACACCCTTCTCATGTGCATTGCTCTCTGCTTGACCCCGGAAGCTACCTTGAGCGGTTTATCTATCTACTATTTATGATTCCTGGGCTTCCGGTGTCTTTCACAGGATGCGGTAGTTCGGAAGGAGTCCAATAGGTGTTGCCCATGACCACTACCTTGGATCCACCTTACCTGTGGTAGGAATCATGCTTTTTGTGTCTCTGCACTTCTCTTACAGAGCCTATGGTGTTGGGGACACTGTTTGGCTTGGTAGGTGTAAAACTTCTCCTGGTCGCCCCAGTACCACCTGGGACTCCCTTCGGGACCCCCATGGTTAACACCCGTTAACTCCATCCACTTTGGTCCATTTTACTCCAAACAACCTGGAGGAGGTACTCCACCTTCCACACCATGCCCCCTCGTATCCTGCCAACAGCTTACGGTCGACCGGACGGCAGCAAGGTATACAGTGTTGCAAGCAGGTCTCCCAAGATCCTGCTTGGCCAGACTGCACAGAACTATGCAACCGTTTGCCTGTGATGTCCGGGCCTCAATCTGGGGTCGGAGGGGTATGATAGGAATAATGTCTACAATTTACAGCTTCTTCGGAGCTGCACAGCTCGCCCAATAGCATTTCCTGGAACCTCAGATTCTAACATTAGGCATGGCTTCGCGTGACAAACATTCTAGCCATTTGTCCAGAATTCCCCATGGGACTTCGTATTGAATGGTAGTGTAACTCAGGACTTTAGATAGGGTAACCCGAGCCTCATGGCAGGGTAAGCTAATCCTGAGGGTAGGGTAACTTTGCCTGGTGGACAAGATACTTTTTCTCTGTTACCCTGTCTATTCTGTCGCCAGAGATAGATGCTTCCAACATGTCTCCAGTTACCCTACCTAGCTGAGTAACTGCCCCTTCAGAGGTCCCTAAGTATGCTGACACCTCTCGCAGGTGTATCCTTGTACCTAAGCATCTGGCCAGCTAATCCTGTTCATCTCGGAGCCTGGGCCATCCAGAATCCATGGGTTAAGTACTTACTTGCCTGTCGGTTCCTACCAGTTCACCTTCTGGCTTCCTGTATTGGTGTAGGTGCTGAGTGCTATAGCTCATGTATGCTGGGTCGTTACAAAGACTCTTGAATCGAAGACAAGCCCCATGGTCGGAATTCCTTACCCAATTCAACTATGACATTGAATACCAGCCTGGAAAGCTTAATGGAAAAGCAGATGCATTAACACAGATGCAAGAGCCGACGGACAAAGCGGAAGAGCAATCAAGAGAATACCAGACCCAGGCAGTGTTGAAGCCCCATAACATGGGTTTGTTGGTGAATATCACTCTCCATACTGGAGCATCTCCCCTGGAAGATCCTTGGCAGGAAGCCTATGACCCTGATCCGACCCCTATACAAATCCAGGGAGTGTTAGACCAGGGTGACCAACATTCCCATCGCATTTCCATTGTGGAATGCCAAAGGGAGGGGAACCGGCTGCTGTACTGAGACTGCCTATACATCCCCCTCCACCAGACCTTATGGCTGCGGCTAATCCAAGATGCACATAACCGCCCGGCGGCTAGGCACCCTGGCAGAGCTGTATAATGGGGGCACCTCTAGGAAGTTGGATCCTAAAGTTGTGAGCACACCAAACAACTTCAAACTTATTGCCAAAAGTTTACCCCGATGTAAGAGGACAGAAAACGGTAAAACTTAATATCGTTAAGCCTGAAACTTCACGCAATTAAGGTCTCGAGAGGAGTGATAGTTGGAGTAGGCGAGTTCTCACGTAGACTTTCAGGTAGTTTTCTCTTATGCTAGAAACCATCCCATCAGTTTACCCCAACTATTTGAGCATACCCTTCTCCGCTAAGGGTAGTCTGACACATCTCCTGGTACACCCTTCGGCCATGGATATGTCGACACACTCTAGTAGGCGTTCATCTTATGCTGTTATCATTTTCTGCCGTGCATTTCCATTTTGCCCGCTGGAGTGAAACCTTCTTCATATCGGCATCTTGCTAGTGGCCAACAGTCAAGACACCAGATGAACTGGACTATCTATGATACCCTTCCCATATGCATTGATTTCTACTTGACCGTGGAAGCTCCTGTGAGCAGCTTATCTATCTACTACTTGTGATTCCCTGGCTTCCGGTGTCTTCTGCAGGATACGGTGGTCTGGGAGTGATCCAATTGGCGCTACCCATGACCACTACCTTGGATCCCCCTTTCCTGTTGTAGGAATCACACTTTTTAGTGTCTCTGCACTTCCCTTACAGAGTCTATAGCGTTGGGGACACTTTCAGGCTTGGTAGGTGTAAAACTCTCCCAGTTGCCCTGGCACCACCAGGGACTACCTTTGGGACCCCCACGGTTAACACCTGTTAACTCTGTTAGCTTTCGTCCCCTTTACTCCTAACAACTTGAAGGAGGTACTCCACCTTCCACCCTATGCCCCCTTGTATATCCTGTGAAGGGCTTACAGTTGATCCAATGGCAGCGATGTACATGGTGTTGCAAGGAAGTCTTCTAAGATTCTTCTTTGCGAGACTGCACACAACTACACAACCCTTTGCCCATGATGTCCGGGCCTCAAGGCAGGGCCGGAGGGATATGATAGAAATAATGTCCCCAATTTACAGCTTCTTCGAAGCGGCGTAGCTTGCCCAATAGCATCTTCTGGAACCCCTGATTCCATTATTATGTATGGCTTCGTGTGGCAAACATTTTGGTCATTTTTCGCGAACTCCTCAAGGGACTTTGTATTGCAAGGTAGGATAACTCAGGACTTTAGATTGGGTAACCCGAGCCTCATGGCAGGGTAAGCTGATCCTGAGGGTAGGGTAACATTGTCCAGTGGACAAGATGACTTTTCCCGGTTACCTTGTCTATTCCGTCACTGGAGATAGACACTTCTGACCTTTCTCCAGTTACACTGCCTAGCTGAGTAACCGCCCCTTCAGAGGTCCCTAACTACACTGGCAGCACTCCCGGGTGTATCCATGTACCCAGGTACCTGGCTAGCTAATTCTGTTTATCTCGGGGCACAGGCAATTGGGTCTCCGTAAGTCAAGTACCTACTTGCCCACTGGGTCCACCGTTCGCCTCCTGGTTACCTGTATGGGTGTAGGTTCCAACTGCTATAGCTCATGTATGCTGGGTCGTTACAAGCTAAGACCCATGAACTGGGTTCCCGCCATTTCCACTGGCCAAGCATGCGTCGAGACATAGGTCACTTTGTGAAGAACTGTCACACTTGTCGAAGGAGCTATACGTCATGCCGCGCCCCCTTGGGCATACTGCGCCCCCTCTCAGTACCAGACAAACCATGAGAACATGTCTCCATGGACTTTGTTATGGGCCTCCCCTGGAGTTAGGGCAATGATGCCCTGCTAGTCATGGTGGATAGATTAAGCAAGATGTGCGACCTAGTCCCCTACCCAATCACGCTCGATGCCCCAATGTAAGGCAAGCTGTACCTCACACATGAGTGGAAGCACCACGGTCTTCCCGCTACCATCAATACGGACTGCGGCACTCACTTTATCTCAGAATTCTAGCTGATAGTATCTGACCGTTTGCAGGTATCTCAGAAACCCTCTACTGCTTTTCACCCTCAGACTGACGGCCAGGCAGAAAGAATAAAGGCCATCATGTAGCAATACCTGCAAGCCTACATCAACTATCAACATGACGATTGGGCCCTTTGACTCTCCATGGCGGAATTTGCAGCTATCAACTATGATTCTGAATCTACTGGGCTATTCCCGTTCTTTGCCAACCATGGTTGTGACCCCAGGATAGACTTCCTTGACACCCCGAAAGGGCCCTAAGAGGTGTCCGAAGCTGGGGTGTTCGTACAACGCATGAAAGACATCCACAGCCACCTTTCATTCTGAGATTGCCTATGCACAGGATCGTCAACAAGCGTATACCGACTGGGGACGCCTACGAGCCCTATACTTTGGAGTGGGCGACAAGGTATAGCGCAACGCAAAGAGCATCCGGACCCGCCAACCCTCACAAAAGCTGGACGACAAACGTCTTGGCCCCTATCCTGCCACTGCTTGAATTGGTACCCATGCCTCTTACCTTGATCTCTCTGCCTTGATGTGGATCCACAATGTGTGTCATGACTTCTTGCTTGTGCTGATAGATGACAACCCTCTTCTGGAACACAGTGTACCCCCTTCACCACCGGTAGAAGTTGCCAGTGAGGGTAAATGGCAAGTGGAGAGTGTGGAAGATGTCAAAATAGTGTGGGGACCGCTGAGACACCTGGTTAGATGGATGGGATATGAAGAAGCTACTTGGGAACCTGCTGAAACTGTCAATAGGCCACCCATGATTAACAAGTTCAATCGCCATTACCTGAACAAATCCGGCCCCCTTCTTGAGTAACAAACAAGTGCCTCAGAGGTGTTCGGCATGGTGGAGGGGAGCTAGTATCACAGTCACCTGGCAGGGGATAAATAGAGCTAGGATATTGGTTGTATCCTGGGGAGACCAGAGGGAGGACGGTTGCAATGGGAGAAATAGGGGTGGTTAGCCGAGATTCTGTATAATGGAACCTCATGGAAACTGATAGAAGATCACAGCAGTGCAGGAGGAATCGGTTAGGGGTGTTGGAATCTGTTAGCAGAGGATTTTACTTTGTTATATAAAGGGGTGTGCCCCTCTTAGATTTACTTTTCTCATGTAACGTGGTAATTTTCTATCTAGCCCTGTACTTAGGAATTATGGTACCATGTGTTTGAAAGGGACACCAGTCTCAATGCAATATATAATGCTCAACCTTATGTGCAATAAATACTATACCCTAAATCCTCTATCTTTGATCAGATATCAACTTTTGTTCTCAATCATATAACAAATTAATGTATATTAATCCTGAACCAGATCAGGCAGGCATATTCTAATTTAATATAAATAATGGTAGTTTTATTCTGATATCAGGTCTATTTCATATGTACTAACATGCCTGTGTAACTTGTACTTGCTGTGTACAAGATTTTCATATTCTGTTGGTGCATAAACAATGTGACGACAATAAGCCTCCACTATCCTAACAGTTCTTGCATGGTATTTCCAAATTACAATTGGAAGAATGGAGTCTAATGCTAGAAGTACCAAGTGCTGAAGTGAGTCAAAATTGTACTCACAATTTTGACGTGTATACCATTTAGCTGCTCCCCAGAAATATTCAATAAAATTAATTTCATAATGAAAGACAGGATAGAAGATTACCAGATGGCTTGCCTTTTCAATTGCTGCCTACAATTCTCGCTTTTGAGACTTGATATCTGGCTCTCCTGCGAGTAAGGCCTCAGTACAATAGGTTCCTCCTTAGAGATATCGAGGATTAAGCTTAGTTCCTTTTGAATTAGTAAATAGTATGGAATACTGGGCTCGGAAGTTTGGTTGATTATGAGGCCAGAGTCCACATTCAATGAGAACCAGTTTTAATCCCTTTGGGATTCCACTTGGCAGCTTCATCAATTGCATATACCATCCTTCAGCCTGCTGCTTATCCACTATCCAAGTATCTTGCATAATCTTCTTGTTTTACTCTCCTGGCTCTAGGTTCATTTCAGAAACACGCAAAGTATTGTCGGGAAATTTGAGATGATTCTTTGAGTTGTCCAAAGTAAAGAGAGCCTAGCATCTAGGATATTGAGCTTCAAATAGAGGAATTGCCTTTTCTATAACCTGGGCCAGTAGCCTCTCTCCTGTCCACCATACATCTTCTCTATAAGGTAGAATAACACATGCTTTACCATTTCAAAAACATCTAATAGGTATTAAAAATTCTGAGACCGGAAGTCTCTTTTCATGACACTTCTTCCATAGTGGCTGGTGGTCTTGATAAACCCAAAGATAATGTATACCATCATTGGCATTGAAGGTACATTAATCTTGTGTGATGAATATAAGGGGTTGTTATTCTCCCAATTCTAAAATAAGGTTGAACTCTATTTTGAGACTTCCATTCCATCTCACCAACTGATTCTTGTATAACTCAAGATAGGGGAGAAAAACCTCCTCCCAGAATCGCTTTATGTCTTCTCTCTCATGGCCATTAATATATACAGTCTTTGAATATTCTTTCCACTTAAATCCTAGCTTTCGAAGCCAGCGGGAGGCAGTAGAGGATGATATTGCTTTTTTAACCCCATATGTAACATTGGAAAAAGATTGATTGCAAACGTCATGGGTGTTCATATACCAATATTTTGTAATTGTTCTTGCCAAACCACTTGCAGTCAATTCTCTAGTATTACTTTAATATCCGCATATTGCTTTACTATATACTACTTTAACTTGTATATAGCTCCAATAACATGAGACTTACTATCTCCAACTGAGTTGATATAAGTACGGACGGAATGTAAGGTCTCCACATCTTCTAGCATACTAATAATTCTTTGATAATTGCACTTCTTTAGCTTTTCAATCTTTGGTTGCCAGACCCAGGTTACTTCTTGTCTCATCATCTGTCACGATCTGGCTAGAGGAGCGCTAGCCAGATGACAGAAGCAAGGAACAGGTTTCATGCATGACCTCATTTAGAGGTCATGGGATGAAGTTGTGTTTTCAGGCACATGACCTCGTTAGTAGGTCATGTGGCTCATTTATGTTCAAATTGTTTTCACACACATGACCTCGTTAGCAGGTCATGGGACTTGTTTATGCTTGATTGCATTTCATATATGATGTACGATTGATGTCATGGGAATAGTCTAGGTTGGTAGGTAAGGCTTACTGGCAAGGCAGACTTGTTTGTGTTTCACATGTGACCTCATTAGTAGGTTTTGTGGCTTGTTTATGCATTTGATTTAAATTGAGTTTGATTCATGTTTTCGCACATGACCTCGTTAAGAGGACATGGGATGTTTTATGTTTTGCGCACATGACTCGATTGAGTTATACAAGGTTATGAATGATTTCGCACCTAACCTCACTTGAGGATCAGAGCAAGGTTAGGGTTCCGGGAAGAGGCCGGTATGAAGGCCGGGTTTTCAGTGATTGGTTAGCTCTTTATGCAACCATCTACTGTTATTTCCTATCTTCCACTTTATATTCTTTATAATACAAAACCTTTACGCTTCAAGCCTTTCCGCTTCATGGACCAGACATAAAGTCAAGAACATATCCATTATCCAGATTAAGATAGCAATATTAAGACCGATACTCTCGGTGCTGGTGAGAAACCGATTCTGACTTGAGAATACTAAGATAGGGTCAAGAGACTCGAGCAGCTCGTAGATACAGCGCAGCGCAGTTTGGAAGAAGGAGAAGGTCCTTACCTGTTGCGAGTACAACGAGTCGTAGGAAGCTATCATGTTTGGTTGCATCTCCTATGACACCTAGCGAGAATAAGAGGGCATCTCCAAGAAACCTAGAGTTTACCCGTGATAACATAGGACGGATCGATCGCATGGATGACACCCTTGACCTAAGACAAGTACAAGACATGCTAGGTAAAGCGGCAAGCCAACCCTTATGGGCCGGAAGCCTGGTTACACGTGAACAAACCTTACCCACAGGTAGTTTCCCTTAAAGAACACCACGACCAAGAAGGATAGCCACCATGACAACACCAGCACCCTCGATAGCGCCTACTATGTAGGCCCTGATGATGACTGAAGATCAAATGTTGTGATTCCTAGGGGCAATCAACACCCACCCAGTATCAAGACTGAAAGCAAGAGAACTGGACCTCTGCGAAGGAGACCGTGAGAAGTTAAGTCAGTTCCTAAGTCAATTGGAAGAGTGCTTTAAGGTCAAGGGGAATGGCCAAGGGAAGGACAAGGATAAGGTAGACTATCTAGGGACTCTTTTGAGATAAGCTGCAGGGCAATGGATAATGTCCTACATGGAAGGCCAACCAGACGCAATATGGGCCTTGTGGGAAGACTCTAAGGAAACTCTCTACAGCCAGTTTGGGGACAGGAACAGCAAAGAAATGGTAAGACTCAAGCTGGAAAAGATGACAGAGGGAAAGAACTACTTTTCTGACTTCTAGTACAAGTGCTGCATGATAGCCGTCGCTGCGAAATATGATGAAGACATAGACTACCACCACCTTTTGAGCGGCACTAACAAGAGGTAGCAAGAAGCCGGGAAGAACTCCCACCATACTTATTGGATCACCGATAACATCATAGTATGGGCCATTGACAAAAAAGACAAGGTCAATCTGGTCAGACACCTTGGGAACAAGACAACGGGAACAACCCATCAGACCCTGCTGCATAACAACAATGGTAACTACTGACCGGCAAGCACTCCCAGACCAGCACCCATGGGAGACCTGATGGATCTGGCCGTGGCAGGAAGAAGGAACTAAAGGTTCCAACGGCTGTCCGACCAGGAATATAAGAAGAGAGGAAAAGACAATGCCTGTCTTCGATGCAGATTGAAGAGGCAATTCACCAAGAACTATTCACGAAAGGAACCAAAAGTCTGAGAGATGGATGCTATTGAGAGGACGAACAGGCAGGAGACTTTAAATAAATAAAGTCTCTCGCAAAGTGTGGTCTGTGGGAGGACAGACAAGGCAAAGGCAGTAGTATCATACATATATCAATAAAGAAAAACAACAAGGCAATGATCAACAATATGAATGGTTATGATAGCAACAATGAACCTCTTCTGATTAAGATAAAGCTATGCATGACAAACAAAGATACAGAGACAAATGTGATGCCGGATGCAGGAGCAACTGAGGATTGTGTGGACGGAGATTTCCGCGAAACCCAGGGATTATGTATGACAAAGATAAAGAAACCAAGAGACATATATGGGGTAAACAGGGAGAAGAGCAAAGCAGGACCAATCACCCATATGGCACAAGCAGTGATGGAGATAGAGTCACACCATGAAGCCATAACGTTTCAAGTAGTGCATTTGCAAAAGCATAATACCATACTAGGAACGCCTTGGCTAAAATGACACAATACGAACATCGATTAGGAAAAAGGCCAAAGCAACTGCAACAGTAAACTATGTGCATAGGTGTGCCTGGAAACTTCCCCAACGATCGAAACAATCCTTGAAGAACAAGCAATACGAGAGAATCTGGGGACACAAATCCTCTGCATGGACACGACACAAGAAGAAACGATCCGCCACAGTGAGAGCATAAGGGTACAAGTATTACACTAGAATGCCAAGAAACCAAGGCGAGGATCTGCACAGCCAGCAGGTCATAACCTGTATAGCATAAAAGACAAAATGGTTCTCGCCAGGGGACAAATGATGATGCCAACAGGTATTCTAGTAGGGCTTTTGTAAACGGTACGGGTTACCATTGTTTTATGTTTGGTTTCACAGTATCGGTTGATACTTGTATTGTTTCGTGTGGTATCGGTTGATACACACATTGTTTTATGTTTGGTTTCACAGTATCGGTTGATACTTGTATTGTTTCGTGTTCTATCGGTTGATACACCCATTGTTTTATGTTTGGTTTCACAGTATCGTTTGATACTTGTATTGTTTCGTGTGCTATCGGTTGATACACACAATGTTTTGCAATATCGCTCATACTGGAGATAAGCGATATGCTGTATTTAAAGACCGCTGATTCCCGCGATGGAAACAGCAGACTTCGACAGACAGTATTCTTAAATATACTTGGTTGAACGGTTACTTCTTTGATCTCCTATTACACCCCGTTCGAAGCCTCCTTTAGCAAGCAGCGCTCGCTTCGTGTTGATCACGAAGCCATCTGCTCCTATCGTACCGCTACGTGACTAGGGCCTGGCCCGAACACGTTACATTTTTTTAACCTCAGCAAGTGGTTAAGAAACCTGCAGGGACCTGGTCTGATCAACCTACGAAAAGTCCAATAAGCAAAGCTAGCATCGGGGAGCGGCAGAACCACGAGAAGTTCGGCTCCGCCGAAACGACACGATTGAGTCATTAGAGACTCGGAGTGGGAAGCAGGTCCCACGAGAAGGCCTTACCAAGAAAAGGCAACCTAAGAAACGGATAGGGCCAAAGAGCGATTTTGCGATCGACGAAGCGGAACGACAACTTGCGCGAGACTTGGCCAAGCAGACCTTCAGTGAGTCAACTGACGAATTAGTGAAGGCAGCAACCACCCTTCCTGGGCTATTTCCCACCAGCCCCAGTAAAGGAAAGGGACCGGCGCAACCACCGAAGAAAGACAGCATACCTATCGGGAGACCTAAGAAGGAAGAGGACGAAGAAGAAGGATCAGATCACTCGGTAGCAAGGCAGCCACCGGACGATAACCCAAGCGAAGATCCAGATAGCTCCTCAGACAACAGCTCGGATAACGAAGAATCTGAACACGATATGTCTGAAGGTGAATCCGCCGGGCCACGCGAACAGGACCTAAAGTCAAACTCCCACTGCCACCGACGTTCTCGGGCGAAAAGGACGACCTAAAACCTGAAGTATTTGACCGGTGGGTCATAACCACTTCACAATACCTTACCCTACATGGAGTGGACAAAACCACGGAAGGAAGCGGAGCGTACTTTGGAAGCTTCTGCACCGGAAAGGCAGAGGAGGCATACCACCAAGCGATGAACCACTATCAGAGTGGGGAAAAAATCCGAGGAACAACCCTGATAAAGTACTTAAGAGAGAGATTCCAATCCTCACGGAACACGGAGGAACTATACAAAAGGTTCAAGGATATCCAGCAAGTACGAAATGGCAAAACAGAAAGAATAACCCTGGTCGCGACGGATCTCTTGATGTATCATGGACGATTGCCTACCGGAACAGTGTCTCAGTACACGCTGAAACAAAGATTGTATGAAGCAATGCATCCCAGACTACGTCAGGAGGTAGAACCCATGGAGGAGGATGATGATTCCTTTGCCAAGGTAGTCAAGCGGGCCAAACGGAAGGATGCTATCCTGTATGAAATAGGAGTTTACCGAACCCATGTGCCACAGCAAAGGAATAGCAAAGGATCATCATCGCGGGACAATACAAAGTAGGATAAACCATATCGTAAGGATTCAAAGGACAAGAAGGACAAGAAACTGAAAGGACGTGAGGAAGGTACATGTTTCGAATGCGGAAAAAAGGGGCACTATGCAAAGGATTGCTATGCCAAGGAAGGAAAGGGAAAGGCCGCTAAACGAGAGACAAGCACAAATCACATGGAAGCAACTGAATATGACGAAGTGGAAATCAACGCAGTGGAAATGGAAACCCTGCGAACACAACCGACACTGGCAATCAGAACCTGTGACGCTCTTGAAGGAACAATTTACACAGAAGGCCATCCAGTAAAGGTACTATTTGACACGGGAACAACCGGCTGCGACATAATTAGCGCCACCTTTATCGCTACCCATGGCATCCTTACGGAACCCCTACCGCAACCTACAACAGTCAATATGGCTATGAAAGGATCCCGCTCCTCAAGCCACAAGAAATGTGGACTGACCTTAGGAATCTGGAAGAAGAAATGGACAAATCAGGAGATGTTGGTAGGAAACTTGGTTCAGTACGATGCCCTGATTGGAATGCCCTTCCTGAAAAGACATAATGCTCTTATCAGGTGTGGGGATACAGCAGTGGAATTCCCCGATGACAGATTACGGGTGCTATGCAAACCAACCAG
>PYWC01000003.1:3667608-3703038 GCA_003182015.1 Tuber magnatum | reverse complement strand
GATGGAAAAGCGGGATTCAGAGGCGAATCGGTCCCACGCCAGCACGCAGGAGATTGGAGAGCGCCTGCTTGGGTGGGCTATGACCTCCAAGGACTTCTTTTCAAGCGCGGAAGACCAGCGAGACACCATCGCTCATATTGTTATCAAGAGGAAGCGGTTGCTGGCTGGCAACACTCATCTAATTGTTAATCTTGAGGCCAGCGTGCGGAAAGATACTGCGGAGCAAGGAATTAACCTTGAAGAGATGGATGAGATCGACCATGACATGGACTGACTTGCTCTGCTCAACATGGCCAACACGGGATTCACAAAGCACGTGAAAAAGGAGCCCGGGAATAATTTTTTTCATTTGTGATTTGGTCCTCCTTTTTCCTCTTTGTTTGTCCCCTGCCTTCCTAGTTGCCCGGTCCCCCTGCCTACCTCTTCACCTATTCCCCCTGCCTCACTGAAGAGGGCCCCTCCTATATCCTGTACTTTAGCCCCTTACATTCTCAGCCCATTTAAAATTACCTTTTGTAGATAATAATAGGCACATTGCGTGAAGCTGCTTTTGCCACACAATGTGTTGTATCCGCAGCTGCTATGGTTCATACGCACAACGACATACGCGCAAAGATATATGCCCAAAACCACATGCCCGAAACTATACGACCCAATTCATACTAAATTCATAAGCACCCAGGTGCTATTCAAATCTAACATTCCCTTATTACTAGGGTAATTACAGAATCCAAATGAGCAAGATGAGGCGGTGTATTTCTACAGACAAGCTAGTCTAGGCAGTCCACCGGATAGAATTCTATCTCTAAATCAAAATCAGAATCTACAATTGGACAATGAACAACACCCATAATGAGCCTACTACTTGTACTTCCACACTGTATCATTTTCATTGAATGGACTGTGGCACGAATGTAGATTCCTGCTGTTAGAGCAACACAAATCCCGTCGTACTCCACATCATCACAATCCCCGAATCCCGATACCATCTCCTTTCTTTGTAGCTCTACATTCTTAGACTTGTCCGCATGGATTTTGGTTCCCAACCAACACGTCCTACCTAATACTGGAGTATGCATTCCGACCTTTGAAAAATCCAACACACCTGCCGCATAGTATCATGAACAAGGTGCAAGGTGTGAGCATCGTTGGATAGTTGCCTTACAAAAGATTCATATCACTTTATGACCCCAGGCAACTGAGTAGAGATAAGAATGCGAAAACAGGGTTGGTCCAAGGTCACTGTAGTTGTCCAGAGAGCTCTAGGGAAGGTCCTTCATCTCAATAAAGTTATGGTTGGTCCCAACACCAACCATTGCACAAAGCTGTGGAAGTTGAATGGTATCGGGTTCGGTGTACCCTAGTGGGTCGGTTCCAGTAACAATGTCGTTCTCAATACCCTCCATGATTTGAACGGGCGAGATTGGATACTGAGGGATGTAGAATTGTGGTGCCGTTGTGGTAGGGAAAGATGTTTGGAATAAAGAAATACTATAGAACAGTTGGTAGTCACCGGTGGGAAGATACTTGAGAGCAGCAGATGAACTCTTGAACAGGATAATGACGGAATAATCAGCAATCCAGCATGCTGGAAGCTCCTGTTAAGGCCAGCCACTTATGGATCGGACTAATCTATATCAAGTTCGAGAGAGTACAAGGAACATCATTTGGGTAAATTTACAAAAGTCAGAATGAAGATATTATTGTGAACCTGATTCTGGAACCAAGCACCCGATCATGTTTCCCTTTACTACACGGTGGTTGGAATGACACTGTGGAAAGATTTCCAAGCTTGAGACTCGGCCCTCAATCTCATAACCCAAATCAAGTGCTTGTATGATGACCTGGGATTCCACTGTTTTAAGTTCCAACATTTCTGCTATCTGCTTGCCTCTAACCAATTTCACTGCCTTACCTCCGTTTGGCCACTCGAATCCACACAGCATTAACCGGTATCGTTGTGCAATCCTTGGCGACCAGCTATTAGCCCAAGGTTTGTCTATATCTCACTATTAGCTTTTCAGCTGTAGTAATATGGATATGAGTCTCGGGTGGAATGCAGTAATGGCATATAGCAAAAGAAGTCGACAGTCTTCCTGGCAAAGAACATGCGGTAAAGGTCTATTGATTCGTTCGGACCTAACATCGAGGTCTGAAACTCCTGAATTAGAACTGGCTCCATTGGCGCAGCAGTCATTGTCTCTGCAGATACAGAGAAAAGAGTGGACAAAAATAGGTGTGGTATAGCAGTCTTGTAAGTTCATGGGGAATGGCAGCTAAGTAAGGGGCAATCTTATTGGATAACCCAGTATTTATATACAAAAGCTACAAAAATAAATCACACTTGATCACTCGGAAAACAAGACCGACACAACACTATATTTCAGCACCAACCACTTACCATTAAAATTGCTTGGAATTGTTACAAGAGCCCCAGAGAATTCTGGTGGGCAGATCTGATTGTAAAATTAGCTTGCCGCATAAGGGTGAAGGGGTTGTATGGGAGTGCTCACATGGGATTAGTGAATTCAGATAAATGCTCTAATATAGTTATGTTGGATTATATGTCCCTTAACACTGCGTTTTGACCACTGCTGCGCATCGAGACTAGGATAAGCTTAAAGCTCATTCATAGTTTATCCACCGATATCCAACTCAATTCATGTAGTTCCTGCGGAGCTCCCTACCATAATATGTACAACTGAATTCAAGCGCAATCATATGCACAACTCATATGCACAAATTATACTCTCAAAAACCATATGCACAAAAGTCATACGCACAAGTTATATGTACGAAATCCCATAAACAATTAATACAGAAAGATGCATATGCAGGGAAAGAAATAGAATAACAGAATACAGCCAGGTGAGGTTCTTAGATAGTAGCTGAGACAGTATCTTATAACAGCTCATTGCCTGAATCTCAACATATTTTTTGTAGAAGACATTACAACTGAAAGACTTCTATTAGACCAGCTATCAAAAGCCACCAATCACCAAGCAATACTGTGACCATGATACTCAAGATGCCTTCACAACCCGAATTCTCTACAGCTGGCAGCCTACCCTCCCACCAGGGCAGTCAACGGGCCCACTAGGGCAGCAGTGTAAGAAGCCGCACTTCCTTTCTATGTGTCCACGAAAGCCCAACCAGGGACCAGTCTCCGCCTCTATCTCTACTATCTGTTGAATCCAGTCCATACGTGAGCGATGGCCCAGTAACACCAACCTCAAGACCTCCGGCTAGCACCTCTCGCACACCTCTTTTAACTTCCACAAGACCTTTGCACGCAGATTCTGTTTTACTGCCACCTGGCAACTAAGATCATGCTCGGAACATGCTACTCCTACCAGCTCCGGCTTCAGTAACAAGTGATGCAAATTCATTTGAGATATTTGGAAACTTTTATCTCTATACAGAAGAATATCATGAGAGCGGGATGGAGTGGTGGAAAGAGACAGTAGGACTTGTGGCATATACCGCAAAATATGTGGGTAAGAAGAAGGTCTGATGGAACTCTGATCGTCAAGGCACAGACATGTAGAAATACTTTCACCAGTGTGCTGACCGCTTGGGCTGTGCCATTGGTGCACCACGGGTGATGTGAATCATTTGCAGGAAGGTTCTTGTTCACCTACGCAGCACAGGCACCAGCTCGATGTACGATCACAAAAAATCCTCAGCATGCCAGAGGTCTAGAAAGTTTACCAGATTTGATAGCGGAAGTTCACCTGGTACAGATAACCTTATGCTATTGCAAAAATGAACAAAAACTTGAAATCGGCGCAGGATAATTGATCTTGTAACACTAATGGAGTTCAAACAGCACCTTTTCGAAGAATACTTCCTAAAGGCCTTCCTTTCAACAAATCTTGCATTTAATTGCTCAAACAACCTTGTGTTCCACTGAGCCTTCAAATATATTCGTCCAGGCATTGAAATCCCAAGCCCGACTACAATGACAAGACATTCATAACTGCTCGATAACTCTACCGTGGACGAGATTCAAACCGGTGTGCCAGTTGATGGAAGGATCTCCCTGGCTGCAGATGCATGGACTTTACCAAATAAACTCGCATTTCTGGCACTTGTGGCCTATTGGGTCTCACATAACTAGCAGATGGAGGAAGTGCGAATTGGGTTTAAGGAAATAAAAGGTTCTCACATGGGTGTCAATATGGCAGGGATCATTAATAAGGTCCTCGCTGAATACAGGATTCAGGATAGAATTCTTTGTTTCACCACTGATATTGCTAGTAACAACAAAACCCTCACGGAAGCCTTAAACAATGCCTTAAGTTCACTATCAATTGAATGGTCCCCGATAGAAAACCATATTCCATGTATGGCCCATGTTATTCAGCTTATTCTTGTCACATTTATGAGTTCTATCAAGGTGAAATCAAAGGATGGTCATATGCCCTCTGGCTTTAAGGCAGATTATATCGATAAGGTTGTGACCTTGGATAATGGCTTTTACAAGATAATAGAAAAGGTAATATCCAAGACCCCATACACTCATAACAGTTTCACAAACTGCGAGTTAAATACATTAGTGCATACGCACACATATGCACAGATTCATACGCCTAAATTAAAAACCCTCTCGTGCAAAAGAAAGGATATGAATTATATGATGAATCCTGGAGCTTCGGAGAAAGACGATATCTAATTCATCTGAAATGTTCCTAAATACTATACCAGAGTCATTGAATGGAGAATACTAATCAGGTTGTGTGTACATTAGTATCGTAAAATGAGTATTGCCATCGGAGCTTCACCTCAGCGCCAGCAGCACTTCATTGAGATATGGAATGACAGGGTGGAGATCCCAACTATGCTCATGTAGGATGTCAAAATACGATGGAACTTGACTGTAAATATATTGGAGAGATCTCTGCGGTTGCGTGAATTCACAAAGGATTAGTTACAAACTTCTCCGGATTTCGCGCCACTGTGGTCCACCCCCAAAGAATGGAAGCAGGTTGAGTATATCTTGAAAGTACTTCAGTCCATCTGGTTTTGGACCCTGTGGATGTCAAAAACACGCGGAGTTACGATTCATTGCGTATTCCAAGTCTATCTAGACATCATTGATCATTTAGAATCGCAAATCATAAAGTTGGAATCCAAGCGGATGCAGAGGAATGTTGACATTCGTGAAGATTTGCTGAGAGCAAAACTAAAGGCAGCATTTTATTACAGTGAAACTGAAAACCCAAGAGGCCTTCCATTCAGCATTGGAGCTTGTCTCAACCCATATTCCAAACTAAACCTATTTGGTAAATGGGATTTAGATGATGCTCCTGGTGAGACAGATTATGAGAAGTCACATAAAAAGAAGTTTATTGCATATTATGATCTTCACTATGCACCAATAAATACCCAGTATCCTGATACACCAATTCCACAGAGCGGTCTAAATGGTCAATCAAAGCATCTTTATAGATCGAGATCAAGAACTATTGTAGTCAACGAGACACTCACGTATCTCGAATCGGAATCTGAAGTCGAACCTCTGGAGCCCGCCACTAGAGCCTCGAATTCCATGCCAGACACAAATCCAACCGGGATCTTTTACAAGGCAAAATACTGGAGTGGTGGAAGGTTAATGCTGGGAGGTTCTCCAATGTAGCCTGGATGGCTAAGGTTATTATTGCAGTCCAAGGAGGCAGTGTTGGTGTTGAATGGATGTTTAGCATGGCAATAGATGTGGTTCCGTATCGCCAATCCCGATTGAAAAGTAGTACAATCAGGGCCTTAATGCTTGTGAAATCATATGAGTACGCAGAATTACGGCGAGAGCTAGTAAATTATGACACCAAACGGGAGGCAGCAAGGTTGGAAGAAACAGCAGCAATTGAGGATTACCATGGTTGGGTAGATAGGCAGGACCAGAGTGATAAGGAGGGTTATGACTGTATCTCTGATGATGATGAGTCACAAAAATAAGATACAGCATGGTGTTTTGTTAATCAGGATGGAAGACTGGCATTTGGAAAAGAGCCAAGGCCCATCTTGCCTGATTGTGACTTGGTTCAATCTCAATATGCGCACCCTCCACCAGATCAAGATCAAGATGGCGGCGAGCAATTGGCAGGCTGGGAAGAGTCAGGGGATGAATATGGAATCTGGGACAGTGCGGTGAACACGTATGTTGGGTCTGACACTGAGGAAGAATCCCGGGAGGAAGAGCCGGAGACTGTGGGAAGATTTAGTAATCTTGAAAACGAGAAAGGGGATAACACAAATGTTGCTGGTATAGATCCAACGGGCCAGCAGGAAGTTTGCTCTAAGGAGGATGTTTATCCAGAAGCTCCCAAGTCAGCTCCTATGGTGCTACGGGCGGCCCATACAAGAGGACAGGGGGGCGGTACTGGAATTGGAGTTGCAACAAGGAAGCGCGCTGGAACAGGTGGTAAAGCAAAGAACAGGTCCAGATCAAACCAGGTTAAAATCTGCGAGGAAATGTTTCTGCATTCACGCAATTCGATTAAGGGTAAGCAATTAGGCTTCATATACAGTTTCATTGCCCCTGAGCTATACCCACGAACAGCATTGTGCACAATTAGGGATATGTGTGTATTAATAGAGCAGTAAACATCAAGTGAATGATATAAAATCATGATCACAATTTATACAGGCGGGAGTGCTATGGGTATAGAATCATATGCTTAGAATCATATGCGGAGTAATAAGCACGAAATTATGTGCTAATAATCATACATTCAAAATTACGTTTAGGTGTGCCATAGGGGTCATACTTGTAGAAATATGCCTATAACTTTATGTATAGTCCATATGCACAAAATCATGTGCCTAGAAAATCATATGCCGAAAAATTGTAAATGCTATTAGAATGAAATCATAGTAGAAAAACCAGACTCCAGAAATGATGTAGGTAATACAAACCCACCCGGGTTAGTTGCTACGGTTTCAACATGTGACCTGATTGTGCAACTACCCTTGCACAATGGTTTCCATTCCCCTATTCCCCCTATTCCCCTATTCCCCTGTTCCTCTATTCCCTACTCTTCTATTCCCTACAAACACAACTACACGCACTCGCCTACATTGCGGCAAACAGTACACGAGCACGAGAACATGACGCAGAGGCCCTCTATGCTACCCCCAGATATACCATAGCCATTGTTCTATATCAAACACCCTTTATTCTATGCTGCTTGGAGTGGGAAGGAAGCTTGCTTTGAGCGAGTTTGGGTGGTTCGAGAAAAAGACTATGTGCAGGTTATCAAAAGGGGAGGAAAAGGAGGTTGTGAGAGAGAAAGGGAAGCAGGAATGCTGAAGAAATAATAAGCAGGTTCAGGAGACTCTTAACGTCGACAAGGGCGCATGCATTCTGAATTCTGGTACAGCCAAATGTAAGATATTATCTACAAGTATTTAATAAAGTTCTATACAGTGAAAGTATATACTGATCCCTTTATAAATTGTATTACATTCCCGGCTACCTATCCTATGGCTTACTGGCAAGATGTTATACAGCATGAAATAGAATATTCGTCAGATATTGATTAAGCCCATATAGGATGTAACATATCATCGATGTGCTGGTTTCGATGTCCTGGACCCAATTCTTTCAAGACCTAAACGTCAGCTGGACTCCAACTTAGCAGAAGACTTGGAGGAGGAAAATGAGCCAAAATTGCAACGCATCATGGGCAATGTTGTGATTATAAGGGACAGGTAAGTAATTATACCCAAGGCTGTAAATAGGCTTATACAGTGGTTAAACTATGATTAGGCATGACATCCCATGTGTAATAAAAGCTGGGAACAAAAAGGCCATCTGGCTATTACCTCAAATTGAACCAGCGGTCCACAAATATGTTCCTTAGAGGAATTTAGCAACATATTATACGCGGCACAGTGCAAGGGGTACAAGAGAGCACTATAGACTAGGTCTGATACCAGATGTTCGAGGTACAGATGCTGCCAACGACTATATGAAGGATGCCACCACCTTCGGCTCTCCAGAAGGAAACGCGAGCAACAAGCCTAATCCTGATGGTACTTTAAGAACGAAGGGCTATATTGTTGGGCACTGCTCGTTTACACCAACAATGGAAAAGCAAACGAAGGATATCAAACTTGGGCTGGGACCATTGCCGTCATATAAGTCGAAACCGGCCATTGAAGCACTGAGGATATTTGCCCAAAAGCTTCTACCATTGACTCAAACTGTGGAGGCTTTACTTCATGCTTTTCTGGCTGAAGAGTATTCCAAATGCAGGGCTGTCTATGGGACCATTTACGATGGAAGAGCAGACAATGTTGATGAAGCATTTGGGATGTGGACTTTGCATTCACTGGTCATGTAATGGGGGCACCCCTAGGAAGATCGATCCCTAGGTTGCGATGACACCGAACAACTACAAACTTATCGTCAAACGTTCACATAGATGTAAGAGTAAAGTAAAAGGCAAAACTTAATATCGTTAAGCCTGACGCTTCACTCAATTAAGGTCTTGAGAGGATTGATTGTTGGAGTAGGAGAGTTCTCGCATAGACTTGCAGGTAGTTTTATCTTATGCCAGAAAGTCCCCCAGGAGTTTACTACAACCTTTCGAGTACACCCTTCTCCGCTAAGGGTGGTCCGACACCTCTCCTGGCACACCCTTCAGGCATGCATGTGTCGACATGCACTGGTCGGCGTTCACCTTATGCGGTTATTGTTTCTGCGGTGCATTTCCATTTTGCCTGCCAGAGTGAAAACTGCTACCCATCGGTGTCGTGCCAGTGGCTAACAGTCAAGACACGTCATGAACTAGACTATCTATGAGACCCTTCCCGTATGCATTGTGATCTACTTGACCCCCGAGACTACCGTGAGCAGTTTATCTATTTACTATTTACGGGTCGCGAGCTTCCGGTGTCTTCCGCAGAGCACGGAGGTCCGGGAGTGATCCAATGGGCGCTTCCCATGACCACTACCTCGGATCTACCTTACCTGTAGTAGGAATCATGCTTTAGTGTCTCTGCACTCCCCTTTCAGAGCCTATAGTGTTGGGAGCACTTTCTGGCTTGGTACGTGTAAAACTCTCCCAGTCGCCCCCGCACCAGCCAGGACTACCTACGGGACCCCCACGGTTAACACCTGTTAACCCTGTCAGTTTTGGTCCATTTTGTTCCCAACAACTTGGAGGAGGTACTCCACCTTCCACCCTATGCCCCCTCGTATATCCTCCGAACAGCTTACGGTCGACCAGGCGGCAGCAACGTATATGGTGTTGCAAGCATGTCTGCAAGGGTTCCCCTTTGCTAGACTGCACACAACTACACAACCGTTTCCTCATGATGTCCGGGCCTCCGGGTCAGGCCGGAGGGGTATGATAGGAATAATGTCACCAATTTACAGCTTCATCGAAGCTACGTAGCTCGCCCAATAGCATTCCCCAGAACCCCAGATTCCGGGATCATGCATGGCTCCGCGTGACAAACATTCCAGTCAATTTTTACGAACTCCCTGAGGGACTTTGTACTGAAAGGTAGCGTAACTCAGGACTCTGGGTATGGTAATCCAAGGCCTAAGGCAGGGTAACGTGATTCGGAGGGTGAGGTAACATTGTCCAGTGGTCCAGATAACTTTTCCCTGTTACCCTGTCTATCCTGTCGCCGGGGATAGATATTTCTGACCCATCTCCAGTTACTCGGCCTAGCTGAGCAACTGCCCCTTCCGAGGTCCCTAAGTACGCTGACACCACTTCTGGGTGTATCCAGGTACCAAAGTCCCTGACCACCCAATTCTGTTCATTGTTGGAGCCCGGGCCATCGGGTCTCCGTTGGTCAAGTACTTACTTGCCTGCCCGTTGCTACCAGTTCGTCCCCTGGCGACCTGTATGGGTAGAGGTTGCATCTACCATAGCTCATGTATGCTGGGTTGTTACATCACCCCCCTCTTCTCTACAGTCCGTCCTGCACCATTAGCATCGCCGCTTATTTCCACGAATCGATTCCCCCAAGACCCTATGGTCCCTGGGATTGGACCAATATCTTTGGTGGAAATCCAGAATGGCCTGTAAGCCAGTCCCTTCCAGCATCCCATAGAGCACCCATGAGTTTTCCTCAGTCCCATAACCTCTCCAGGGAACCAGGCGCTGAACAAAGTGTAACGGGGGCACCCCTAGGAAGATGGATCCCAAGGTTGCGACCGCACCAAACAACTTCAACTTATCGCCAAAAGTTCACACAGATGTAAGAGTAAAGTAGACGGTAAAACTTAATATCGTTAAGCCTGACGCTTCACTCAATTAAGGTCTCGAGAGGATTGATTGTTGGAGTAGGAGAGTTCTCGCATAGACTTTCAGGTAGTTTTATCTTATGCCAGAAACTCCCCCATCAGTTTACTCCAACTATTCGAGCACACCCTTCTCCGCTAAGGGCGGTCCGACACGTCTCCTGACACCCCCTTCGGGCATGTATGTGTCGACCCGCTCTAGTCGGCGTTCACCATATGTGCATATCGTTTCTGCGGCGCATTTCCATTCTGCCCGCCGGAGTGAAAACCTCTGCGCATCGGGGACTTGCCAGTGGCTAACTGTCAAGACCCCTTGCTGAACTAGACTATCTATGACACCCTTCCCATGCGCGTTGATTTCTTCTTGACGCCGGAAGCTACCGTGAGCGGTTTATCTATCTACTATTTACGAGTCTCGGGCTTCCGGTGTCTTCCGCAGGGTACGGTGGTCCAGGAGTGATCCAATGGGCGCTACCCATGACCACTACCTCGGATACACCTTACCTGCGGTAGGAATCATGCTTTTAGTGTCTCTGCACTTCCCTCTCAGAGCCTATGGCGTTGGGGACATCCTTGGGCGTGGTAGGTGCAAAACGTTCCCAGTCGTCCCGGCACCACCCGGGACTACCTTCGGGACCCCCACGGTTAACTCCCGTTAACTCCGTCAGTTTTGGTCCGTTTTACTCCGAACAACTTGGAGGAGGTACTCCACCTTCCACCCTATGCCCCCTTATATATCCTGCGAACAGCTTACGGTCGACCGGACGGCAGCAACGTATACGGTGTTGCAAGCGGGTCTCCAAAGATCCTCCTTTGCTAGACTGCACACAACTACGCAACCGTTTGCCCATGACGTCCGGGCCTCAAGGCGGGGCCGGAGGGGCATGATAGGAATAATGTCTTCAATTTACAGCTTCTTCGTAGCTGCGTAGCTCGCCCAATAGCATCTCCCGGAACCCCAGATTCCAGTATTATGCATGGTTTCGTGTGACAAACATTCCAGTCATTTTTCCCAAACTCCCCGAGGGACTTCGTATTGGCAGGTAGGGTAACTCAGGTCCTTGAACAGGGTAATCCAAGCCTCAAGGCAGGGTAACCCTGTTCTGAGGGTAGGGTAATCTTGTCCAGTGGACAAGTGGATTTTCTCCTGTTACCCTATCTATCCCACTTCCGGGGATAGACACACTCGGCCTTTCCCTAGTTACCCAGCCTAGCTGTGTATTGGCCCTTCACAGGTCCCTAAGTATGCTGACACCAATCTTGGGCGTAGCCATGTACCTAAATACTTGTCCACTAAGTCTGCTCATCTCGGAGCCCGGGCCATCGGGTCTCCGTAGGTCAAGTACTCACTTGCCTGCCGGTTCCTACCAGTTCGCCTCCGGGCTACCTGTATGGGTGTAGGTTCCGGCTGCCATAGCCCACGTATGCTGGGTCGTTACACAAAGTGCGACGGAAACTCCACCTTCACTCCTCCGTACCATTGGCTGTCCACAACACCTGCGATAATGTAACTGGGCTCATTGTCTACAAGATCCCAGGTAGGGACTCCCTTGACCCTACCTGCCGCCGGATTCTCACGATTGGGTTCGAGCAACGTGACATTGAAAACTGGGTGGATGCTCCATCTGGGTGGCAGTTGGAGTTCGTAGGCTCAGTTACCCACTCGACGTTGTACCACAAAAGGGACAAACATCGGGTGGTCCAGCTTCTGTATCGGACGCTGGGTGCGGATGTTCTTTCAGTTTAACATCACGCTGTCCTCTTTCTTTGCCCGCCCAGCGGTCACATCCTCCAAGGAAATAAAGTCCGCTGATGGCAACCATTTCTGGTCATAGCATTTCCGTTACCTTTCCTGTGCCCGTTGAATCATTTCCCGAATCTCTTCCCAGGTTCCTTCCTATTCCTTGACCAAGAGCTCACTGCTAGGGTGTATTTCTTGAGTATCAGACATGACACCAGATAAGTTTGTTCTTGTGTTAAACTTGTGGTTGATCTCAAATGGTCACAACCTGGTGGATTCTGATATCGAGGTGTTGTATGCATACTCCGCAAGTGGTAACAGCGAAACCCAATCATCTTGTTGGTTGGAACAGTAATGGCGCAAGTACTGCTCCAGTGTCTGATTAACCTTCTCGGTTTGCCCATCAGTCTCAGGGTGGAATGCAGTTGAAATTCTTAGTTTCACTTGCAACAAGTGCATTAGACTTATCCAGAACCTGCATGTGAATCGGCTATCGCAATCAGAAATGATTGATCCTGGGAGTTCATGGAGGCGCCCAACTTCCTTCAGGAATATCAACGCAAGCCCCTTGATAGGTACCTCGCTGGTCAGGGGTATGAAAGGGCCATTTTCGGGAATCTGTCCACTATGACTCAGATCTTGGTATACCCTTCGGACTCTGGCAGTGCTACAATGAAGTCCATTGAAATCGCTGTCCGCGGCTGCATAGGAACATCAATAGGTTCCCACAGTCTGAACTTCTTGTACCTGATAGACTTATTTCTTTGCCACGTATCACGTGTTCGTACATAGTCACTGTTGTGCTTGTCCATCCTTGGCCAATAGAAGTTAGCCCTAACCCTNACCACTCAGGGGTCTATGGATCAATAGGTTCCAGCAGCCCGAACCTCTTGTGCCTGATGGACTTATTTCTTTGCCACGCATCACATGTCCGCACATAGTCTGTGATATGCTCATCCATCTTGGGCCAATAGAAGTTAGCCCTAACCCTGCCAATGGTCTTGTAAGTCTCCAAGTGTCCCGTGATTCGGGAGTCATGTTCTGCCTTCATGATGCTCTGCTTCAGATTCTGACCCTTGGGAACATACCACGCATTCTTGTACCGGAGCAAGCCCTTTTCCGTCGTGAAATGTCAGTCAACCTCTTTGTCACCGGCAGCTGTTGCCTTCAGGATCCTCAAGTATTCCTGGCCTTCGGTTATCGCTACCCGCAGTTGATCCAAAAAGAAAGACTGGAGCCGAAATCCTTGGCACACCTGCAACACTTGTCGTGGCAAGATATTCCGTTCCTGGCTCCCGACCCACTGTCTGGGGTGAAAAAACGACTGTGGTGGAAAGTCACTCCCCCCTTCAGGGCGGTAGTCCCTACCCCGCGGCAAAGCATCTGCCTTTTCATTCAACCGTCTTTCTCGGTAAACGACCTTGAAGTTAAACGGTTGCAGGACCTCAGCCCAGTAGCCCTGCCTTCGGTTAAGGACCTTGGTAGTATGGAAGTACTCCAAATCCTTATGATCCATATGGATCACCAATTGGTCCGTTACTGAGTGTAGCAGATGATCCCATTCCTGGAATGCCGCCACGATGGCAGTCATTCTCTTGTCATGGACATCATAATTAAGCTCCGCTGGGTGAAACTTTCTACTATGGTAGGCTGCTGGATGCTATCTCTTATCGTCACAGAACTGGAAGAGGACGGCTCCTAATACAAAGTCACCAGTGTCAATTTCCAGCCAGGTTGGCGGTTCTTGGTCAGAATGTGCTAGGATAGGTTTACACGTGAAGGCTTCCTTCAAATGGTTGAAGGCCTGCTCGCACACAGGTGTCTATTCCCATCACACATCCTTTTTTGTCAAGTCCGTCAGAGGTTTCACTATCTTGCGGAAACCTTCTATGAACCGACGATAGAAGTTAGTAAAGCCTATAAACCTTTGAACGTGGACGACGCATGTCCGAGATGCCCCATCCCTGAATGCCTGCACCTTCTCCAACAATATAGAGATACCCATATCGGAGATCTTGTATTTGCCGAATTCAACCTCCGGTTGGTGGAAACTGGACTTCTTCAGGCTTACACATAGTATAGCTTTTCCGCAATTTCTCCATCACACATCTCCCTATTGCGACGCGCTCTTCCATAGTTTCGGAGTAGATCAGGATGTCATGCATGTACCCGATGACTCCTTCATCCATGGGATCCTGAAAGACCACATTTATCATGCTTTGGAAAGTTGCGGGGGCATTACACAACCCAAATGGCATGACGGTGTATTCATACAGTCCATATCTCCACCGGAAGGCCATCTTCCATTCCTGATCTTCTGCCATCCTCAGAAGGTAGTAGCCGTTCTTCAAGTCCAACTTAGTGAATAAAATGGCTTTTCCTAACCTATCTTGCAGTTCATTCATTAACGGTAAAGGATACTTGCTCTCCATGGTGATTTTGTTCAGCTCGGGGTAATCGATTACGAGTCTTAATATACCATCTGGTTTTGGCACGAAGAGGATAGGGGTTGCTGCCAGGGAACTGGATTGCTGTAGCTTTCCCGTTCGCAGCATGTCATGGAGATATTCCTGGAGTGCCTTAAGATCCTTTTCTGATAATGGATGGATAGGCCCAAACGGAGGTTGAGTTCCAGACTGCAACTCGATCGTATGGTCATACTTCGTGTGCTCCGGCAACGCCTCAATCTGTTCTTGACTGAAGATATCCCCATAGTCCCTATACGCGGGGAGTACGTAACCGCAATGTCAGCACCTTCCTCATCAGAGAATTGCACAATTCCCAATAGGTACACATTACTAGGGTCTTCCGCTAGTAACTCTTCACTAGTCATGAACGCTAACCGCCCCTGCTCAGCCAGGCAGTTACCCTTGCAGAAATCTGAGCACCAGGTTAGTGATATGGTCTTCCAATCTATGTCGGGGTTATGGTCTCTCAACCAAGACATGGGTAGGTATCCATCCACCTTGTTGTCGGGCATATCTGCGACTTCAAAGCATATCTCATTATGGTGGTCACCTATCCACATCTCCAATGACTTGGTATAGTGTAGACCTGACCCAGGAATGTGATTACTGCTGGTGTCGCTTATCGGCACGTGGACCTTTTGTCATACACAAGGTGCCTGAGTCCACTTAACCCATTGGCTACTAAGCACCGGCCCAGCAGCTCCACTATCGAGTAGCAGAAGCCCTTTTGCGCTTACCTGTCTAGCTCCTATCTTGCAGTCTAACTTGACCCGCAGGTGGATACGCTTGGTATGACGGGGCAAGTTGTCATGCTTCTGCCTCTTCGCTTGTCTTGGTAACTTAGTCATCTTGGTTTAGTAATTCCCTTTAGTCTCTTGCCTTTCGACACAAGAGCGGCCCCAATTGGTCGCTAAACATTAAGGGATTGGGATTCCTCTCTTATGAATAACTAGTGTGTTTGCTATCACGGCAGCATGATTTCGGGTACTGAACCCTTCTCAGGTAAACTTGAAAACAGCATCATTTATTTGATCAAGTCCAGCCTGAACCGATTCCGCCTATACTAACTATGACAATTCTTTCCCCGAGGGGGGTAGAAGTCCGCTGTCGGACTGGTTCCAAGCGCAGCAGCCTTGCTTCCCCAATGTCGAGTGTCTCCTCTAGCAGGACCGCACCCAGCCTCAACCGAAATAATGGCCTATGACTTGCCCATCCAGCTAATGAAATCCTGAAAGAAATACGTATAACCAGAACAAAGGAAATAACTAGAAACCCCCCAAAGGAGAGATAGCCCAGTCCGCCGTGCACGGCCCACAACATCTACCTGCCCACACCACCTGGTGGTAGTCAGTATCTGGGTCCTTTATGGGGTAGAAGGGTACTTACCCATCTCCGCAGCCACCTCCGTGGCTCATGTCCATCTACCACTCAGGGGTCTATGGCCATGGGTTAATAAGGTTACACCATAAACAGAATAGGTTCCTACCTATTCCGAGCCCTCGGTATCAACCTCCATGATGCGAGGTGATGCCTGGCGGACTTCAAGCATCTTTGACGAGGAAGCCGGAGGGAGCGCTTCAATGCACTTTAGTCGCCTGTCCATTCCTGTGTCCTGGCTTACCCGGGCTGACAGTTTCAACCCATGGGCCTGTTTGGATGAACTAACGACTGGGCCTGTCGCGGTACACCTTCTCCAAAAGTGACCTGTTTGACACCACTTGGTGCACTGGTTGTGCTTCTTCCAGCGTTCGCTGAAAGTCGACGGAATTTCCCTATCCGCTATTGCATACGCAGAAGTCGCCGGCGCTGCCTGTTTCCCCGCGTTGAAATTAGTAGGTTTGGCAGACCTGTGGTTTGGTCTGCCTGAACCTTTTTCCTTCTTCTTGAACCTGCCCGATGTCGAGGATCTATCCCTCTTCGTTTCAGCGGGTTGTGACCAGGGGGCTGGATGGATGATGTGGTTACTGCACCTGTTGTCGTCCTCCAGTGTTTGCCCGACCTTCTGGAGAAGATCAGGGTACTCGTTCAGGTCAGTCGGATGGGGCTCCTTAAGTGCCCATGCATTCTGAACCTCTCGTGTGATGCCTGATCGAACCTTGTCTCGTACCTGTACTGGATCTGTATAGCCAAGCTTATACATACAATCAATTATCTTATCCAGGTACTCATCAAGGTGATAGGGCTTCATCACAAGGTCTTGCCCTTCGAGAAGGGATCGGTCTCGCGTGGCCTGGTCTCCCCCGAAACTTCGTTCCAGCCGTTCTCGGAACCCTTTCTATGTCCGTAAGGGCTAGCTGTCTTTGACAGGGACGCCAGTGCACTTGGCGGCTTGCTGGTTAATGTGCACATGCAACCCCAGATATCATGTCCGGGCAGAGTCTTCCAGATGGGGGATAATCAAGTTTACCTTATCCATGTCGGTTAACTTGTAATCCATAAAGTATTGAAATTTGACCTCTACCAAGGTCAAGAAGCTCGCGAGTTCTGTAACTTTGCCCTTGAATGGAGGGATACCACTCAGCTTCTCCAGCTTCTTCTGCCGGTGTCTTGGTCTTGGCCTAGAAGCCGAACCAGTACCCCTTAGCACCTTCACCAGCCTCCTGGCCCAGCGATCCCACCCTCGTTTCTTCTTATTACTCCCCTCATCCCTGCGGGAACCGAGGAAGAGGGTCAAATCGGGGAGAGAATCTCCATCATCATCATCATCCGTGCTGTCATGGTCACAGTCCGCTGGCTCTCCGCCTGCTCCTGCCGTACCACCTCCAGGTGGGGCATTTCCAACCCCACTACCTCCAGTGTTCCCGCCTGGTGTCTCCCGTGGTCTATCATACCCATCAAACAGTTCCTCCTAGCCATCCTAATTCCCATCCGCAGGGGGGTTAGCCCCTGATGGTACTGATGCCGGTGGAGGAATAGGGCATCGCCCACTCTCCGGAGTTGGGTTAGGCGCCTGCTGTGTTATCTGCGGAAATGCCTGTAGCTCTGGGCAGCTCAGGGGTTGCATCGGGGGGCCAACGTGCCTCCATGAGCCAGAATACCCACATGTTGGCTGTCCATCTCCTTCCTTCTTCCTTCTTCGATGCCTTACGGGGGTCCGTTGTTCCTTCCTGCACCTATATGTGTGGTAATGAATCCATCCGGTGCTGGTTTCTTCAGATTTGCAGCCCAACAGGGAAAATTTGTCTTGGCAGTCCGACCCGACCTTTGTGATTGTGGGGAGCACGGAATGAGGGGCTGGTTTCGAGGGGGCAGCGGGAATCACAGGTGCCCAAGGAACAGAGCAAGCAGGTGTCCCAGGTCGGGGGATTGGAGTCCCTCATGATGGAGCCATGGGTAATGGCGCTTCCTGGTGACTTACCTGTTCGAAAGGTCCAGGGAATGCCGCACACAGTGGTCGGAACCCTCGGGCAGCCGATGCTACTGGCGGGAAGGCTGTGGCAGGAAAGGTGTCAGGAGCGGGCATCTAGACGGGTAAAGGTGCGGGTCTTGGGGCACCAATGTGAGGTATGGGAGTTGCAACCGACGGTGTTGCAGGAGGGTCAATGGGAGCAGGGGTCGGCCAAGGAATAGGGTCAGGTGCATCTGGTACCTTGATACCCTTTGGCTTCGACATCCTCTTCCTAACCCGATGCCCATTGGTTGGTCCAATCGCCAGACTTCCTGACCGACTGCAGGTGATCGAGGATGGGACAGACAGAGACCCTGTTGCTGCTCTTGTGAAGGAGGAGGGATAGCTGTAGCCTTCACCCTTGAGGCTTTCCACCATTCGTATACCCGCAGGGCTTAGGTACGCCCTCCACTGTTCATCCTGGGCTCGCATAGCTAGTTCCATCCCGAAGTTCTTAGGCTTCGTGTCGACGAGTAGGAGTGGGGGCACCACATCTATCATCAGTACGTCATTCTCAGCATCAATACTATAACCTCCTGCGAAGGGCCTTTCCAGTGCTGCCATCCGATCCTTCAATGCCTTCTGGTTTCGTAACTTTCGCGGGTATGCCTCCTGCTGTACTTTCATCCATTCCACCACTGCAGTAGTAATCGGTTTACGGAACACCTGCTGCTGCTGGGCATTCCAGTTCTCGAGTTCCCGCTTCACGTCCTCAATCGACTTGGATACCTGCCGGATGATGTAAGGTTCGACCAACTCACGGGAGAACTCCCTAAATAGCACCCCTTGCCGCGGGGGAGCGAGGGTGTTGTGGATCAGTGCGGAATCTGGACAGAATGAAAGCACCACAGGGCAAGGGTCTGTAATCATAAGATCCACAAATTCATCAGGTAACTGAATAAGGGCGGCCCCCAGAAGCAACTGGTGACCGTCCTATTATATACCAGAGACATCCACGAAAACCAACACGCGAAATGTGTTGGCCGAGTTCTCGTCAAGGTCAAGGTCTAAATTCGAGTTGGATTCCATCCTGGTTCGAAGTTCGGTACTAGCCATTGCACTTTCCACCCTAGGCTACTTGTTCTAGGCAAGGTTACCAGTATTCAAACAAGGTCTGTGTCGAAAGTTGGAAAACAATGAACCAGGAGAGGAGTTAAGCAAGGAGCTCACTCAACGATATACTGTAACAGGGGGCACCCTAGGAAGATGGATCCCAAGGTTGTGACCGCACTGAACAACTTAAAACTTATCGTCAAAAGTTCACATGGATGTAAGACTAAAGTAAACGGTAAAACTTAATATCGTTAAGCCTGACACGTCACTCAATTAAGGTCTTGAGAGGATTGATTGTTGGAGTAGGAGTGTTCTCGCATAGACTTTCAGCTAGTTTTATCTTATACCAGAAACTCCCCTATCAGTTTACTCCACCCATTGGAGCACACCCTTCTCCGCTAAGGGTGGTCCGACATGTCTCCTGGCACACCCGGCAAGCATGCATGTGTCGACACACTCCAGGCGGCGTTCACCTTATGCGGTTATCGTTTCACCGGTGCATTACCATTTTGCCCGCCGGAGTGAAAACATCTGCGCACTGGTGTCTGGCTAGTAGCTAACAGTCAAGAAACCTCATGAACTAGACTATCTATGACAGCCTGCCGATATGCATTGACCTCTACTTGACTCCGGAGGCTACCGCGAGGGGTTTATCTATTTACCATTTACAGGTCTCGAGCTTCCGGTATCTTCCGCAGGGCACGGTAGTCTGGGAGTAATCCAATGGGCGCGACCCATGACCACTGCCTTGTATCTACCTTACCTGTGGTAGGAATCGTGCTTTAGTATCTCTGCACTCCCCTTTCAGGGCCTATAGCGTTGGGAGCACTTTCGGGCTTGGTAGGTGTAAAACTCTCCCAGTCGCCCCGGCCCCACACGGGACTAGCTTCGGGACCGCCATGCTTAATACCTGTTAACTCCGCCAGCATTGGTCTATTTTACTACGAACAACCTGGAGGAGGTACTCCACCTTCCACCCTATGCCCCCTTGTATATCCTGCGAACAGCCTATGGTCAACCGGATGGCAGTGACGTATATGGTGTTGCAAGCATGTCTCGAAAGATTCCTCTTTTCTAGACTGCACACAACTACACAACCGTTTGCGCATGACGTCCGCGCCTTAAGACAGGGCCGTAGGGGTATGATAGGCATAATGTCTCCAATTTACAGCTTCATCGAAGCTACGTAGCTCCCCCAATAGCATCCCCCAGAACCCCAGATTCCCGTATCATGCATGGCTGCACGTGATAAACATTCCAGTCAATTTTCCCGAACTCCCCAAGGGACTTCATATTGAAAGGTAGGGTAACTCAGGACTCTGGGCAGGGTAACCTGATCCTGAGGGTAGGGCAACCTTGTCCAGTGGTCCAGATAACTTTTCTCTGTTACCCTGTCTATCCCGTCGCTGGCGATAGACATTTCTGACCTGTCTCGAGTTACCCGGCCTAGCTGAGCAACTGCCCCTTCAGAAGTCCCTAAGTATCCTGACACCACTCCTGGGTGTATCCAGGTACCTAAGTCCCTGACCAGCCAATTCTGTTCATTCTCGGAGCCCAGGCCATTGGGTTTCCATAGGTCAAGTACTTACTTGCCTGCCCCTTCCTACCAGTTGGCCTCCTGGCTACCTGTATGGGTATAGGTTCCGTCCGCCATAGCTCATGTATGCTGGGTCGTTACAGGTCATTAATGCGAATACCAATAACAACAAGGACATGGAAGACGTATACCATGGATGGTGTGCCATTGTTGTATTGAGAGATTTTTAAGGAGGCGATGCCTGTTTCCCTTCACAGAGCTTGGAGTTAAGATTGATTGTCCTCCCGGTACTATAGACCATTCTGTTGTCTCTTCAACTGCATGTGTGACCAACATGTACCATCTAGGTTCTGTTATTTTCATGCACTCTTATGTGGTGGAGCATTATATAGGATCTTTTGTGGGCTATCGCGATAGTGTAGTCCACATTAAACATCAGGTGCTACATGATACATACGTGGAGAGGACCAGGAAACCATTGTCGGAATTCAGCAAAATACCGGAACGGTGGCAGAAATCACGTGGAAACTTGAACGTATAGACTGTTGTTTCTCACTTTGTCCTCTGTATAAGTGAAGAGTATTATAAATAAAACTAGATCTATCCAAGTTAGTGAGGAAGTCATTCACTCATACGCCCAAAACCATGCACCCGAAACCATACGCCTAAAACCATACGCCCAAAAGGTTATGCACAAAACTATAAGCTCTGAAGTATGCACCCAGAGCTCTACACCCAAAACAATATGTTGGAAATCATAACCTGAAAGTGATACCCTCTCAGGATCAAATGCCAAGAGGCATATGCTCAATTATGTATAGTACTGGTCATGATATGTCAGATACGGCGATAAACAGATTTTGGGCTAGTTACTAGTGATAAGTCGTTAAGGAAAGCAGGGCCTCGCGCGGTTGGGACAATGGGAATTTCAGAACGGTGCCCAGCCTGGGTAATAAGCAGGGGAAAAGAAGTCCCTGCCCTGCCCCGCAGCCTGTGCGGGGCACTGTGGAAGGCAGGGCGGGGGAGGGGACAAAAAATTGACCCTGGGCTGCATGGAGGGCGGGGCAGAAAATGGAAAACCTGTCCCGCCCCGCCCTGTGAAGAACACTAGCCATAAGAGTCAGAGATGATCAATAGAGGGCGTACCTAAGCCCCGTGGGTATATGAATTGTGGAAAGCGTCAAGGGGGAAGGCTACAGCTACACCTCTTTCTGCACCAGACCAGAGACAGCCTCGTTACCAATCCCCTCCTCACTCACCCAGCGTCGTTCAAGAAGTTCTGCAATTGGACTAACTGGTGGACATCATGTCAAGGAAAGGGTGTCGAAGCCAATGGGTATCACAGTACCTGATACGTCTGACCCTACCCCTCGTCCAACCCCTTCCCCTATGATGTCTCCCCCAACACCTTCAGTTGAACCTCCCATACCTCCCATCGCCGCCTCAAGACGGACACCTCTACCAGTTTCATTACCTGCCCCTGACACCTTTCCTGCCACAGCCTTCCCACCCGCACTATTGGCTTCCCCTGGGTTCTGGCCACTGGAAGTGGCATAATGTAGACCTTTTGAACAGGTATGGTGTCAGGAAGAGGGGGCACCAGTGCCTCCATCATGGGGAACTCCAATCCCTGGATATGAAACACCTGCTTGATGTGTTTCGTGAGCACTGGTGATTCCCACGGCCCCCTCAAAACCCTCTCTGCAGTCCGTGCTCCCTATGATCACAAGTGGTGAGTCGGATGGCCAAGACGAGTTCTGTCTGTCGGGCTGCAAACCACAAGAGACCCTCCTGGGGCGATTTCTTACCACCCATATGGTTGCAGAAAAGGACCACAGGCCCTGGTGAACCATAGAAGATGGCAGAAGGAATTAGAAAAATGACCAACATGTGTGTATTGTGGGTCCTGGAGGTATGCTGGCCCCCCAATGCAATCCCTGAGCTGTCCAGAACTGCAGGCATTTCTGCAGATAACTCAGGCGGCTCCTAATCCAACTTCTGAGATTGGGCAACAGCCTGTTCCACTGCTGGCATCAGTACCATAAGGGGCTAACCCCCCCCAGGATGGGAATCAGGATGGCCAGCAGGAACAGTTTGATAGGTATGATAGACCACGGCAAACCCCAGGCAAAAACGGCGGGGGTAGTGGAGGGGGAAATGTGCCACCTGGTCGTAGTACACCAGGAGTGGGAGGAGATCCAGGAACTCTGACCGTGACAGTTCAGATAATGACAATGCCAACTCTCTCCCTGATTTGACCACACTTCTTGGTGCTCGCAAAGAAGAGTGGAGCGACAAGAAGAAGCGGCGCTGGCACTGCCATGCTAAGAAGCTAACATGGGAAGTGCACAGGAGACCAACCTCGCGGCCATCCTCCAGACTATGACAGAAGAAGCTGGAAAAGATGAGTAGCATTTGGCATTTAAGGGAAAGGTCACTGCACTTGCCATCTGCCAGACACTGGTGGAGGTTAAGGTCAACCATGTTCCGGGGTGCAGGTTGACCGATATGGACAAGGTAGACCTGTTGATACCCCTTTTAGAAGACACCACCTGAACATGGTATCAAGGGCTGCACTCCTACATCAATAAGGAGGCAGCCAGTTGTACGTGAGTTTATGGCAACAACAGTAACCCATTGAGAACATGGAAAGGATTCAGGGAACGACTCAAACAAAGTTTCAGCAGTAGGGAAGCGGAACGAGACCATTTCCTTCACAAGTGGCGAGACCAGATGATGAAGCCAGAATGTATTGATGAGTACCTGGACAAGACAATTGACTACATGTATAAGCTTGGCTATACAGACCCAGTGCAGGTATAAGATAAGGTATGGTCGGGGATTACCCAAGTGTAACGAGAGCACTGCGAGGAAGATGGATCCCCAGGTTGTGACCGCACCAACAACTTCGAACTTAGCACCAAAAGTTCACAAAGATGTAAGAGTAAAGTAAACGGTAAAACTTAATATCGTTAAGCCTGACACTGCACTCAATTAACGTCGTGAGAGGATTGATTGCTGGAGTAGGAGAGTTCTTCCAGAGACTTTCAGGTAGTTTTATCTTATGCCAGAAACTCCCCTATCAGTTTACTGCAACTATTTGAGCACACCCTTCTCCACTAAGTGTGGTCCGACACGATTCCTTGCACACCCATCGGGCATTCATGTGTCGACACACATTAGTCGGCGTTCACCTTATGCGGTTATCCTTTCTGCGCTGCATTCCCATTTTGCCCACTGGGGTGAAAACTTCTTCGCATCGGTGTCTGGCCAGTGGCTAACAGTCAAAATAGCTGATGAACCGGACTATCTATGACACCCTTCCCATATGCATGGATCTCTACTTGACCCCAGAAGCTACCATCAGCCGTTTATCTATCTACAATTTATGAGTGTCGCGCTTCCGGTGTCTTCTGTAGGACATAGTGGTCCAGGAGTGGTCCAATGGGTGCTACCCATGACCACTACCTCGGATGCACCTCACGTGTGGTAGGAATCATGCTTTTGGTGTCTCTGCACTTCCCTTTCAGAGCCTATGACATTGGGGACACTTTCGGGCTTGGTAGGTGTAAAACTATCACAGTCGCCTCGGCACCACCCGGTACTAGCTTCTGGACCCCCACGGTTAACACCCGTTAACTCCTTCAGCTTTGGTCCATCTTACTCCGAACAACTTGGAGGAGGTACTCCACCTTCCACGCTCGGCCCCCTTGTATATCCTGTGCACAGCTTACAGTCGACAGGACGGTGGCAACGTATATGGTATTGCAAGTAGGTCTGTACTGATTCCACTTTGCTAGACTGCACACAACTACACAACTGTTTGCCCATAACATCCGGCCCTCAAGGCGGCGCCAGAGGGGTATGATGGAAATAATGTCTCCGATTTGCAGCCTTTTCGGAACTGCGTAGCTCACCCGATAGCATCCGCCGGAACCACACATTCCGGTATAATACATGGTTTCGCACGACAAAATTCCGGTCATTTGTCACAAACTCTGCGAGGCACTTCGTATTGAAAGGTAGGGTAACCCAAGACCTTGGGCAGGGTAACCCGAGCCCCATGGCAGGGTAACCTGATCCTGAGGGTAGGGTAACCTGTCCTGTGGACAAGATACCTTCTCCCTGTTGCTCTATCTATCACGTCGCCGGTGATAGACATGTCTGACCTTTCTCCAGTTACCCTGCCTAGCTGCGTAACCACCCCTTTGGAGGTCCCTAAGTACCCTGACACCACTCTCGGGTGTATCCAGGTACCTAAGTCCCTGACCTGCCAATTCTGCTCATTCTCGGAGCTCGGGCCATCGGGTCTCCGCAGGTCAAGTACTTACCTGCCTGCTGGTTCCTACCAGTTCGCCTCCTGGCGACCTGTATGGGTACAGGTTCCCTCTGCCGTAGCTCATGTATGCTGGGTCCTTATATTACTCCCCTCTTTTCTACGGTCCATCCCCGACCATTAGCGTTGTCTCTTATTTCCCCTACTTGATTCCTCCAAGACTCTATAGTCCATGGGCTGGGACGGATACCTTTCGTGGAAATCCAACATGGCCTGTAGGCCTGTCCCTTCTAGTATCCCATAGGGCTCCCATACATTGTCCTCAGCCCTGTAGGCTTCCCATGAAACCAGGTACTGCATGAAGCATGATGAAAACGTTGCCTTTCCTCCACTGTAGCATTGACTGTCCACAACAGCTGCGGTAACGTAACTTGTCTCCTTGTGCACAAGCTCCGGGATTGGGACATCCTTAACCCTACCTGATCCAGGATCCTCACGGTATGGCGCGAGCAATGTGACATTGAAAACTGGGTGGATGCTCCATCAGCCAGCCAGTTGGAGTTCGTAGGCTGTGTTACCCACCCGACGTTTCACCACGAAAGGTCCAAAAATCCGGTGGTCCACCTTCTCCATTGGGCGCTTCGTGCAGATATTGTTCCAGTTCATCATCATGCAGTCCGCTTTCTTTGCCGGCCCAGCAGCCACAACCTCCCAGGTAACATAGTCCGGTGATGGCAACCTGCTGTGGTCATGCCATTCCCGTTGCCTTTCCTGTACCCATTGAATCGTTTCTCGAATCCCCTGCCAGGTTCCTTCCCATTCCTTAACTAAGAGCTCACTGCTAGGGTGTACCCCTTGATTACCAGACAGGACAACAGACCAGGTTGTCCTGAGGATAAACCCGTAGTCGATCTCAAATGGTGACAACCTGGTGGACTTTGATGTGGAGGTGTTGTACCTATACTCCGCAAGGGGTAGTAGCGAAACCAGATCATCTTGTTAGTAGGAACAGTAACTATGCAAGTACAGTTCAAGCGTCTGATTAACCATGTCAGTTTGCCCATCAGTCTCAGGACGGAATGCAGTTGGGATGTTTGGTTTCACTTGAAACAGGTGCATCAGACTCATCCAAAATTTGGATGTGAATCGGCTATCTCAGTTAGAGATGATTCACTCCAGGAGCCGATGAAGGGGCCAAACTTCCGATAGCAATATCAAGGCAAGCTCCTTGATCGGTACCTCACTGGTCAGGGGTATGAAGTGTGCTATTTTCGAGAATCTGTCCACTATGACCCAGATCTTGGCATACCCTTCGGACTGAGGCAGCGCTACAATGAAGTCCACTGAAACCGCTGTCCACTCTCATATGGGAACATCAACAGGTTCCAGTAGACCGAACTTCTTATACCTGATTGAACCGGGGGCACCCCTAGGAAGATGGATCCCAAGGTTGCGACTGTACCAAACAACTTCAAACTTATCGCCAAAGGTTCACCCAGATGTAAGAGTAAAGTAGGCGGTAAAACTTAATATCGTTAAGCCGGACGCTTTACTCAATTAAGGTCTCGAGAGGATTGATTGTTGGAGTATGAGAGTTCTCGCATAGACTTTCCGGTAGTTTTATCTTATGCCCGAAACTCCGCCATCAGTTTACTCCAACCATTCGAGCACATCCTTCTCCGCTAAGGGCGGTCTGACATGTCTCCTGACACCCCTTTTGGGCATGTATGTGTCGAGACACTCTAGTCGGCGTTCACCTTATGTAGTTATTGTTTCTGCGGGGCATTTCCATTTTGCCCGCCGGAGTGAAAACCTTTGCGTATCGGCGCCTTGCCAGTGGCTAACAGTCCAGACGCCGCATGAACCAGACTATCTATGACACCCTTCCCATGCATGGATCTCTACTTGACCCCAGAAGCTACTGTGAGCAGTTTATCTATCTACCATTTACGAGTCTTGGGCTTCCGGTGTCTTCCGCAGGGTACGGTGGTCCAGGAGTGATCCAATGGGCGCTACCCACGACCACTACCTCGGATACACCTTACCTGCGCTAGCGATCATGCTTTTAGTGTCTCTGCACTTCCCTTTCAGAGCCTATGGCGTTGGGAGCATCTTTGGGCGTGGTAGGTGTAAAACTTTCCCAGTCGTCCCGGCACCACCTGGGATTACCTTTGGGACCCCCACGGTTAACTCCCGTTAACTCCGTCAGTTTTGGTCCGTTTTACTCTGAACAACTTGGAGGAGGTACTCCACCTTCCACCCTATGCCCCCCTGTACATCCTGCGAACAGCCTACCATCAACCGGACAGCAGCGACGTATACGGAGTTGCAACCAGGTCTCCAAAGAGTGCTCTTTGCTAGAATGCACACAACTACACAACCGTTTGCCCATGACATCCGAGCCTCAGGGCGGGGCCGGAGGGGTATGATAGGAATAATGTCTCCAATTTCCAGCTTCTTCGGAGCTACGTAGCTCGTCCAATAGCATCTCCCGGAATCCCAGATTCCAGTATTATGCATGGCTTCGCGTGACAACCATTCCGGTCAATTTTCCCAAACTCCCTGAGGGACTTCTTATTGAAAGGTAGGGTAACTCAGGACTTTGGTCTGGGTAACCCAAGCCTCATAGTAGGGTAACCTAGTCCTGGGGGTAGGGTAACCTGGTCCGATGTACAAGAAGACTCTCTCTAGTTACCCGGTCTATTCCGTCGCCGGAGATAGACACTTCTGACCTTTCTACAGTTACCCTACCTAGCTGAGTAACTGCCTCTTCAGAGGTCCTTAAATACGCTGACACCGCTCCCAGGTGTACCCAGGTGCCTAGGTACCTGACCAGCGTTCTGTTCCTTCTCGAAGCCCAGGCTATCGGGTCTCCGTAGGTCAAGTACTTACTTGCCTGCCGGTTCCTACCAGTTCGCCTCCTGGCTACCTGTATGGGTATAGGTTCCGTCTGCCATAGCTCATGTATGTTGGGTCATTACACTGATGGACTTATTTCTTTGGCATGCATCACATGTCCGCACATAGTCGGTGATGTGCTCATCCATCCTAGGCCAATAGAAGTTGGCCCTAACCCTGCCAATGGTCTTGTAAGTCCTGCAGTGTCGCGTGATTCGGGACTCTTGTTCTGCCTTCATGATTGCCTGCTTCAGATACTGACCCTTGGGAACATACCACCTGTTCTTGTACAGGAGTAAGCCGTTTTTACGTCGTGAAATGTTGGTTGACCTCTGTGTCACCGGCGGCTATTGCCTTCAGGATCCTTAAGTATTCCTGGTCTTCGGTTATCGCTACCCACAGTTCATCCAGAAAGGAAGACTGGAGCTGAAATCCTTGGCACACCTGCAACACTTGTGGTCGCAAGATGTTCCATTCTTGGCTTCCAGCCCACTGTCCGGGGTAAAAAAATGACTGTGGTAGAAAATCACGCCTCCCTTCAGGGCGCTGGTCCCTACGTAGTGACAATGCATCCGCCTTCTCATTCAACTGTCCTCCTCGGTAAACCACCTTGAAGTTAAAGGGTTGCAGGAATGCAGCCCAGCGGTGCTGTCTACGGTTAAGGACCTTGGTACTGTTAAAGTACTCCACATTCTTATGATCTGTATAGATTACCAATTGCTCCGTTACTGAGCGTAGCAGATGATCCCATTCATTCAATGCCGCCACCATGGCAGTCATTTCCTTATCACAGACATCATAATTAATCTCCGCTGGGTGAAACTTCCGATTATGGTAGGCCACTGAATGCCATCCCTCATCTTCACAGAACTGGCAGAGGATGGCTCCTGATGCGAAGTCACTAGCATTGGTTTCCAGGCGGGTTGGCCATTCAGGGTCCAAATGTCCTAGGATGGGTTTGGTCGTAAACGCCTGCTTCAAATAGGTTGAAGGGCTGCGCACACCCAGGTGTCTATTCATATCGGACACCCTTCTGTGTCAACCCTTTCAGAGGTTTCGCTATCTTGCTGAATCCCTCTATGCACCAACGATAGAAGTTGGTAAAGCCGATAAAGCTTTGAACACCGATGAAGCATGTCGAAGGTGCCCAACCCCTGATTTCCTGCACCTTCTCCTGCAACATAGAGATCCCCATATCGGAGATCTTGGGTCCGACGAATTCAACCTCCCATTGGTGGAAACTGGACTTCTTCATGCTTACAAATAGTCTAGCTTTCCGCAATTTCTCCATCATACGTCTCACTATTGCGATATGTCCTTCCCTAGTTTCCGAGCAGATCAGGATGTCATCCATGTATGCAATGACTCCTTCATCCATGAGATCCCAAAAGAACTCCTTAACCATGCTTTGTAAAGTTGCTGGGGTATTACACAACCCAAACGGCATAACCGTGTATTCATACAGTCCATACCTGCAGCGGAAGGCTGTCTTCCCTTCGTCACCTTCTCCCATCCTCAGCAGGCAGTAGCCGTTCTTCAAGTGCAACTTGATGAACACAGCGGCTTTTCCTAACCTATCTCGCATTTCATTCATCAACGGTAGAGGGTACTTACTCTTCACCGTGATTTTGTTCAGCCCTCAGTAATCTATTACCAGTAATAATGTACTATCTAGTTTTGGCACGAAGAGGATAGTGGCGGCTGCTAGGGAACTGGATCGCCGTGACTTTCCCGTTCGCAGCAGGTAATTGAGATATTTACGGAGACCCGTAAGCTCCTTTTCCCATACCGGATAGATAGGCCCAAATGGAGGTTGAGTTCCGCGTTGCAACTTGATCCTATAGTTGTACTACGCGTGCTCCAGTAGTGCCCCAATCGGTTCTTGACTGAAGATATCCCCATAGTCCTTGTACTCGGTGAGTAGCTTAACTCTAATGTCTACACCTTACTCATCAGAGAATTGCACAATTCCCAATAGGTACACATTACTAGGTTCTTCGGCTAGTAAATCTTGATCCATCATGAACACTAACCGCCCATGCTCTGCCAGGCAATCACGCTCGCAGAAATCCGAGTCCCAGGTTAGTGATTTGGTCTTCCAATCTATGTCGGGATTATGGTCTCTCAACAAAGACATAGGTAGGTACCCATCCACCTTAGTGTCGGGCATATCCACGACTTCAAAGCACATCTCATTGTGGTGGTCAACTATCCTCATCTCTAATGACTTGGTATAGTGTAGACCTGAACCAGGAATGTGATTACCGCTAGGGTCGCTTATCAGCACGTGTACCTTTCATGGTACACAAGGTGCCTGAGTCTGCTGAACCCATTGGGTACTAAGCACTGGCCCAGCAGCTCCACTATCGAGTAGCCGGAGCGCTTCTGTGCTTACCTGTCTAGGTCCTATCTTTCAGTCTAACGTGACCTGCTGGTGGACAAACTTGGTATGACGTGGCAAGTTGTCACGCTTCTGCCTCTTGGCTTGTCTCAGGGACTTAGTCATCTTCGCTGAGTAAATCCTTTTAGTCTCTTGCCTTTCGACACAAGAGTGACCACAACAGGTCTGTAAACGTTAAGGGATTGGGATTCGTCTTTTCCATAACTAGGGTGTTCACTATCACCCTAGCATGATTTCATGTACTAAACCCTCCTCAGGTAAAGTTGAAAACAGCCCCGTTTATTTGATCAACTCCAGCCTGAACGAATTCTGCCTCTACTAAACATAACAATTTTCCCGGGGGTGGGTAGATGTCCGTTGTCGGACCGGTGCCAAGCGCAGCAGCCGTGCTTCACAGATGTCGAGCGTCTCCTCTAGCAAGACCTCACCCAGCCTCAACCGAAATAGTATCCGATGACTTGCCTACCCAGCTAAGGAAACCCTGAAAGAAGTACGTATAACTAGAACAAAGAAAATAACCAGAAACCCAACCAAGGAGAGATAGCCCAGCCCACCAGGCACGGCCCGCAACAACCACCTGCCCACACCACCTGGGTGTAGTCAGTATCAGGGTCGTTAGTGTGGTAGAAGGGCACTTGCCCATCTCCGAAGCCACCTCCATAGCTCATGTCCATCTATCCCTCAGGGGTCTATGGCTATGGGTTAATAAGGTTACACCTTAAACAGAATGGGTTCTTACCTATTCTGGGCGGTCAGTATCAACCTCTATGATCTGAGGTGATGCCTGGCGGACTTCCAGCATCTTTGACGAGGAAGCCGGAGGTGGCGCTTCAATGGGCTTTACCCGCTAGTCTGTACCTGTGGGCGCACTTACCCGGGCTGACACTTTCAACCCACGGGCCTGTTTGGATGAACTAACGACTGGGCCTGTCGTGGTACACTTTCTCCAAATTTGACCTCTTTGACCGGACTTGGTGCACTGGTTGTGCTTCCTCCGGCGTTCGGTCAAAGTCAACGGGATTTCCTTATGCGTTCTTGCATACTCCGAAGTCGCCGGCTTTGCTGGTTTCCCCACCTTGAAATTAGTAGGTTTGGCAGGCCCCTGCTTCTGTCTTCCCCAACCTTTTTCCTTCTTCTTAAACCTCCCAGAAGTCGACGACCTATTGTCCTTCTTTTCCATTGGCTAAGACCGTTAGACAGGATGCATAACTCTGTTACTGAACAGGGTGTTGTCTTCTAGCGTGTGTCCGACTTTCCGCAGAAGATCAAGGAAGTCGTTCAAGTCGGTTGGATAGGGCTCCTTGAGTGCCCACGCGTTCCGAACCTCTTGGGTAATACCCGACCATCCCTTGTCTCGTACCTGTACTGGATCTGGATAGCCAAGCTTATACAGGTAGTCAATTATCTTGACCAGGTACTCATCAATGAGGTGTGGTTTTATCACCAGGTCTCGCCACTCGAGAAGGGATCGGTCTCGTTCCACTTGGTCACCACCGAAACTTAATTCTAGTCGTTCCCGGAATCCTTTCCACATTCTCAATGGGTTACTGTTCTTAACAGGAATGTCAGCAGACTTGGCTGCCTCTTTGTTGATGTGCGCGTGCAGCCCGAGATACCATGTTCGGGTGGTATCTTCCAAGTGGGGGACCACCAGGTTTACCTTGTCCATATCAGTCAACCTGCACCCTGCAAGGTATCCGAACTTGACCTCCACTAACGTCAGGAAGCCTGCCAGATCGGTAACCTTTTCCTTAAACGCCGGAATACCGCTCCCCTGATCTGGCTTTTTCTGCAGCTGTTGGGAGGATGGCCGTCAGGTCGATCTGCTCTGGAATTCACATTGTAGCTTCTCAGCACGGCAGTCCCACCGTCGTTTCTTCTCGTCACTCCCATCATCCTTACGAGCACCGAGGAAGGAAGTCAAATCAGGGAGGGAATGGGCATCATCATCATCCGTACTGTCATGATCGCAGTCCCCTGGATCTCCTCCCGCTCTGGTTGCACCAACTCCAGGAGGCGCATTTCCATCTCCACCATCCCCGGTGTTTCTGCCTAGTACCTCCTATGGTCTATCATACCCATCAAACTGTTCCTCCTGGCCATCCTCATTCCCGCCCTCAGGGGGGTTAGCCCCTGATGGTACTGATGACGGTGGTGGAACAGGGCGTCGCCCACCCTTAGGCATTGGGTTAGGCGCCACCTGAGTTATCCGCAGAAATGCCTGTAGCTCTGGGCAGCTCAGGGGTTGCATCGGGGGGCCAACGTGCCTCCATGAGCCACAATACCCACAGGTTAGCTGTCCATCTCCCTCCTTCTACCTCCTTCGATGCCTTACGGGGGTCCATTGTTCCTTCCTGCACTCATATGTGTGGTAATGAATCCACCCCATATGGCTTTCTTCCGATTTGCAGCCTGACAGACAAAATTCATCTTAGCTGTCCGACCCGCCGCTTGTGATTGTGGGGAGCATGGAGGGAGGAGTTGGTTTCAAGGGGGCAGAGGGAATCACAGGTGCCCAAGGAACAGAGCGAGCAGGTGTCCCAGGTCCGGGGATCATAGTCCCTCGTGATGGGGCCATGGGTCCTCGCTCTTCCCGCTGCCTTACCTGTTCGAAAAATTCAGGTGATGCTGCACACAGTGGTCGGAACCCTGGGGTAGCCGATACTGCTGGCGGGAAGACTGTGGCAGGAAAGGTATCAGGAGCAGGCAAGAGGACTGGTAAAGGTATGGGTCATGGGGCAGTGATGTGAGGTACGGGAGTTGCAACTGACGGTGTTGCAGGAGGGTTAATGGGACCAGGGGTTGGCTGAGGAGTAGAGTCGAGTGTATCTAGCGCTGTGATACCCTTTGCCTTCGACGTGCGTTTCTTAACATAATGCCCATTGGTTGGTCCAATTGCTGGACTTCCTGGACAACTGTGGGAGATCGAGAAGGGGACAGACCGAGAGTCTGTTGATGCTCTTGTGCAGGACAAGGTATAGCTGTAGCATTCACCCTAGAGGCTTTCCAACATTCGTATACCTACAGGGCTTAGGTACACCCTCCACTGTTCATCCCTGGCTCTCATAGCCAGTTACATCCCGAAGTTCGCGGGCTTCGTGTGGAAGAGTGGAAGTGTGGGCCCCGCCTCTATCATCAGTATGTCATTCTCAGCATCAATACTATAACCTCCTGCGCAGCCCCTTTCCAGCACTGCCATACGATCCTTCAATGCCTTCTTGTCTTTTAAGATACGCAGGTATGCCTCATGCTCTACTTTCATCCATTCCACTGCTGCCGGGGTAACCCGTTTACCGAACACCTACTGCTGCTGGGCATTCCAGTTCTTCAGTTCGCGCTTCGCGGCCTCAATCGACTTGGATACCTCCCGGACCATGTAAGGTTCGACAAATTCGCGGGAGAACTCGCTAAATGGTACCCCTTGTGGCGGGGGAGGGAGCATGTTGTGGACGATTGCGGAAGCTTGAAAGAACGAAAGCGCCGGAGCACGCGGGTCTGTAATCATAAGATCAACACATTCAGCAGGTAACTGAGTAGGGGCGGCCTCCAGAAGCAACTGGTGACCATCCCATTCAATACTACGGACATCCGGGAAAACCGACGCCCAAAATGTGTTGGTGGAGTTCTCGTCAAGGTCAAGGTCTGCATCTGGGTTGGATTCTATTCTAGCTGGAAGTTCGGTACTAGCCATTGCCCTTTCGATCCTGGGCTTCTTGTTCTAGAGAAGGTTACCAGTATTCACGCAAGGTCAGTGCCGCAGGTCGAAAACAATTAAGCAGGAGGCGAGTTAAGTGAGGAGGTCGCTTAACGATATACTGTAATGGGGGCACCCCTAGTAAGATGGATCCCAACGTTTCGATGGCACCGACAACTTCAAACTTGTCACCAAAAGGTCACACAGATGTACGAGTAAAGTAAGGGGTAAAACTTAATATCATTAAGACTGATGCTTCACTCAATTAAGGTCTGAAGGGGATTGATTGCTGGAGTAGGAGAGTTCTCGCATAGACTTTCAGGTAGTTTTATCTGATGCCAGAACCTCCCCTATCAGTTTACTCCAACTATTCGAGCACAGCCTTCTCCGCTAAGGGTGGTCCGACACATTTTCCTGCACACCCCTCGGGCATGCATGTGTTGACACACGCTAGGCGGCGTTCACCTTATGCAGTTATTGTTTCTGCGGTGCATTTCCATTTTCCCCGCCAGAGTGAAAACTTCTTTGCATCGGTGTCTTGCCAGTGGCTAACAGTCAAGACAGCTGACGAACCAGACTATCTATAACACTCTTCCCATATGCATGGATCTCTACTTGACCCCAGAAGCTAACGTGAGCAGTTTACCTATCTACTATTTACGAGTCTTGGGCTTCCCATGTCTTCTGCAGGACATAGTGGTCTGGGAGGGATCCAATGGGCGCTACCCATGACCACTACCTCGGATGCACCTCACCTGTTGTAGGAATCATGCTTTGGGTGTCTCTGCACTTCCCTTTCACAGCCTATGATGTTGGGGACACTTTGGGGCTTGGTAGGTGTAAAACCCTCGCCATCACCCCAGCACCACCCAGGACTACCTTCGGGACCACCACGGTTAACACCCGTTAACTGCTTCAGCTTTGGTCCATTCTACTGCCAATAACTTGGAGGACGTTCCCCACCTTCCATCCTATGCCCCCTTATATATGCCCCGAACACCCTGCGGTCGACCAGATGGCAGCAATGTATGTGGCGTTGCAAGCAGGTCTCTAAAGATTCCACTTCACTAGACTGCACACAACTACGCAACCATTTACCCATGACATCCGGGCCTCAAGGAGAGGCCGAAGGGGTATGATGGGAATAATGTCTCCAATTTGCAGCCTCTGCGGAGCTACGTGGCTCGCCCAATAGCATCCCCCGGAACAGTATATTCCTGTATTATGCATCGTGTCGCATGACAAACATTCTGGTCATTTTTCCCCAACCCCCCGTGAGACTTCGTATTGAAAGGTAGGGTAACTCAGGACCTTGGGCAGGGTGACCCGAGCTCCCTGGCAGGGTAACCTGATCCTGAGTGTAGGGTAACCTGTCCGGTGGACAAGATAACTTTTCCCTATTACCCTGTCTATCACGTCCCCGGAGATAGACACTTCTGATCTTTCTCCGGTTGCCCTGCCTAGCTGAGTAACCACCCTTTCAGAGGTCCCTAAGTACATTGACACTGCTCCTGGGTGTATCCAGGTGCCTAAGTCCCTGACCAGCCAATTCTGTTCATTCTCAGAGCCTGGGCCATCGGATCTCTGCAGGTCAAGTACTTACTTGCCTGCCAGTTCCTACTGTAACGACCCAGCATACAGCAGCTATGGTAGCCGGAACCTACACCCATACAGGTAGCCCGGAGGGGAACTGGTAGGAACCGGCAGGCAAGT
>PYWC01000003.1:3570872-3641372 GCA_003182015.1 Tuber magnatum | reverse complement strand
AGAGTAGGGTAACCTTGTCCAGTGGACAAGTTAACTTTTCCCTGTTACCCTGCCTATCCCGTCGCCGGTGATAGACCTTTCTGACCTCTCTTCAGTTACCAGGCCTAGCTAAGCAACTGCCCCTTCATAAGTCCCTAAGTACGCTGACACCCCTCCCACGTGTACCCAGGTACCTAAGTCCCTAACCAGCCAATTCTGTTCATTCTCGGAGCCCGGGCTATCGTATCTCTATAGGTCAAGTACTTTCTTGCCTTCCGGTTCCCATCAGTTCGCCTCCTGGCTACCTGTATGGGTATAGGTTCCGTTTGCCATAGCTCATGTATGCTGGACCGTTACAGTGTTATACAACGCCCTGTCAACTCTCCCGAGTACGATAAATGAGGTCTTCCATGACCTCATGGATGAAGGAGTCATTGCATACATGGATGACATCCGGATCTACTCCAAAATGATAGAAGAGCATGGAGGGATGGTGTGACGCGCGATGGAGAAGTTGCAGAAAGCCAGACCAGGCATAAGTATGAAGAAGTCCAATTTCCCCCTATGGGAAGTTCAATTCTGCAGATACAAGATCTCTGACATAGGGATCTTTATGTTATCTGGGAAGGTGCAAACAATCCGGAATTGGGCACCTCTGATATGTGTCATCTCTGTTCAAAGCTTTATGGGCTTTGCCCACTTCTATCGTCTGTTCATAAAAGGTTTCAGCAAGATAGTAAACCCTCTGACAGACTAGACAAAGAAGAATGTGCAACGTGAATGGACACCCACTTGTGCCCAAGCCTTCAACCATTGGAAGGAGGCGTTTACGCCCAAACCAATTCTACCAAATTTTAACCCTAAATGGCCAACCTGGCTGGAAACTAACACTAGTGACTTTGCATTAGGAGCCATCCTCCATCAGTTCTGGGAAGATGAGGGATGGCATCCAGTGGCCTATCGTAGTCAGAAATGTCGCTCCACAGAGAATAATTATAATGTTCATGACAGCGAAATGAATGGCCACCGTGATGGTATTGAAGGAATGTGATCATCTGCTACGCTCAGTAATTGACCGGTTGCTGATCTATACTGATCATAAGAATTGGGAGTACATTAATAGTACCAAGCTCCTGCACCATCGGCGGTACTGCTGAGCTGAGTTCCTGCAACCTTTTAACTTCAAGGTGATTTACAGGGAAGGGCAGTTGAAGGGGAAGGCCAATGCTTGGTCACAGCACAGGGACTACCGCCCTGAAGGGGGGAGTGATTTTCCACCACAGTTGTTTTTTTGGCACAGACAGTAGGTTGGGAGCCAGGAATGGGCCATCTTGTGACCACAGGTGTTGCAGGTGTATCCAGGATTTCGGCTGCAGTCTTCCTTTTTGGAACAACTGCCAGTAGCGATAAGTGAAAATCAGCAATACTAGGCAATCCTGAAGGCAATGACCGCCAGTGAGAACGAGGTTGACACATACTTCATGACGAAAAAGAGCTTACTCCTGTACAAGAAGAGGTGATATGTCCCCCAGGGTCAGAATTTGAAGCAGACCATCATGGAGGCTGAACATGACTCCCGAATTGCGGGACACTTTGGGACATACAAAACCATTGACAGGATTAGGGCTAACTTCTATAAGCCTAAGATAGATGAGCACATCACCAACTATGTGTGAACAGTTGATGCATACCAAAGAAATAAGTCCATCAGGTACAAGAGGTTTGGTCTGCAGGAACCTATTGATATTCCGATCCGGTCTTGGACAGCGGTTTCAATGGACTTCATTGTAGCGCTGCCAGAGTCACAAGGGTATATTAAGATCTGGGTAAATGTGGGCAGATTCCCGAAAATGGCACACTTCATACCCCTGACCACTGAGGTACCGATCAAAGAGCTTGCCTTGATATTCCTCAAGGAAGTTTGGTGCCTTCGTGGAGTCACAGTGTCAATCATCCCTGACTGGGATAGCTGACTCACATCCAGGTTCTGAATGAGTCTCATACACTTGTTGCAAGTGAAACTCCACGTTTTGACGCAATTCTACCCCCAGACTAATGAGCAAACCATGAGCGTTAATCAGATACGGGAGCAATACTTGTGTAGCTACTACTCCTACCAACAGGATGACTGGGTTACGCTACTATCCCTTGTGGAGTATGCGTACAACACCTTGACATCAGAATCCACCAGGTTGTCACCATTTAAGATCAATTGCGGGTTCAACCGAGTGACAAATGGGTTGGGTATGGAGTCTGATAATGAAGAAATACACCGTAGCAGTGACCTCTTGGTCAAGGAATGGGAAGGAGCCTGCCAAGAGGTTCGAGAAATGATTCAACAGGCACAAGAAAGGCAATAGAAATAGCATGACCAGAAAAGGCTGCCATCACCAGACTATGCCACCTTGGAGTATATGGCCACTGGGCGGGCAAAGAAAGTGGACGACCTGATGTTGAACCAAAAGAACAACTGCATGAAGTGTCTGAGGGAGAAGCTGGACAATGGGATGTTTGGCCCTTTTGGGGTCAAATGTCAGGTGGGTACTAAAGCATACGAACTCCAAGTGCCCAGCAGCTGGGGAATCCACCCAGTTTTCAATATTACGTGGCTTGAAGCATAGTGCAAGACTCCGAGATGAGGTAGGATCAAGGAAGTCCCTACCCAGGAACTTGTGGACAATGAGTCAAGTTACGTTATCGAAGCTGTTGTGGACAGTCGATGGTATGGTGGAGCAAAGGCGAAGTTCCTGTCTTGGTTCGTCCAGCACCTGGTTTTATGGGAAGGCTATGGAGCTAAGGAGAATTCAGGGGAGCCCTGTGAGATGCTAGAAGAGACAGGCTTACAGGCTATTCTGGATTTCCAGCAAAAACACCTGTTGAAGCCCAAGTACCATAGAGTCTTTGGAGAATCGAGTCGTGAAAATAAGAGACGACGCTAATGGTCCGAGATAGACAGTAGAGTAGCGGGAAGTGATATAACCACCCAGCCTACATGCGCTACGGCAGTTGGAACCTACATCCATACAGGTAGCCAGGAGGGGAACTGGTAGGAACCAACAAGCAAGTAAGTACTGGACCTGCGGAGACCCGATAGCCCGGGCTCCAGGATGAACGGAATTAGCTGGCCAGGTACTTAGGTAAATGGATAAAGCCGGAGGGGGTGTCAGCGTACTTAGAGACATCTGAAGGGGCAGTTACTCAGCTAGGCCGGGTAACTGGATAAAGGTCAGAAGTGTCTATCGCCGCTGACGGAATTGAGGGTAACAGGGAAAAGTCATCTTGTCCAATGAACAAGGTTACCCTACCCTCAGGATCAGGTTACCCTGCCATGAGGCTTGGGTTGCCCTGTCTAAAGTCCTGAGTTACCCTACCATTCAATATGAAGTCCCTCGGAGAGTTCTGGAAAAATGACCTCTATGTTTGTCATGCGCAGCCATGCATAGTATGGAGATCGGGGGTTTCCGGAGATGCTATTGGGCGAGGTACGCAGCTCCAAAGAAGCTGTAAACTGCGGACATTATTCCTATCATACCCCTTCAGCCCCACCTTGTGGCCCAGACGTCATGGGCACATGGTTGTATAGTTCTGTGTAGTCTGACAAAGAAGAATCTTTGGAGACTTGCTTGCAACACCGTATACATCGGTGCCGTCCAGTCGACCCCAGGCTATTGGCAGGATATAGAGGAGCACATAGGGTGGAGGGTTAAGTACCTCCTCCAAGTTGTTCAAAGTAAAATGGACCAAAACTGTTGGAGTTAATGAGAGTTAACCCTGAGGGTCCTGAAGGTAGTCCTGGGTGGTCCTGGGGCGACCAGGAGAGTTCTATACCTGCCAAGCCAGAACGTGTTCCCAATGACATTGGCTCTGCAAGGGAAGTGCAGAGGTACTAGCACCATGGTCTCTACCACTGGTAAGATGGATCCGAGGTAGTGGGGGGGGGGTAGCACCCATTGCACGTCTTCCGGACCACGGTATCCTGCAGAAGACACTGGAAGCCGGAGAATCATAAATAGAAGATAGAGAAACTGCTCCAGGTAGATTCTGTTACACATAAGACAAACTGGCAAAGCGTAATGGGCTTGTCACGTGATCATTGGCAAAAGGTCATGTGTTCAATCCCAGGGTCCCCCGCAGTATTTGGAGAATGAGCTAATTTCCACCAATACGACGGCGGCACAAAATCCTCAATTATGCTACCACCGAAGGTCGCCGACCAAGGGCATTTCGCTCAGTCTACAAGAGATCACTCTCGGCTATCTGGACAAGGTCGAACAAAGTAAATCAGTCCCTTTGTTGCAGAGATATACACATGCAAAGACCACACCTGATCAGGGGACAATATTTAAGAGATGATCGTTCACCCACACCCAAAAGCTTGATAAGGTATGGTCAGATGAGGGCCTACTGTGTGAGAGGTCAACCCTGAGCGCAAGGAGGTCTAACCACTATTGGCGTGATAAGACAGGAACATGCTTCCAGCAGGTTGATGCAGACATGATAGGAAATCCACCTGCATTGATAAGTCCGTCATCGGAGCTGATCACTTCGTATGCAGAGAAAGGACCAGCAACCGCTTGCTACAGTGAAAGGGTTCAAGTGGTTACGATTAGCAAGAACACTGTGAAGAGAGGGGTGGGGCACCCGCCCCGCCCTTCTGGGAAATCAGAGTCAAGCAGGGCAATGGTTTTCGGAGTCTACGAAGTTTGCACTAAGGCAACGTGGGAGGAGTAAATGGCCTGCGAACACCCTGATGTGGAATATAAATATTGAGGTGCCTCATACACTTTGAAGACATCATCAGTGATGGAGAAGAGATCTTATCAATATGTTCGTTATACGATACACTTCTGCAGTCTACATCTATCTTGACATATTAAGTGCGCCTTCCTAGTGATCACCTCGTTACATATTAGGCCTTAGTATAGACTCGCTTGCCCTTATTGTCAGCTACCCCCTAATACTATATTGATGAGCTTCTACACTACTGAGGCTCACAACCAACTCCATCAATGAGCCAGGAGGACCACTTGTCTAACACCCTGCACCATCTATCCCAAATCTACCTCCAACGAAACTCACAGGTTTATGGGATCCGGTTTGATCTCACCATAAGCGAAGTATTTGAAGACGAGGATGTTCCCTTCTGGTTCACTGACAATGGGATCAGGTGGGCCCTCACAACCCTCACACTCATCAAAAGAGAAGGCAACATGTCACAACCTAGGATTGAAGATGGGTCGGAAGATTCTAGGGACCCCGACATACTACGCACTGAAAGAAAGCAAAGGCTGATAAGCGCTTAGGGGCCAGGCCAAGATAGCTCCTTTCCACTACTGCCACCACCCCCAGGGGGTGACATTCCACCGCTACGGCTAGGTTCAACACCGACACCTAGGAACCCGTCAGGGCCACCAGTACCCAGGGTCCCAACCCAAAGTGTTACAAAAAGATCAGGCGGGGCAGAGGTCACGCTCTGGAACTCCAATTCCCTCAGGCACTACTGAGTTAGGTGCCTTTACTGCATACATTGGGACACTTATCGGCCAATTGGACCACAGCATCACTCAAATCCAGAAAGACCAGATAGTCGCCTATGATACTCTGTCAGACGAGGGAAAGGAAGCGGCAGAAGGTCTCGCTCAAGTAAGAAAGTGGCTTCTGAATGGGGAGAAGCTAATGGGAAAGGAATTGTCGTGGTGGCAAAATAAGAGTAGGAAACTACGAGGAGAGGTAGTGGCCATGATCACCAGATTTAAGGAAGTGATCGAAGCTGCACTCGCTCGCATGCAGGAGTGGTTGGAACAACAAGCAGCGGTGAGTGGACCGCCGCACCAGGACCTGGGACGCACCATCCAAGAATCGCTAAGTAGAGATCAAGAGCTCTATACAGGCCTAGATAGACTCTGGAAGGAGTTGGATGAGGAACGACAACACCGGGGGACCTGGGAGCGGCAGTTCTTTATGGCGCTACAGACTCCTGATAGGAAGGTAACGACAGGGCTCAAGGACATGCAGCAGAATATGACCCAGATCTTCGCCCAGTCGAGGAGTGAAATAACCACGCTGGTACAGATAGTGTTAGAATTGCATCAGGGGTGATCGACACATGATGGCGAAACCGGGAGAGGACGGTCGGGTTCATCCCAACAAGACAAAGGGAAGGGGCCAGCAGGAGGGGATACCTGACTTGAGATCATACAGAGTGGCTGAGAAAAAACCCTGATGCCTCCTAAGGTGGCCATACAGGCAGGAGACCCGGACCCCAGAGATCGTGGGTCGGATAATGGTGGAGAAGGACCAGGCCAGCTGCCGGGTGCGTTACCCTTAGGAAGGCCGCGGACTGCTTGGGAAGCAGAGGAATACCAAAAGATGCTGCAGCTGGCCAAGGAGTTGGTCCGACGAACTGGATTGCATCAGAAGATGTCCGCTGACCCTCCCTTCGTGTACGAGGCAAAATCCTACCAGGACATAAAGGCCTCACTACACGCATACCAGGACTACTTTAGCCAGAATCCCATGCGATGGATGGAGGATAAAGATCGAATTATATATGCCGGGGGAAGGACGAAGGGTGCCAACGTGACACCCTTGAGCAACTGGTATCGGAAGCGTGTAAAAGGGCTTGAATGGTATGCTACTCGTCCTGAATTGCTAACGTGGGAACGGTTTAGTCATGAAATAAACCACGCGATTCTCACTGATCAACAAGGACTGGAAAGCCTTGGGACAGATGGGAAAAATCAAGTGCGAGAAGGACAGCAACAAGTAACTTCGCCAGATGGAAAACTTGAACACCAAAGCCAAGCTGCAAGAAACGGCATAGAGGAAAATGGTCAAGGACCGACTGCCAGAAGCAATCCCGAGATGGTTGTCTCACAAGTGATATGACACCATTGCTGAATTGCTAGAGCACCTTCGGGCGGTCGGCAACCAAGTGGAACCCTTCCTTGATAGTGAAAGGCAATGACATGACCATCCAGCCCGCTCGTCGGGCTCTTCTGGACCGTTGAAACGACAACAGAAGGACAGAGAAAAGGAGCTGAAGTGAGGAAAGGAAGCAGGACGACCTAGCAAGGTCTAAAGGAAAACAGTACCAGGGACCTTCAAGTCAGCAAGGTTCGCGCAGACAAATGAACCGACCAAGACTCCCAGGGTTGAGCATACCGACTGGAACAAAGCTCACAAGGGAATACCCCAAAACGTGGTCGACCAACACCATGAAAATAAAAGCTGCACCCAGTATGGACTTGCCAACTACAAGTGGAGAGCTTGTAGGAAGGGAGCCATTGTCGCAGCGATAGGACAGTGGAAAGCAGCGAAGTTTAGGCTCCAAAACATAGAGGTTTGCAATACCGCCCGAAGGCCAGCCATGAACCACACCCATGTGCCACAAGCACCTAGACTTTGGGAGTTGCCAGGTCAAGAAGTGGGATAGATTGGACAACCCAGAGCCCTGTATAAAAACTACAACCTGTGTTCCGAGCTAGAACAACAGCTTATTCTAGAATGTTGGAGAACTACACTAACTGTGTTCGGTGTGTGGGCAAGGACAGAAGTGTAAAGGGCATGAGAAAGCATGTATAATGGAGAAAGTTAACTCATCTCAGGGGGACGCAAGCAGGAATGACCACCAACCTGGATGCGGGACAGCAAGACTTTATGTTACTCCCGAGGTAGGGAAGGTTCAAACCCGGCATGCATGAAGAGGGGACAGTTGCGGGGGGCATCTCGGAGTGCCCCAACTCTTTTCTCCAAAGGTCATACAAGGGAAATGAGTCTGGATAGCAGAGGACTGCATGATGGCGCTCCTGTAATAGGGGCACCCCTAGGAAGATGGATCCCAAGGTTGCGACCGCGCTGAACAACTTCACACTTATCGCCCAAAGTTCATACAGATGTAGGAGTAAAGTAAGCGGTAAAACTTAATATCGTTAAGCCTGATGCTTCACTCAATTAAGGTCCCGAGAGGATTGATTGTTGGAGTAGGAGAGCTCTCACATAGACTTTCTGGTAGTTTTATCTTTTGCCAGAAACCCCCCTATAAGTTTGCTCCGACCATTCGAGGACACGCGCCTCCGCTAAGGGTGGTCCAACAAGTCTCCGGGCACAGCCTTCAGGCATGCATGTGTCGACACACTCTGGGTGGCGTTCACCTTATGCAGTTATCGTTTCTGCGGTGCATTTCCATTTTGCACGCCGCAGTGAAACCTACTGTGCATCGGTGTCTTGCCAGTAGCTATCAGTCAAGGCACCTCATGAACTGGACTATCTATGACGTCCTTCCCATATGCCTTAATCTCTACTTGACTCCGGAGGCTACCGTGAGTGGTTTATCTATTTACTATTTACGGGTCTTGGGCTTCCGGTGTCTTCCGCAGGGCACGGTAGTGCAGGAGTGATCCAATGGGCGCTAACTCGGATCAATCTTACCTGTGGTAGGAATCATGCTTTTAGTGTCTCTGCACTTCCCTTTCAGAGCCTATAGCATTGGGAGCACGTTCGGACTTGGTTGTTGTAAAAGTCTCCCAGTCGCCCCGGCACCACCCGGGACTACCTTCGCGATGGCCACGGTTAACAACCGTTAACTCTACGGGCTGCGGTCCGTTTTACTCTGAACAACTTGGAGGTGGTACTCCACCTTCCACCCTATGCCCCCTTGTATATCCTGCAAACAGCTTACGGTCGACCGGACGGCAGCGACGTATACGGTGTTGCAAGCATGTCAGCAAAGATTCCTCTTTGCTAGACTGCACACAACTACATAGCCGTTTGCCCATGACGTCCGGGCCTCAGGGCGGGGCCGGAGGGGTATGATAGGAATAATGTCTTCAATTTACAGCTCCATCAAAGCTACGTAGCTCGCCCAATAGCATCTGCCGGGACCACAGATTCCCGTATCATGCATGGCTTCGCGTGACAAACATTCCAGTCAATTTTCGCGAACTCTGCAAGGGACTTTGTATTGAAAGGTGGGGTAACTCAGGACTGTGGGCAGGGTAACCTGATCCCAAGGGTAGGGTAACCTTGTCTAGCAGACAAGTTAACTTTTCCCTGTTACCCTGTCTATCCCGTCTCTGGCCATCAACATTTCTGACCTGTCTCCAGTTACCTGGCCTAGTGGAGCAACTGCCCCTTCAGAAGAGCCTCAGTACACTGACACCGCTCCCGGGTGTATCCAGGTACCTAAATCCCTGACCAGCCTGTTCTGTTCATTCTCGGAGCCCGGGCCATCGGGTCTCCGTAGGTCAAGTACTTACTTGCCTGCCAGTTCCTAGCGGTTCACCCCCTGGCTACCTGTATGGGTATAGGTTCCGTTTGCCATAGCGCATGTATGCTGGGTCGTTACATCACTCCCCTCTTCTCTACGGTCCGTCCCGGACCCTTAGCATCGTCTCTTCTTCCTACAACTCGATTCCCCCAAGACCCTATGGTCCCTGGACTTGGACGGATGTCTTTGGTGGAAATCCAGAATGGCCTGTAAGCCTGTCCCTTGAAGCATCGCATAGCGCTCCCATGAATTCTCCTCAGCCCCGCAGCCTTCCTATGACCCCAGGTACTGGACAAAGCACGACGGAAACTTCGCCTTCGCTCCTCGGCACCATCGGCTGTCCACAACAGCTTCCATAATGTAACGGGGCTCCTTGTCAACAAGTTCCGGGGTAGGGGCTTCCTTTACCCTACCTGCTTCCGGATCCTCACGATAGGGTTCGAGCAACGGGACATTGAAAACCGGGTGGATGTGCCATCTGGTGGGCAGTTGGAGTTCATAGGCCCGGTTACCCACCTGACCTTTGACCATGAAAGGCCCAAAGATCCAGTGGTCCAGCTTCTCCATTGGACGCTTCGTGCAGATGTTTTTTCGGTTCAACATCACGCGGTCCGCTTTCATTGCCCACCCAGCAGCCACATCCTCCAGGATGACATAGTCCAGTGATGGCAACCATTTCTGGTCATGTCATTTCCGTTGTCTTGCCTGTGCCCGTTGGATCATTTCTCCAACCTCTGCCCAGGTTCCTTCCCATTCCTGTACCAAGCGCTCACTACTAGGGTGTATTCCATGGTTATCAGACACGATACCCGACCAGTTGGTCCCTTAGGTTAAACCCATAGTTGATCTCAAATGGTGACAACCTGGTGGATTCTGATGTCGAGGTGTTATACGCATACTCCACACGGGGTAACAGCCAAACCCGGTCACCTGGTTGGTAGGAACAGTAATGACACAAGTACTGCTCCAGTGTCTGATTAACCCTGTCGGTCTGCCCATCTGTCTCTGGGTCGAATGCAGTCGAAAAGTTTAGTTTCATTTGCAACAAGTGCATTAGACTCATCCAGAACTTGGATGTGAATAGGCTGTCTCGATTGGAGATGATTGACTCTGGGAGTGCATGAAGGTGCCAAACTTCCCTCGGGAATATCAAAGCAAGCTCCTTGTTACGTACCTCCATGGTCAGGGGTATGAAATAGGCCATTTTCGAGAATCTGTCCACTATGACCCAGATCTTGGTATACCCTTCCGACTCTGGCAGCGCTACAATGAAATCCATTGAAATCAGTGTCCACGGCCCTATAGGATCATCTACAGGTTCCAGCAGCCCGAACCTCTTGTGCCTGATGGATATATTTCTTTGGCACGCATCACATGTCCACACGTAGTCAGTGATGTGCTCATCCATCTTAGGCCAATAGAAGTAAGCCCTAACCCTGCCAATGGTCTTGTAAGTCCCGAAGTGTCCCCCGATTTGGGAGTCATGTTCTGCCTTCAGAATTGTCTCCTTCAGATCCTGACCGTTAGGAACATACCACCTGTTCTTGTACAGGAGTAAGCCCTTTTCCGTCGTGAAATGTCGGTCGACGTCTTTGTCACCAGCAGCCGTTGCCTTCAGGATTCTTAAGTACTCCTGGTCTTCCGTTATTGCTACCCGTAGTTGATGCAAAAAGGAAGACTGGAGCCGAAATCCTTGGCACACCTGCAACACTTGTGGTCGCAAGATGTCCCATTCCTGGCTCCCAACCCACTGTCCAGGGTGAAAAAACGACTGTGGCTGAAAGTCACTCCCCCCTTCAGGGCGGTAGTCCCTACGCCGCGACAAAGCATCTGCCTTGTCATTCAACCCTCCTTCTCGGTAAACCACCTTGAAGCTAAACAGTTGCAGGAACTCAGCCCAGCGGTGCTGCCTTCGGTTAAGGACCTTGGTACTATTGAGGTTCTCCAAATTCTTAGGATCCGTATAGATCACCAACTGGTCCATTACCGTGCGTAGCAAATGATCCCATTCCTTGAATGCCGCCACGATGGCCGTCATTTCCTTGTCATGGATAGCATAATTAATCTCCACTGGGTGAAACTTCCTACTATGGTAGGCCACTGGATGCCATCTCTCATCTTCACAGAACTGGGAGAGAATAGCTACTAATGCCAAGTCACTGGCATCGGTTTCCAGCCGGGTTGGCCGTTCAGGGTCAAAATGTGCTGGGATAGGTTTGGACGTGAACGCTTGTTTCAAATAGTTGAAGGCCTGCTCACATGTAGGTGTCCATTCCCATCGGACATCCTTCTTTGTCAAGTCTGTTAGAGGTTTCGTTATCTTGGTGAACCCTTCTATGAACGTACGATAGAAGTTGGCAAAGCCCATAAAGCTTTGAACGTCGACGACGCATGTCAGAGGTGCCCAATCCCTCATTGTTTGCACCTTCTCTGAGAATATAGAGACCCCTATATCGGAGATCTTGTATCCGCGGAATTCAACCTCCTGTTGGTGTAAACTGGACTTCTTCATGCGTACACATAGTCTAGCTTTCCGCAATTTCTCCATCACACGCCGAACTATTGCGACGTGCTCTTCCCTAGTTTCGGAGTAGATCAGGATGTCGTCCATGTACGCGATGACTCCTTCATCCATGAGATCCCGCAAGACCTCATTTATCATGCTTTAGAAAGTTGCCCGGGTATTACACAACCCAAGCGGCATGACCGTGTATTCATACAGTCCATATCTGCACCGGAAGGCCGTCTTCCATTCCTCACCTTCCGCCATCCTCAGAAGGTAGTAGCCATTCTTTAAGTCCCACCTGGTGAACACTCTGGCTTTTCCTAACCTATCTCGCAGTTCGTTCATCGACGGTAGAGGATATTTGCTCTTCACTGTGATTTTGTTCAACCCTCCGTAATCTATTACCAGTCTTAATGTACTATCAGGTTTTGGCATGAAGAGGACAGGGGCTGCTGCTGAGGAACTGGATCGCCGTAGCTTTCCTGTTTGCAGCATTTTATTGAGATATTCCCGGATTGCCTTAAGCTCCTTTTCCGATAACGGATAGATAGGCCCAAAGGGAGGTTGAGTTCCAGGTTGCAACTTCATTGTATGGTCATACTTCGAGTACTCCAGTGGTGCCTCAATCCGTTCTTGACTGAAGATATCCCCATAGTCCTTATACTCGGGGAGTAGCTTAACCGTAATGTCGGTACCTTCCTCATCGGAGAATTGCACAATTCCCAATAGGTAGACATTACTAGGGTCTTCGGCGAGTAACTCTTCATCGGTCATTAACACTAACCGCCCCTGCTCTGGCAGGCAGTTAGCCTTGCGGAAATCTGACCACCAGGTTAGTAATCCGGTCTTCCAATCTATGTCAGGGTTGTGGTCTTTCAACCAAGACATAGGTCGGTACCCATCCACCTTGGTGTCAGGCATATCTGCGCCCTCAAAGCGCATCTCATTGTGCTGGTCACCTATCCTCATTCCTAATGATTTGGTATACTGTAGACCTGACCCAGGAATGTGATTACCGCTAGCCTCGCTTATCGGCACGCGTACCTTTCGTCATACACCTGGTGCCTGAGTCTGCTTAACCCATCGGCTACTAAGCACCGGCCCTGTAGCTCCACTATTGAGCAGCAGGAGCGCTTCCGTGCTAACTGGTTTAGCTCCTATCTTCCAGTCTAACTTAACCCGCAGGTGGACAGACTTAGTATGAAGGGGCAAGTTGTCACGCTTCTGCCTCTTCCTTTGTCTTAGTGACTTAGTCATCTTGGCTTAGTAATTCCCATTAATCTCTTGCCTTTCGACACAAGAGCAGCCACAACAGGTCGGTAAACGTTAAGGGATTGGGATTCTTCCTTTTATCAATAGCTAGGATGTTTACTATCATGTCTGCATGATTTCGGGTACTTAACCCTCCTTAGGTAAACTTGGAAATAGCATCATTTATTTGATCCAGTCCAGCCTGAACCAATTCCGCTTATACTAAACATAACAAATCTTTCCCGAGGTGAGTAGAAGTCCGCTGTCGGATCGGTTCCAAGCGAAGCACCCTTGCGTCTCCAATGTCGAACGTCTCCTCGAGCAGGACCTCACCCAGCCTCAACCGAAATAATGTCCTATGACTTGCCCATCCAGCTAAGGAAATCCTGAAAGAATTATTTATTACTAGAACAAAGGAAATAACCAGAAACCCAACAAAGGAGAGATAACCCAGTCCACCGCGTATGGCCCGCAACATCTACCTGCCCACACCACCTGGGTGTAGTCAGTATCCGGGTCCTTTATGTAGTAGAAGGGTGCCTACCCATCGCCGAAGCCACCTCCGTGGCTCATGTCCATCTATCCCTCAGGGGTCTATGGCTATGGGTCAATAAGCTTACACCTTAAACAGAATGGGTTCTTACCTATTCCTATCCCTCAGTATCAACCTCCATGATCTGAGGCGATGCCTGGCGGACTTCAAGTATCTTTGATGAGGAAGCGGGAGGTGGCGCTTCAATGCCCTTCAGCCGCTTGTCTGTCCCTGTAGGCTCGCTTACCGTGGCTGACCGTTTCAACCCACGACCCTGTTTGAATGAACTAACGACTTGGGACGTGGTGGTACACTTCCTCCAAAAGTGACCACTTTGTCCACATTTGGTGCACTGGTTGTGCTTCCTCCGATGTTCAGTCAAACTCGACGGGATTTCCTTATGCGCTATTGCATACTCAGAAGTCGCCGGCTTTGCCTGTTTCCCCACCTTGAAATTGGTAGGTTTAGCAGACCTCTGGTTTGGTCTGCCCAAACCTTTTTCCCTCTTCTTAAACCTCCCAGAAGTCGGTGACCTATCGTCCTTTCTTTCCGTTGGCTGAGACCATTGGACAGGATGGATAACCCTGTTACTGAACTAGGTATTGTCTTCCAGCATGTGTCCAACTTGCCGCAGAAGACCAAGGTAGTCGTTCAAGTCGGTTGGATGGGGCTCCTTGAGTGCCCATGCATTCCGAACTTCTTGGGTAATACACGACCGTACCTTGTCTCGTACCTGTACTGGATCTGTATAGCTAAGCTTATATATATAGTCAATTATCTTGTCCAGGTACTCATCGATGTGATGTGGCTTCATCACCAGGTCTCGCCACTCGAGAAGGGAGCGGTCTCATTCCACTTGCTCACCGCCGAAATTTCGTTACAGTCATTCCCGGAATCTTTTCCACGTTCTCAACGGGTTACTGTTGTTCACAGGAATGCCAGTACGCTTGGCTGCCTCTTTGTTGATGTGTCAGTGTAGCCCGAGATACCATGTTTGGGCGGTATCTTCTAAGAGGGGGATCACCTGGTTTACCTTATCCATATCGGTCAACCTGGACCCCGCAAAGTATTCGAACTTGACCTCGACCAACGTTAGGAAGCTAGCAAGTTCGGTAACTTTTCCCTTGAACGCCGGAATACCACTCAGCTTCTCCGGCTTGTTCTACCGCTGCCTGGAGGATGGCTGTGAGGTCGATCTGCTCCGGAATTCCGACTGTAGCTTCTTCGCACGGCGGTCCCACTGCCACTCTTTTCTCGTCACTCCAATCATCCTTGCGAGCGGCGAGGAAGGCAGTCAAATCAGGGAGAGAATCGGCATCATCATCATCTGAACTGTTATGGTCGGAGTCCCCTGGATCTCCTCCCGCTCCGGTTGCACCACCTCCACCATCTCCGGCATTTCTGCCTAGTGTCTCCCATGGTCTGTCGTACCCATCAAACCGTTCCTCCCGGCCATCCTGATTTCCATCCTCCGGGGGGTTAGCCCCTGATGGTACTGATGCCGGTGGTGGAACAGGGCGTCGCCCACTCTCAGGCGCTGGGTTCGGTACCACCCGAGTTATCCGCAGAAATGCCTGTAGCTCTGGGCACCTCAGGGGCCGTATCTGGGTGCCAACATGCCCCAATGAGCCACAATACCCACATGTTGGCCTGCCATCTCATTGCTTCTGCCTTCTTCGACGCCTTACGGGGGTCCCTTGTTCCTTCCTGCACCCATATGTGTGGTAATAAATCCACCCCATATGAGTTTCTTCCGATTTGCAGCCCGACATGCAAAACTCGTCCTGGCTGTCTGACTCGCCACCCGTGATTGTGGGGAGCACAGAAGGAGTAGTCGGTTTCAAAGAGACAGAGGGAATCACGGGTGCCCAAGGAATGGAGCGAGCAGGTGTCCCAGGTCCAGGGACCGGAGTCCCCCGTGATGGAGCCATGGGTGCTCGGTCTTCCTGGCGCATTACCTGTTCAAAAGGTCCTGGTGATGCTGCGCGCAGTGGTTGGAACCCTGGGGTAGCCGATACTGCTAGCGGAAAGGGTGTAGCAGGAATGGTATCAGGAGAGGGCAACGAGAAAGGCAACGGTGTGGGTCTTGGAGCAGCGATGTGAGGTACGGGAGTTGCAACAGACAGTGTTGCAGGAGGGTTAGCGGGAGCAGGGGTCGGCCGAGTAGTAGGGTCCGGTGTATACAGTGCCGTGATACCTTTTGGCTTCGACGTCCTTTTCTTAACCTACCGCGCATCGGTTGGTCCAATCGCCGGACTTCCTGAACGACTACGGGCGATCGAGGAGGGGACAGACAGAGACCCTGTTGATGCTCTTGTGAAGGACGAGGTATAGCTGTAGCCTTCACCGTTGAGGCTTTCCAACATCCGTATTCCCACGGGGCTTAGGTATGCTTTCCACTGTTCATCCTGGGCTCTCATAGCCAGTTCCATCCCGAAGTTCTCCGGCTTCCTGTGGATGAGTAGAAGTGGGGGCGCCGCCTCTAACATCACTACATCATTCTCAGCATCAATACTATAACCCTCTGCGATGGCCCTTTCCAGCCCTGCCATGCGATCCTTCTATGCATTCTGGTCTCTTAACATTCGCAGGTATGCCTCCTGCTGTACTTTTATCCATTCCACCGCTGCCGTAGTAATTTGTTTCCGGAACACCTGCTGCTGCTGCACATTCCCGTTCTTTGGTTCCCGCTTCGCATCCTCGATCCACTTGGATACCTCCCAGACGATATAAGATTCGACAAGCTCGCGCGAGAACTCGCTAAATGGTACCCCTTTCAGCGGGGGAGGGACCATGTTGTGGACATGGGCAGAGTCTTGAAAGAACTAAGGCGCTGCAGCACGAGGGTCTGCAATCATAAGATCAACACATTCATCAGGTAACTGAATAGGGGCGGCATCCAGAAGCAATCGGTGAGCGTCCCATTCAGTGCCGCGGACGTCCGCGAAAACCAATGCGCAAAATCTGTTGGCGGAGTTCTCGTTAAGGTCAAGGTCTGAATCCGAGTTCGCTTCCATTCTAGTACAAAGTTCGCTGCTAGCTATTGCGCTTTCTACCCAGGCCTACTTGTTCTAGACAAGGTTACCAGTGTTCACACAAGGTCAGTGCCGAGGGTCGCAAACAATTAATCAGGAGAGGAGTTAAGCAAGGAGCTCGCTTAACGATATACTGTAACGGGGGCACCCCTAGGAAGATGGATCCCAAGGTTGTGACCGCACCGACCAAGTTCAAACTTATCACCCAAAGTTCACACAGATGTAACAGTAAAGTGAACGGTGAAACTTAATATCATTAAGCCTGTCGCTTCACTCAATTAAGGTCTCGAGAAGATTGATTGTTGGAGTAGGAGAGTTCTCGCATATACTTTCAGGTACTTTTATCTTATGCCAGAAACTCCCCCATCAGTTTACTCCAACTATTCGAGTACACCCTTTTCCGCTAAGGGTGGTCCAACATGTCTCCTGGCATACCCTTTGGGCATGCATGTGACGACACACTCTAGTCGGCGTTCACCTTATATGGTTATGGTTTCTGTGGTGCATTTCTATTTTGCCCAACGGAGTGAAAGCTTTTGCGCATCGGTGTCTTGCTAGTAGCTGACAGTCAAGGCACCTCATGAACTAGACTATCTATGAAACCCTTCCCATATGCATTGATATCTACTTGACTCCGGAGGCTACCGTGAGCAGTTTATCTATTTATTATTTACAGGTCGCGGGCTCCCTGTGTCTTCCGCCACGCGCGGTAGCCCGGGAGTGATCCAAGGGGCGCTACCCATGCCCACTACCTCGGATCTACCCTACCTGTGATAGGAATCATGCTTTTAGTGTCTCTGCACTTCCCTTCCAGAGCCTATAGCGTTGGGAGCACGTTCCGGCTTGGTTGGTACAAAACTCTCCCAGTCGCCCCGGCACCACCCGGGACTACCTTCAGGACCCCCACGGTTAACACCCGCTAACTCCGCGGGTTTTGGTCCATTCTACTCCGAACAACTTGGAGGAGGTACTCCACCTTCCACCCTATGCCCCCTTTGATATCCTGCGAACAGCTTACGGTCGACCGGACTGCAGCGATGTATACGGTGTTGCAAGCATGTCCACAATGATTCCTCTTTGCTAGACTGCACACAACTACACAGCCGTTTGCCCATGACATCTGGGCCTCAAGGCGGGTCCGGAGGGGTGTGATGGGAATAATGTCTTCAATTTACAGCTTCATCGAAGCTACGTAGCTCGCCCAATAGCACCCCCCAGAACCCCAGATTCCAGTATTATGCATGGCTTCGCGTGACAAACATTCCAGTCAATTTTCCCGAACTCCCCGAGGGACTTCGTATTCAAAGGTAGAGTAACTGAGGACTCTGGCCAGGGTAACCTAATCCCAAGGGTAGGGTAACCTTGTCCAGCAGACAAGTTAGCTTTTCCATGTTACCCTGTCTATCCCGTCGCCGGCGATAGACATTTCTGACCTGTCTCCAGTTACCCGGCCTAGCTGAGCAACTGCCCCTTCAGAAGTCCCTAAGTACGCTGACACCGCTCCCGGGTGTATCGAGGTACCTAAATCCCTGACCAGCCAATTCTCTTCATTTTCGGAGCCCGGCCTATCCGGTCTCCGCAGGTCAACTACTTACTTGCCTGCCGGTTCCTACCAGTTCGCCCCCTGGCTACCTGTATGGGCATAGGTTCCATTTGCCATAGCTCATATATGCTGGGTCGTTACAGCTCCCCCTGTCTCAGGATGACACTACTGGCGAGGCCGAGTGGGTAGGCTGCAGGTTGCCAGGCGAGACAAAGGACAGCGTACTTGCCTTAAATCGTACACAACAGCCGGAATCAAACACCTAAGGCTGGGTTAGAAAGGCCACTCTCTCATCTATGCACTGGTGGCATAGACCGGTATGATTAAATATCGTCACTAAGGGGAAAGAAAGCAGAAAAGGAGATGCGTACACGAGAAACCAAGTTTGTCTGAGGATGCCTGAATGGACGAAATTGTGCGGGCACAATAACAAACACCCAAGATTATTGAATGCCCCGATACAAAAAACATGTCTGTTAAACAAGAACAGGATAACCCTACGGGGGAACTAAAGTGACAGAAAACTCAAGTCCCAATACCCACACATTATGAGTGTCCATAAGGCACCGCCCATCTTAGAATACAAGGAGAGTGAGTACCAATTCACATGGTATTAGACTCGGGCTCGCAGATCTTTGTTATAGGCGAAGCACTAGTCCAAAATCGGGGACTAGTAACAATACAGCCTGACACCGCAGTTACTATAACTTGGTTTAACGGTGCACAATGCCAAAATGCAAGAAGATGCTATACAACCCCTATTATGCTAGGAATGGGGGCTAACCGACATTGCTCAGAAATTACCGGTTAAGTCATAAGCCAGGGGATCCATGACTTGATAATACTGTTAGGTTGGTGGCATCGCCAACACCCCTTGTCATTCATTTAGGATGAGGGCAGATGGATGTTCCAGGCGGAACAGTGTAAGGCACACCTGGAACCAGAAGATGAAGGAATCTGCATTGAGTGGGACGAGACAGGGGCCGCGGATCCCGCAGCAAGATACATGGGCCAGATTGCGTGCTCAGTGGACCCAGAGGCAATAGTGATGAAAAATCTGACAAAACCTTACTGGGAGTATGCCGATCTCTTCCTGCCCCAGGCAGCGGAACGGCTCCTAAATCATAACACCTTTGATCATGAGATCAAGATTGTGAAGCGAGAAAAGCCCCCATGGGGGCCAATATACCCGTTGGCCGAAGAGATGCTACTGGTGCTATGGGAGTACCTTGACAAGACGCTATGAGAAGGAAAAATAACCCCAAGCCAGTCACCCGCAGGTGCACCAATACTATTTGTACCAAAACCTGGTGCACGGCGGAGGCTATGTGTGGATTACCAGGTGCTAAACAAGATTACAATTGCAAACAAGTACCCCCTACCGCTCATGAGTAAACTCAGAGATCAACTAGTTGCGTCACGTATCTTCACCAAGTTGGACCTAAAGGATGGGTAGCACCTGATCCGCATTAAGGATGAGGACGAGTGGAAGATGGCCTTCCACGCTCGGTATGGTCATTACGAATATTGGGTAATACTATTTGAGCTAGTAAATATGCCTGCCACCTTCCAGGGGATGATGCATGTGGTCCTAAGAAGGTTCCTAGATCTGGGAGTGGTCATATACATAGATAACGTCTTAATTTACTCCAAGACTGAGGAGGACCATGCCAAGTTGGTAAAAGAGGTATTAACTGAGTTACGGAAATACCGGTTGGCAGTGTCTATCCCTAAGTTAGTATTTCACACCAAGATGGTGGAATTTCTGGAATAAATAGTGAAGACCGCCAGGATCACTATGAGTGATCAAAAGGTCAAAGCCATAAGGGAATGGAAGAGACCTGAGTCCGTAAAGGACATATAAATTTTTATGGGATTTGTGAATTTTTATCAGAGATTTATCCAGAATTTTTCTGGAACTTGTAAACCCATAACGGAGTTATTGAAAGACGACCCAAAGGGCTTCACCGGGGGAAAGGAACAGGAGCAGGCTTTCAAATTCGTGAAGGAACGGTTTGTGACGGCGCCAATTCTGGTACATTTCCACCCAGACCGAAATGCAGGGGTGGAAACGGATTGGAGTGATTCTGCGCCGAGGTGTATACTGTCACAATATATCAAAAAGTGGTTACACCAGATAGCATTTCACTCCCGAAAGCTACACTTGGCGGAACGCAACTACGGTGTTTATGATAAAGAGTTGCTCACCATAGTTGAAGCATTCAAAGAATGGCGTCACTACCTGGCAGGAACAAATGAACCCATTACGGTATTTATGGATCATCAAAATCTCTAATATTTCCTCACTACCATGGCCTAGAGTGCTAGGCAAATAAGGTGGGCACATAAGTTAGCAGATTTTAAGTTCAAGATTGTGTACCGACCAGGGTCAAGTGGCAGGAAACTGGACGCATTAAGCAGACAGCCGGAGTACCATTCTGAGAGGGGAGCTGCGCAGAGCGAGAAGCTCTCAATCTTGAACCCCGCACATTTTAACTAGGTTATGGTTATAGTGGTAGGAAGAGAAGAGGAACCGGGTCCAGGTCAGAAAACACCCGAGCCGGAATACACTCGTGCCATGCGCCTACACCCAGAAGCCTGGATTCCAACAAGAGGCTCAAGCAAAGCGGCAGGCCACGATATCTACGCACTGGAAGAAGCAGTAGTGCCAGCTCGCGGACATGCAACAGTAGCTACTGCAATAGCCTTGGCGTTACCAGTGGGAACCAATGGCTGAGTAGCTCCAAGAAGTGGCCTTGCCATCCGCTATGGAATTATGGTCGGGGCAGGAGTCATTGACAGGGACTACCAAGGAGAGGTGAAGGTGTTGCTATTCAATCTGAAGGGCCAGGACTACCATGTGGAGAAGGGAGAACAAGTTATGCAGCTCGTAATAGAAAAGATTCATGATGAGGAGCTCCACAAAGGAAGGGAGCTGGAGGATACTGAGAGGGGCCAAGAAGGGTTCAGAAGCACAGGAACCAGTGTGGTCAAAACCCAAACCGAAGCCGTACAGTTAAAGGAAGAAAGGGGACTAAATCCAAACTTCGATAAGTTCAATCAGGGACAGCACCAGGCCCTGGTGACTGAAGAAACCATGCTATCCCATGTAGTGGTTATTAAAGCAACAGTGCAGAGGTTTGACGCCTGATTCCTAAACCAGGTAGAAGAAAAGGGAGAGACCGACCCTGACTGGAAATTGCGGAGGAAGGAATTGGAAAGGCTCCTAGATAAGGGAAAGGACATGCCAATGCATTATACTTTAGCAGATGGCCTTTTTTACTACAAGAGACAGCTATTCATCCCAAAGAAGGAGGACCTACAAATGCTGATTGCACAAAGCAGCCATGACTCAAAGGTTGCAGGGCGCTTCAGTCAGGAAAAAGCGGTAAAAATCATAACAAAGGACTTCCAGAGGAAAGGGCCCACAGAATGGGTAAACGACTATGTACAGTCATGCGATGAGTATCAACATAACCAAGTGCCACAGCACGCAAAGTATGGGTTTCCACGGCCATTGGAAATACCCTACGGGGCATGGACCTCTATCTCAACTTACTTTATAACCCAGCCGCGGAAGTCGGAAGAGAACACTCAGATCATGGTGGTAGTCGACAGCTTCACCAAGATGGCCCACTTTATAGGGCTAAAGGAAAATACAATGGCAAAGTGTGTAGCCCAGACATTTCTCCAGGAAGTGTGCAAACTACATGGGCTACCCATGGAGATCATCTCAGACATGGACGAGAAGTTCACACGAGAACTATGGGAATCTCTCTGCAAACTCTTAGGAATTAAGCAGAAAATATCGACAGCGTACCATCCTCAGACAGATGGACAAACGGAGAGAACCAACCAAGTGCTGGAAGGCTACCTCCGAAGCTTCGTCAACTATTATTAGGACGATTGGCACCAACTGCTCCGGCAAGCAGAGTATGCCTATAATAACTCCATTACATGTACGCCCAGACTAACTCCGTTCTATGCGAACTATGGATACCACCCATAGACAGAGTGGGTTAAGGAGCGAGAAGCTCGAAATCCAGGAGCCAACACGTATGCTCCCTGGATGAAGGAAATACATGGACAGGCGATGGCCACTTTCAAGGCGACCAGAGAAGCAATAGGACGGTACCATGACAGGAAAGTGAGGCCGCAGCCAAACTTTCAGACAAGCGACTTGGTCATGCTTAACGCCAAGGACATTCATACCAAGGGATGCTCCACAAAGCATAACCCAAAACTATATGGGCCCTTCAAGATCCTGGAGCCCCATGGCAACTGAGTATTCAAGCTGGAGATCTTGGAATGCGGGAAGATGCATCACGTCTTCCATGTATCATTGTTAGAGCCTTACCGAACATCCGTTCGACCGGCTCTGGAACAGCCTTCCCGAACACCAGAGAAGATGGATGCAGACTTGGAATAGGAGGTTGAGAACATAGTACAGAGCGAGGTCATTTCATACACTTGCAGAGTTCATGGGCGCACTAGGAGGATCCGTGAACTTAGGTACGTCATGAAGTGGCGAGGGTGCTCAGAGGATGAAAACACCTGGGAGCCACTGGAACATCTGGGGCATGCAGCGGAATAGTTAGAATGGTTTCACAGGGAAAACCCAGAAAGGCCGCGGATATAGAGGAAGGATGACAAGGATAGGGTTTCCTAGGCATGGCCAAGGAAAGGCACAGAGGTTTTCACCCGTTCTTGCCCAGTCCTTAAAGAAGTTGAATTTGCACACTATTAGGGAAATAGATGTAACGGGGGCACCCCTAGGAAGATGGATCGCAAGGTTGCGACCGCACCAAACAAGTTCAAACTTATCGCCAAAAGTTCACACAGATGTAAGAGTAAAGTAGACGGTAAAACTTAATATCGTTAAGCCTGTCGCTTCACTCAATTAAGGTCTCGAGAGGATTGATTGTTGGAGTAGGAGAGTTCTCGCATAGACTTTCAGGTAGTTTTATCTTATGCCAGAAACTCCCCCATCAGTTTACTCCAACTATTCGAGCACACCCTTCTCCGCTAAGGGCGGTCCGACACGTCTCCTGACACCCCCTTCGGGCATGTATGTGTCGACCCGCTCTAGTCGGCGTTCACCATATGTGCATATCGTTTCTGCGGCGCATTTCCATTCTGCCCGCCGGAGTGAAAACCTCTGCGCATCGGGGACTTGCCAGTGGCTAACTGTCAAGACCCCTTGCTGAACTAGACTATCTATGACACCCTTCCCATGCGCGTTGATTTCTTCTTGACGCCGGAAGCTACCGTGAGCGGTTTATCTATCTACTATTTACGAGTCTCGGGCTTCCGGTGTCTTCCGCAGGGTACGGTGGTCCAGGAGTGATCCAATGGGCGCTACCCACGACCACTACCTCGGATACACCTTACCTGCGGTAGGAATCATGCTTTTAGTGTCTCTGCACTTCCCTCTCAGAGCCTATGGCGTTGGGGACATCCTTGGGCGTGGTAGGTGCAAAACGTTCCCAGTCGTCCCGGCACCACCCGGGACTACCTTCGGGACCCCCACGGTTAACTCCCGTTAACTCCGTCAGTTTTGGTCCGTTTTACTCCGAACAACTTGGAGGAGGTACTCCACCTTCCACCCTATGCCCCCTTATATATCCTGCGAACAGCTTACGGTCGACCGGACGGCAGCAACGTATACGGTGTTGCAAGCAGGTCTCCAAAGATCCTCCTTTGCTAGACTGCACACAACTACGCAACCGTTTGCCCATGACGTCCGGGCCTCAAGGCGGGGCCGGAGGGGCATGATAGGAATAATGTCTTCAATTTACAGCTTCTTCGTAGCTGCGTAGCTCGCCCAATAGCATCTCCCGGAACCCCAGATTCCAGTATTATGCATGGTTTCGTGTGACAAACATTCCAGTCATTTTTCCCAAACTCCCTGAGGGACTTCGTATTGGCAGGTAGGGTAACTCAGGCCCTTGAACAGGGTAATCCAAGCCTCAAGGCAGGGTAACCCTGTTCTGAGGGTAGGGTAATCTTGTCCGGTGGACAAGTGGATTTTCTCCTGTTACCCTATCTATCCCACTTCCGGGGATAGACACACTCGGCCTTTCTCTAGTTACCCAGCCTAGCTGTGTATTGGCCCTTCATAGGTCCCTAAGTACGCTGACACCAACCTTGGGCGTAGCCATGTACCTAAATACTTGTGTCCACTAAGTCTGCTCATCTCGGAGCCCGGGCCATCGGGTCTCCGTAGGTCAAGTACTCACTTGCCTGCCGGTTCCTACCAGTTCGCCTCCGGGCTACCTGTATGGGTGTAGGTTCCGGCTGCCATAGCTCCCGTATGCTGGGTCGTTACATCACTCCCCTCTTCTCTACGGTCCGTCCCGGACCGTTTAGCGTCGTCTTTTCTTTCCACGACTCGATTCCCCCAAGACCCGATGGTCCCTGGGCTTGGACGGATATCTTTGGTGGAAATCTAGCATGGCCTGTAAGCCTGTCCCTTCTAGCATCTCATAGGGCTCCCACGAGTTCTCCTCAGCTCCATAGCCTTCCCATGAAACCAGGTACTGGACAAAGCGCGACGGAAACTTCGCCTTTGTTCCACCATACCAGCGACTGTCCACAACAGCTTCGATGACGTAACTGGGCTCATTGTCCACGAGCTCGGGGGTAGGGATCTCCTTGATCCTACCCGATTCCGGATCCTCGCGATAGGGTTCCAGCAGCGTGACATTGAAAACCGGGTGGATGCTCCATCGGGTGGGCAATTGGAGTTCGTATGCTCGGGTACCCACCCGACGTTTGACCACGAAAGGGCCAAACATCCGGTGGTCCAGCTTCTCCATGGGACGCTTGGTGCGGATGTTCTTCCGGTTCAACATCACGCGGTCCGCTTTCTTAGCCCGCCCAGCAGCCACATCTTCCAAGGTAACATAGTCCGGGGATGGCAGCCGTTTCTGGTCATGCCATTTCCGCTGCCTTTCCTGTGCCCGTTTAATCGTTTCTCGAATCTGTTGCCAGGTTCCTTCCCATTCCTTAACCAAGAGTTCACTACTTGGGTGTATCCCTTGGTTGTCAGACACAACACCCGACCAGTTTGTTCGTGGGTTGAACCCATAGTTGATCTCAAATGGTGACAACCTGGTGGATTCTGATGTTGAGGTGTTATACGCATACTCCGCAAGGGGTAGCAGCGAGACCCAGTCATCCTGTTGATAGGAACAGTAACTACGCAGGTACTGCTCCAGTGTCTGATTAACCCTCTCGGTTTGCCCATCAGTCTCTGGGTGGAATGCAGTCGAAACGTTTAGTTTCACTTGCAGCAAGTGCATCAGACTCATCCAGAACTTGGATGTGAATCGGCTATCTCGGTCGGAGATGATTGACTCTGGCAGTCCATGAAGGCGCCAAACCTCCTTCAGGAATATCAAGGCAAGCTCCTTGATAGGTACCTCAGTGGTCAGGGGTATGAAATGGGCCATTTTCGAAAATCTGTCTACTATGACCCAGATCTTGGTATACCCTTCGGACTCTGGCAGCGCGACAATGAAATCCATTGAAATTGCTGTCCAAGGCCGCATAGGAACATCGATAGGTTCCAGCAGCCCGAACCTCTTGTGCCTGATGGATTTATTTCTTTGGCATGCGTCACATGTCCGCACATAGTCAGTGATGTGCTCATCCATCTTAGGCCAATAGAAGTTAGCCCTCACCCTGCCAATGGTTTTGTAAGTCCCGAAGTGTCCCGCGATTCGGGAGTCATGTTCTGCCTTCATGATTGTCTGCTTCAGATTCTGACCCTTGGGAACATACCACCTGTTCTTGTACAGGAGTAAGCCCTTTTCCGTCGTGAAATGTCGGTCGACCTCCTTGTCACCGGCAGCTGTTGCCTTCAGGATCCTTAAGTACTCCTGGTCTTCGGTTATCGCTACCCGCAACTGATCCAAAAAGGAAGACTTGAGCCGAAATCCCTGGCACACTTGCAACACCTGTGGTCGCAAGATGTCCCGTTCCTGGCTCCCAACCCACTGTCCGGGGCGAAAAAACGACTGTGGCGGAAAATCACTCCCCCCTTCAGGGCGGTAGTCCCTACGCCGCGACAAAGCATCCGCCTTCTCATTCAACCGTCCTTCTCGGTAAACCACCTTGAAGTTAAACGGTTGCAGGAATTCAGCCCAGCGGTGCTGCCTTCGGTTAAGGACCTTGGTACTATTAAAGTACTCCAAGTTCTTATGATCCGTATAGATCACCAATTGGTCCGTTACTGAGCGCAGCAGATGATCCCATTCCTTGAATGCCGCCACGATGGCAGTCATTTCCTTATCATGGACATCATAATTGATCTCTGCTGGGTGAAACTTCCTACTATGGTAGGCCACCGGATGCCATCTCTCATCCTCACATAACTGGGAGAGAACGGCTCCTAATGCAAAGTCACTAGCGTCGGTTTCTAGCCGTGTTGGCCGTTCAGGGTCAAAATGTGCTAGGATAGGTTTGGACGTGAACGCTTCCTTTAAATGATTGAAGGCCTGCTCACATGCAGGTGTCCATTCCCATCGGACATCCTTCTTTGTCAAGTCCGTGAGGGGTTTCGCTATCTTGCTGAACCCTTCTATGAACCGACGATAGAAGTTGGCAAAGCCCATAAAGCTTTGAACGTCGACGACGCATGTCGGAGGTGCCCAGTCTTTGATTGTCTGCACCTTTTCCGACAACATAGAGATCCCCATATCGGAGATCCTATATCCGAGGAATTCAACCTCCCGTTGGTGGAAACTGGACTTCTTCATACTTACACATAGTCTAGCTTTCCGCAATTTCTCCATTACACGCCTTACCATCGCGACGTGCTCTTCCATAGTTTCGGAGTAGATCAGGATGTCATCCATATACGCGATGACTCCTTCATCCATGAGATCTCGAAAGACCTCATTTATCATGCTCTGGAAAGTTGCCGGGGCATTACATAACCCAAACGGCATGACCGTGTATTCATACAGTCCATATCTGCACCGGAAGGCCGTCTTCCATTCCTCACCTTCTGCCATCCTCAGAAGATAGTAGCCGTTTTTCAAGTCCAACTTAGTGAACACAACGGCTTTTCCTAACCTATCTCGCAGTTCATTCATCAGCGGTAGAGGGTACTTGCTCTTCACCGTGATTTTGTTCAGCCCTCGGTAATCTATTACCAGTCTTAATGTACCATCTGGTTTTGGCACAAAGAGGATAGGGGCTGCTGCTGAGGAACTGGATCGCCGTAGCTTCCCCGTTCGCAGCATGTCATTGAGATATTCCCGGAGTGCCTTAAGCTCCTTTTCCGATAACGGATAGATAGGCCCAAACGGAGGTTGAGTCCCGGGTAGCAACTCGATCGTGTGGTCATACTTTGAGTGCTCCGGCAAGGCCTCAATCCGTTCTTGACTGAAGATGTCCCCGTAGTCCTTATACTCAGGGAGTAGCTTGACAGTAATGTCAGCACCTTCCTCATCGGAGAATTGTACAATTCCCAATAGGTACACATTACTAGGGTCTTCAGCTAGCAACTCTTCATCGGTCATGAACACTAACCGCCCCTGCTCTGCCAGGCAATTAGCCTTGCAGAAATCTGAGCGCCAGGTTAGTGATCCTGTCTTCCAATCTATGTCGGGATTATGGTCCTTCAACCAAGACATAGGTAGGTACCCGTCCACCTTGGTGTCGGGCATGTCCGCGACTTCAAACCGCATTTCGTTATGGTGGTCGCCTATTCTCATGTCCAATGATTTGGTATAGTGCAGACCTGACCCCGGAATGTGATTACCGCTTGCGTCGCTTATCGGCACATGTACCTTTCGTCGTACACATGGTGCCTGCGTTTGTTTAACCCATCGGCTACTAAGCACTGGCCCAGTAGCTCCACTGTCGAGTAGCAGGAGCGCCTCAGCGCTTACCTGTCTAGCTCCAATCTTCCAGTCTAGCCTTACCCTCAGGTGGATAGACTTGGTATGGCGAGGCAAGTTATCACGCTTCTGCCTCTTCACTTGTCTTAGGGACTTAGTCATCTTGGCTTACTAATTCTGATCTCTTGCCTTTCGACACAAGAGCGGCCACAACGGGTCGGTAAACGTTAAGGGATTGGGAATCGTTTTATCAATAGCTAGGGTGTTTACTATCACGCCAGCATGATTTCGGGTACTAAACCCTCCTCAGGTAAACTTGATCATAGTATCCTTTATTTAATCAAGTCCAGCCTGAACTAATCCCGCTTGTACTAACCATAACAAATTTTCCCGAGGTGGGTAGAGGTCCGCTCTTGGACCGGTTCCAAGCGAAGCAACCTTGCTTCCCCAATGTCGAGCGTCTCCGCGAGCGAGATCTCTCCCAGCCTCAACCGAAAATAATACCCTATGACTTGTCCGTCCCAGTAAAGAAATCCTGAAAGAAATACAAATAACTAGAACAAAGGAAATAACCTGAAAACCCACAAAGGAGAGATCACCCTGTCCACCGCATACGGCCTTCAACATCTATCTGCCCACACCACCTGGGTGTAGTCAGCATCAGGGTCGTTCATGCAGTAGAGGGGTACTTACCCATCCCAGAAGCCACTTCCGGGGCTCCTTTTCATCCATCCCGCAGGGGTCTATGGATACAGGTTATTAAGGTTCTACCTTACACAGAATGGGGTCTTACCTATTCTGAGCCGTCAGTATCAACCTCCATAATCTGAGGTGATGCCTGTCGGACTTCAAGTATCTTTGACGAGGTAGCCGGAGGTGGCGCTTCAATGCGCTTTAGTCGCTTGTCCGTACCTGAGGGCTCGCTTACCGGGGCTGACCGTTTCAACCCACGAGCCTGTTTGGACGAACTAACGACTGGGGACGTCGCGGTGCACTTTCTCCAAAAGTGACCCGTTTGTCCACACTTGGTGCACTGGTTGTGCTTTCTCCGACGTTCGGTCAAAGTCGACGGGATTTCCTTATGCGCCAGGGCATACTCAGAAGTCCCCGGCTTTGCCTGTTTCCCCGCATTGAAATTAGTAGGTTTGGCAGACCGCTGGTTCTGTCTGCCCGAACCTTTATCCTTCTTTTTAAACCTTCCGGAAGTTGAGGACCTATCCTCCTTCTTGTCCGTTGGTTGAGACCGTTGGACAGGGTGGATAACTCGGTTGCTGAACCGGGTGTTGTCTTCCAGTGTGTGTCCAACCTTCCGAAGAAGATCAAGGTAGTCGTTCAAGTCGGTGGGATGGGGCTCCTTCAGTGCCCACGCGTTCCTCACTTCTTGAGTAATGCCCGACCGTACCTTATCTCGTACCTGCACAGGGTCTGTATAGCTAAGCTTATACATATAGTCAATTATCTTGTCCAGGTACTCATCGATGTGATGTGGCTTCATCACTAGGTCTCGCCACTCAAGGAGGGATCGGTCTCGTTCCGCTTGGTCACCGCCGAAACTCCGTTCAAGCCGTTCCCGGAATCCTTTCCACGTTCTTAACGGGTTACTGTTATTAACTGGAACTCCGGTACGCTTGGCTGCCTCCTTATTGATGTGGGAGTGCAGCCCAAGATACCATGTTCGGGCAGTATCTTCTAGAAGGGGGATCACCAGGTTTACCTTGTCCATATCGGTCAACCTGCACCCAGCAAAGTACTCGAACTTAACCTCTACCAGCGTCAAGAAGCTGGCGAGTTCGGTGACCTTTCCCTTAAATGCCGGAATGCCGCTCAGCTTTTCCGGCTTCTTCTGCCGTTGTCTAGATGATGGTCGTGCAGTCGCCCTGCTCCGTAGTTCCCTTGACAGCTTCTTAGCACGGCGGTCCCACCGTCGTTTCTTCTCGTCGCTCCAGTCATCCTTGCGAGCGCCGAGAAAAGGGGTCAAGTCGGGGAGAGAATCGGCATCATCATCATCCGAGCTATCATGGTCAGAGTCCCCAGGATCTCCACCTGCTCCCGTAGTACCACCGACAGGTGGTCCATTTCCACCTCCACTACCCCCGGTATTTCCACCTGGGGTCTCGCGGGGTCTATCATACCCATCAAACCTTTCCTCCTGGCCATCCTGATTCCCATCCTCGGGGGGGTTAGCCCCTGATGGTACTGATGCCGGTGGTGGAACAGGTCGTTGCCCACTCTCAGGAGTTGGGTTCGGAGCCGCCTGAGTCATCGCCAGAAACGACTGAAGCTCTGGACAACTCAAAGGTTGCATTGGGGGCCCCGCGTGTCTCCATGACCCACAGTACCCACATGTTGGTCGTCCGTCTCCCTCCTTCTGTCTTCTTCGGTGCCTTACCGGGGTCCGTGGTCCCTTCCTGCACCCGTACGTGTGGTAATGAATCCACCCCATACGGGTTTCTTCCGACTTGCAGCCCGACAGACAGTACTCGTCTTGGCTGTCCGACTCACCACTAGTGATCGTGGGGAGGATGGAGGGAAGAGTTGGTTTTGAGGGGGCAGAGGGAATCACGGGTGCCCAAGGAACGGAACGAGCGGGTGTCCCAGGTCCGGGGATCGGAGTCCCTCGTGATGGAGCCATGGGTGCTCGCTCTTCCTGGCGCCTGACCTGTTCAAAGAATCCAGGTGAAGCCGCACGCAGCGGTCGGTACCCTGGGGTAGCCGATACTGTTGGCGGGAAAGCTGCGACAGGGAAGGTATCAGGAGGGGGCAATGAAACTGGTAAAGGTGTGGGTCTTGGGGCAGCAATAGGAGGTACGGGAGTTGCAACCGACGGTGTTGCAGGGGGGTTAATGGGAGCGGGGGTCGGCCGAGGAGTAGGGTCAGGTGTATCTGGTGCTGTGATACCCTTTGGCTTGGACGTCCTTTTCTTAACCCGACGCCCATCGGTTGGTCCAATCGCCGGACTTCCTGAACGACTGCGGGCGATCGAGGAGGGGACAGACAGCGAGCCTGTTGATGCTCTTGTGAAGGACGAGGTATAACTGTATCCTTCCCCCTTGAGGCTTTCCAACATCCGTATGCCCACGGGGCTTAGGTACGCCCTCCACTGTTCATCCCGGGCTCTCATAGCCAGTTCCATCCCGAAGTTCTCCAGCTTCGTGTGGACAAGTGGGAGTGGGGGCGCCGCCTCTATCATCAGTACGTCATTCTCAGCATCAATACTATAACCTCCCGCGAAGGCCCTTTCCAGCGCTGCCATACGATCCTTCAATGCCTTCTGGTCTCTTAACATTCGCAGGTATGCCTCCTGCTGTACCTTCATCCATTCCACCGCTGCCGTAGTAATCTGTTTACGGAACACCTGCTGCTGCTGGGCATTCCAGTTCTTCAGTTCCCGCTTCGCATCCTCAATCGACTTGGATACCTCCCGGACGATGTAAGGTTCGACGAACTCGCGGGAGAACTCGCTAAAGGGTACTCCTTGCGGTGGAGGAGGGAGCATGTTGTGGACGAGGGCGGCGTCTTGGAAGAACGAAAGCGCCGCAGCGCGAGGGTCTGTAATCATAAGATCAACACATTCATCAGGTAGTTGAATAGGGGCGGCCTCCAGGAGCAATTGGTGACCGTCCCATTCAATACCGCGGACGTCCGCGAACACCGAAGCACGAAATGTGTTGGCGGAGTTCTCGTCAAGGTCAAGGTCTGAATCCGAGTTGGATTCCATTCTAGGTCGACGTTCGATACTAGCCATTGCGCTTTCCACCCTGGGCTACTTGTTCGAGACAAGGTTACCAGTATTCACGCAAGGTCAGTGCCGAAGGTCGAAAAACAATTAATCAGGAGAGGAGTTAAGCGAGGAGCTCGCTTAACGATATACTGTAACGGGGGCACCCCTAGGAAGATGGATCCCAAGGTTGCGACCGCACCAAACAACTTCAAACTTATCGCCAAAAGTTCACACAGATGTAAGAGTAAAGTAGACGGTAAAACTTAATATCGTTAAGCCTGACGCTTCACTCAATTAAGGTCTCGAGAGGATTGATTGTTGGAGTAGGAGAGTTCTCGCATAGACTTTCAGGTAGTTTTATCTTATGCCAGAAACTCCCCCATCAGTTTACTCCAACTATTCGAGCACACCCTTCTCCGCTAAGGGCGGTCCGACACGTCTCCTGACACCCCCTTCGGGCATGTATGTGTCGACCCGCTCTAGTCGGCGTTCACCATATGTGCATATCGTTTCTGCGGCGCATTTCCATTCTGCCCGCCGGAGTGAAAACCTCTGCGCATCGGGGACTTGCCAGTGGCTAACTGTCAAGACCCCTTGCTGAACTAGACTATCTATGACACCCTTCCCATGCGCGTTGATTTCTTCTTGACGCCGGAAGCTACCGTGAGCGGTTTATCTATCTACTATTTACGAGTCTCGGGCTTCCGGTGTCTTCCGCAGGGTACGGTGGTCCAGGAGTGATCCAATGGGCGCTACCCATGACCACTACCTCGGATACACCTTACCTGCGGTAGGAATCATGCTTTTAGTGTCTCTGCACTTCCCTCTCAGAGCCTATGGCGTTGGGGACATCCTTGGGCGTGGTAGGTGCAAAACGTTCCCAGTCGTCCCGGCACCACCCGGGACTACCTTCGGGACCCCCACGGTTAACTCCCGTTAACTCCGTCAGTTTTGGTCCGTTTTACTCCGAACAACTTGGAGGAGGTACTCCACCTTCCACCCTATGCCCCCTTATATATCCTGCGAACAGCTTACGGTCGACCGGACGGCAGCAACGTATACGGTGTTGCAAGCAGGTCTCCAAAGATCCTCCTTTGCTAGACTGCACACAACTACGCAACCGTTTGCCCATGACGTCCGGGCCTCAAGGCGGGGCCGGAGGGGCATGATAGGAATAATGTCTTCAATTTACAGCTTCTTCGTAGCTGCGTAGCTCGCCCAATAGCATCTCCCGGAACCCCAGATTCCAGTATTATGCATGGCTTCGTGTGACAAACATTCCAGTCATTTTTCCCAAACTCCCCGAGGGACTTCGTATTGGCAGGTAGGGTAACTCAGGCCCTTGAACAGGGTAATCCAAGCCTCAAGGCAGGGTAACCCTGTTCTGAGGGTAGGGTAATCTTGTCCGGTGGACAAGTGGATTTTCTCCTGTTACCCTATCTATCCCACTTCCGGGGATAGACACACTCGGCCTTTCTCTAGTTACCCAGCCTAGCTGTGTATTGGCCCTTCATAGGTCCCTAAGTACGCTGACACCAACCTTGGGCGTAGCCATGTACCTAAATACTTGTGTCCACTAAGTCTGCTCATCTCGGAGCCCGGGCCATCGGGTCTCCGTAGGTCAAGTACTCACTTGCCTGCCGGTTCCTACCAGTTCGCCTCCGGGCTACCTGTATGGGTGTAGGTTCCGGCTGCCATAGCTCATGTATGCTGGGTCGTTACATCACTCCCCTCTTCTCTACGGTCCGTCCCGGACCGTTTAGCGTCGTCTTTTCTTTCCACGACTCGATTCCCCCAAGACCCGATGGTCCCTGGGCTTGGACGGATATCTTTGGTGGAAATCTAGCATGGCCTGTAAGCCTGTCCCTTCTAGCATCTCATAGGGCTCCCATGAGTTCTCCTCAGCTCCATAGCCTTCCCATGAAACCAGGTACTGGACAAAGCGCGACGGAAACTTCGCCTTTGTTCCACCATACCAGCGACTGTCCACAACAGCTTCGATGACGTAACTGGGCTCATTGTCCACGAGCTCTGGGGTAGGGATCTCCTTGATCCTACCCGATTCCGGATCCTCGCGATAGGGTTCCAGCAGCGTGACATTGAAAACCGGGTGGATGCTCCATCGGGTGGGCAATTGGAGTTCGTATGCTCGGGTACCCACCCGACGTTTGACCACGAAAGGGCCAAACATCCGGTGGTCCAGCTTCTCCATGGGACGCTTGGTGCGGATGTTCTTCCGGTTCAACATCACGCGGTCCGCTTTCTTAGCCCGCCCAGCAGCCACATCTTCCAAGGTAACATAGTCCGGGGATGGCAGCCGTTTCTGGTCATGCCATTTCCGCTGCCTTTCCTGTGCCCGTTGAATCGTTTCTCGAATCTGTTGCCAGGTTCCTTCCCATTCCTTAACCAAGAGTTCACTACTTGGGTGTATCCCTTGGTTGTCAGACACAACACCCGACCAGTTTGTCCATGGGTTGAACCCATAATTGATCTCAAATGGTGACAACCTGGTGGATTCTGATGTTGAGGTGTTATACGCATACTCCGCAAGGGGTAGCAGCGAGACCCAGTCATCCTGTTGATAGGAACAGTAACTACGCAAGTACTGCTCCAGTGTCTGATTAACCCTCTCGGTTTGCCCATCAGTCTCTGGGTGGAATGCAGTCGAAACGTTTAGTTTCACTTGCAGCAAGTGCATCAGACTCATCCAGAACTTGGATGTGAATCGGCTATCTCGGTCGGAGATGATTGACTCTGGCAGTCCATGAAGGCGCCAAACCTCCTTCAGGAATATCAAGGCAAGCTCCTTGATAGGTACCTCAGTGGTCAGGGGTATGAAATGGGCCATTTTCGAAAACCTGTCTACTATGACCCAGATCTTGGTATACCCTTCGGACTCTGGCAGCGCGACAATGAAATCCATTGAAATTGCTGTCCAAGGCCGCATAGGAACATCGATAGGTTCCAGCAGCCCGAACTTCTTGTGCCTGATGGATTTATTTCTTTGGCATGCATCACATGTCCGCACATAGTCAGTGATGTGCTCATCCATCTTAGGCCAGTAGAAGTTAGCCCTCACCCTGCCAATGGTTTTGTAAGTCCCGAAGTGTCCCGCGATTCGGGAGTCATGTTCTGCCTTCATGATTGTCTGCTTCAGATTCTGACCCTTGGGAACATACCACCTGTTCTTGTACAGGAGTAAGCCCTTTTCCGTCGTGAAATGTCGGTCGACCTCTTTGTCACCTGCAGCTGTTGCCTTCAGGATCCTTAAGTACTCCTGGTCTTCGCTTATCGCTACCCGCAACTGATCCAAAAAGGACGACTTGAGCCGAAATCCCTGGCACACTTGCAACACCTGTGGTCGCAAGATGTCCCGTTCCTGGCTCCCGACCCACTGTCCGGGGCGAAAAAACGACTGTGGCGGAAAATCACTCCCCCCTTCAGGGCGGTAGTCCCTACGCCGCGACAAAGCATCCGCCTTCTCATTCAACCGTCCTTCTCGGTAAACCACCTTGAAGTTAAATGGTTGCAGGAATTCAGCCCAGCGGTGCTGCCTTCGGTTAAGGACCTTGGTACTATTGAAGTACTCCAAGTTCTTATGATCCGTATAGATCACCAATTGGTCCGTTACTGAGCGCAGCAGATGATCCCATTCCTTGAATGCCGCCACGATGGCAGTCATTTCCTTATCATGGACATCATAATTAATCTCCGCTGGGTGAAACTTCCTACTATGGTAGGCCACCGGATGCCATCTCTCATCCTCACATAACTGGGAGAGAACGGCTCCTAATGCAAAGTCACTAGCGTCGGTTTCTAGCCGTGTTGGCCGTTCAGGGTCAAAATGTGCTAGGATAGGTTTGGACGTGAACGCTTCCTTTAAATGATTGAAGGCCTGCTCACATGCAGGTGTCCATTCCCATCGGACATCCTTCTTTGTCAAGTCCGTGAGGGGTTTCGCTATCTTGCTGAACCCTTCTATGAACCGACGATAGAAGTTGGCAAAGCCCATAAAGCTTTGAACGTCGACGACGCATGTCGGAGGTGCCCAGTCTTTGATTGTCTGCACCTTTTCCGACAACATAGAGATCCCCATATCGGAGATCCTATATCCGAGGAATTCAACCTCCCGTTGGTGGAAACTGGACTTCTTCATACTTACACATAGTCTAGCTTTCCGCAATTTCTCCATCACACGCCTTACCATTGCGACGTGCTCTTCCATAGTTTCGGAGTAGATCAGGATGTCATCCATGTACGCGATGACTCCTTCATCCATGAGATCTTGAAAGACCTCCTTTATCATGCTCTGGAAAGTTGCCGGGGCATTACACAACCCAAACGGCATGACCGTGTATTCATACAGTCCATATCTGCACCAGAAGGCCGTCTTGCATTCCTCACCTTCTGCCATCCTCAGAAGGTAGTAGCCGTTTTCCAAGTCCAACTTGGTGAACACACCGGCTTTTCCTAACCTATCTCGCAGTTTATTCATCAGCGGTAGAGGGTACTTGCTCTTCACCATGATTTTGTTCAGCCCTCGGTAATCTATTACCAGTCTTAATGTACCATCTGGTTTTGGCTCAAAGAGGATAGGGGCTGCTGCTCAGGAACTGGATCGCCGTAGCTTCCCCGTTCGTAGCATGTCATTGAGATATTCCCGGAGTGCCTTAAGCTCCTTTTCCGATAACGGATGGATAGGCCCAAACGGGGGTTGAGTCCCGGGTGGCAACTCAATCGTATGGTCATACTTTGAGTGCTCTGGCAATGCCACACTCCGTTCTTGACTGACGATGTCCCCGNTTGATCCAAAAAGGAAGACTGGAGCCGAAATCCCTGGCACACTTGCAATACTTGTCGTCGCAAGATGTCCCTTTCCTGGCTCCCAACCCATTGTCCGGGGCGAAAAAACGACTGTGGCGGAAAATCACTCCCCCCTTCAGGGCGGTAGTTCCTACACCGCGACCAAGCATTCGCCTTCTCATTTAACTGCCCTTCTCGGTAAACCACCTTGAAGTTAAACGGTTGGAGGAATTCAGCCCGGCGGTGCTGCCTTCGGTTAAGGACCTTGGTACTATTGAAGTACTCCAAGTACTTATGATCCGTATAGATCACCAACTGGTCTATTACCGAGCGTAGCAAATGATCCCATTCGTTGAACGCTGCCACGATGGCCGTCATTTCCTTCTCATGGACATCATAATTAATCTCCGCTGGGTGAAACTTCCTACTTTTGTTGGCTACTGGATGTCACCTCTCATTTTCACAGAACTGGGAGAGTACGGCTCCTAATGCGAAGTCACTGGTGTCGGTTTCTAGCCATGTTGGCCGTTCAGGTTCAAAATGTGCTAGGATAGGTTTGGACGTGAACGCTTCCTTTAAATGATTGAAGGCCTGCTCACATGCAGGTGTCCATTCCCATCAGACATCCTTCTTGGTCAAGTCCGTGAGGGGTTTCACTATCTTGCTGAACCCTTCTATGAAGCGACGTTAGAAGTTGGTAAAGCCCATAAAGCTTGGAACGTTGACGACGCATGTCGGAGATGCCCAGTCTTTGATTGTCTGCACCTTTTCCGACAACATAGAGATCCCCATATCGGAGATCTTATATCCGCGGAATTCAACCTCCCGTTGGTGGAAACTGGACTTCTTCATACTTACACATAGTCTAGCTTTCCGCAATTTCTCCATTACACGCCTTACCATCGCGACGTGCTCTTCCATAGTTTCGGAGTAGATCAGGATGTCATCCATATACGCGATGACTCCTTCATCCATGAGATCTCGAAAGACCTCATTTATCATGCTTTGGAAAGTTGCCGGGGCATTACATAACCCAAACGGCATGACCGTGTATTCATACAGTCCATATCTGCACCGGAAGGCCGTCTTCCATTCCTCACCTTCTGCCATCCTCAGAAGATAGTAGCCGTTTTTCAAGTCCAACTTAGTGAACACAACGGCTTTTCCTAACCTATCTCGCAGTTCATTCATCAGCGGTAGAGGGTACTTGCTCTTCACCGTGATTTTGTTCAGCCCTCGGTAATCTATTACCAGTCTTAATGTACCATCTGGTTTTGGCACAAAGAGGATAGGGGCTGCTGCTGAGGAACTGGATCGCCGTAGCTTCCCCGTTCGCAGCATGTCATTGAGATATTCCCGGAGTGCCTTAAGCTCCTTTTCCGATAACGGATAGATAGGCCCAAACGGAGGTTGAGTCCCGGGTAGCAACTCGATCGTGTGGTCATACTTTGAGTGCTCCGGCAAGGCCTCAATCCGTTCTTGACTGAAGATGTCCCCGTAGTCCTTATACTCAGGGAGTAGCTTGACAGTAATGTCAGCACCTTCCTCATCGGAGAATTGTACAATTCCCAACAGGTACACATTACTAGGGTCTTCAGCTAGCAACTCTTCATCGGTCATGAACACTAACCGCCCCTGCTCTGCCAGGCAATTAGCCTTGCAGAAATCTGAGCGCCAGGTTAGTGATCCTGTTTTCCAATCTATGTCGGGATTATGGTCCTTCAACCAAGACATAGGTAGGTACCCGTCCACCTTGGTGTCGGGCATGTCCGCGACTTCAAACCGCATTTCGTTATGGTGGTCGCCTATTCTCATGTCCAATGATTTGGTATAGTGCAGACCTGACCCCGGAATGTGATTACCGCTTGCGTCGCTTATCGGCACATGTACCTTTCGTCGTACACATGGTGCCTGCGTTTGTTTAACCCATCGGCTACTAAGCACTGGCCCAGTAGCTCCACTGTCGAGTAGCAGGAGCGCCTCAGCGCTTACCTGTCTAGCTCCAATCTTCCAGTCTAGCCTTACCCTCAGGTGGATAGACTTGGTATGGCGAGGCAAGTTATCACGCTTCTGCCTCTTCACTTGTCTTAGGGACTTAGTCATCTTGGCTTACTAATTCTGATCTCTTGCCTTTCGACACAAGAGCGGCCACAACGGGTCGGCAAACGTTAAGGGATTGGGAATCGTGTTATCAATAGCTAGGGTGTTTACTATCACGCCAGCATGATTTCGGGTACTAAACCCTCCTCAGGTAAACTTGATCATAGCATCATTTATTCAATCAAGTCCAGCCTGAACTAATCCCGCTTGTACTAAACATAACAAATTTTCCCGAGGTGGGTAGAGGTCCGCTGTTGGACCGGTTCCAAGCGAAGCAACCTTGCTTCCCCAATGTCGAGCGTCTCCGCGAGCGAGATCTCTCCCAGCCTCAACCGAAAATAATGTCCTGTGACTTGTCCGTCCCACTAAAGAAATCCTGAAAGAAATACAAATAACTAGAACAAAGGAAATAACCTGAAAACCCACAAAGGAGAGATCACCCTGTCCACCGCACACGGCCTTCAACATCTATCTGCCCACACCACCTGGGTGTAGTCAGCATCAGGGTCGTTCATGCAGTAGAGGGGTACTTACCCATCCCAGAAGCCACTTCCGGGGCTCCTTTTCATCCATCCCGCAGGGGTCTATGGATACAGGTTATTAAGGTTATACCTTTCACAGAATGGGGTCTTACCTATTCTGAGCCGTCAGTATCAACCTCCATAATCTGAGGTGATGCCTGTCGGACTTCAAGTATCTTTGACGAGGTAGCCGGAGGTGGCGCTTCGATGCGCTTTAGTCGCTTGTCCGTACCTGAGGGCTCGCTTACCGGGGCTGACCGTTTCAACCCACGAGCCTGTTTGGACGAACTAACGACTGGGGACGTCGCGGTGCACTTTCTCCAAAAGTGACCCGTTTGTCCACACTTGGTGCACTGGTTGTGCTTTCTCCGACGTTCGGTCAAAGTCGACGGGATTTCCTTATGCGCCAGGGCATACTCAGAAGTCCCCGGCTTTGCCTGTTTCCCCGCATTGAAATTAGTAGGTTTGGCAGACCGCTGGTTCTGTCTGCCCGAACCTTTATCCTTCTTTTTAAACCTTCCGGAAGTTGAGGACCTATCCTCCTTCTTGTCCGTTGGTTGAGACCGTTGGACAGGGTGGATAACTCGGTTGCTGAACCGGGTGTTGTCTTCCAGTGTGTGTCCAACCTTCCGAAGAAGATCAAGGTAGTCGTTCAAGTCGGTAGGATGGGGCTCCTTCAGTGCCCACGCGTTCCTCACTTCTTGAGTAATGCCCGACCGTACCTTATCTCGTACCTGCACAGGGTCTGTATAGCTAAGCTTATACATATAGTCAATTATCTTGTCCAGGTACTCATCGATGTGATGTGGCTTCATCACTAGGTCTCGCCACTCAAGGAGGGATCGGTCTCGTTCCGCTTGGTCACCGCCGAAACTCCGTTCAAGCCGTTCCCGGAATCCTTTCCACGTTCTTAACGGGTTACTGTTATTAACTGGAACTCCGGTACGCTTGGCTGCCTCCTTATTGATGTGGGAGTGCAGCCCAAGATACCATGTTCGGGCAGTATCTTCTAGAAGGGGGATCACCAGGTTTACCTTGTCCATATCGGTCAACCTGCACCCAGCAAAATACTCGAACTTAACCTCTACCAGCGTCAGGAAGCTGGCGAGTTCGGTGACCTTTCCCTTAAACGCCGGAATGCCGCTCAGCTTTTCCGGCTTCTTCTGCCGTTGTCTAGATGATGGTCGTGCAGCCGCCCTACTCCGTAGTTCCCTTGACAGCTTCTTAGCACGGCGGTCCCACCGTCGTTTCTTCTCGTCGCTCCAGTCATCCTTGCGAGCGCCGAGAAAAGGGGTCAAGTCGGGGAGAGAATCGGCATCATCATCATCCGAGCTATCATGGTCAGAGTCCCCAGGATCTCCACCTGCTCCCGTAGTACCACCGACAGGTGGTCCATTTCCACCTCCACTACCCCCGGTATTTCCACCTGGGGTCTCGCGGGGTCTATCATACCCATCAAACCTTTCCTCCTGGCCATCCTGATTCCCATCCTCGGGGGGGTTAGCCCCTGATGGTACTGATGCCGGTGGTGGAACAGGTCGTTGCCCACTCTCAGGAGTTGGGTTCGGAGCCGCCTGAGTTGTCGCCAGAAACGACTGAAGCTCTGGACAACTCAAAGGTTGCATTGGGGGCCCCGCGTGTCTCCATGACCCACAGTACCCACATGTTGGTCGTCCGTCTCCCTCCTTCTGTCTTCTTCGGTGCCTTACCGGGGTCCGTGGTCCCTTCCTGCACCCGTACGTGTGGTAATGAATCCACCCCATACGGGTTTCTTCCGATTTGCAGCCCGACAGACAGTACTCGTCTTGGCTGTCCAACTCACCACTAGTGATCGTGGGGAGGATGGAGGGAAGAGTTGGTTTTGAGGGGGCAGAGGGAATCACCGGTGCCCAAGGAACGGAACGAGCGGGTGTCCCAGGTCCGGGGATCGGAGTCTCTCCTGATGGAGCCATGGGCGCTCGCTCTTCCAGGCGCCTGACCTGCTCAAAGAATCCAGGTGCAGCCGCGCGCAGCGGTCGGTACCCTGGGGTAGCTGATACTGTTGGCGGGACAGCTGCGACAGGGAAGGTATCAGGAGGGGGCAATGAAAATGGTAAAGGTGTGGGTCTTGGGGCAGCAATAGGAGGTACGGGAGTTGCAACCGACGGTGTTGCAGGGGGGTTAATGGGAGCGGGGGTCGGCCGAGGAGTAGGGTTGGGTGTATCCGGTGCTGTGATACCCTTTGGCTTGGACGTCCTTTTCTTAACCCGACACCCATCGGTTGGTCCAATCGCCGGATTTCCAGAACGACTGCGGGCGATCGAGGAGGGGACAGACTGAGAGCCTGTTGATGCTCTTGTGAAGGACGAGGTATAACTGTATCCTTCCCCCTTGAGGCTTTCCAACATCCGTATGCCCACGGGGCTTAGGTACGCCCTCCACTGTTCATCCCGGGCTCTCATAGCCAGTTCCATCCCGAAGTTCTCCAGCTTCGTGTGGACAAGTGGGAGTGGGGGCGCCGCCTCTATCATCAGTACGTCATTCTCAGCATCAATACTATAACCTCCCGCGAAGGCCCTTTCCAGCGCTGCCATACGATCCTTCAATGCCTTCTGGTCTCTTAACATTCGCAGGTATGCCTCCTGCTGTACCTTCATCCATTCCACCGCTGCCGTAGTAATCTGTTTACGGAACACCTGCTGCTGCTGGGCATTCCAGTTCTTCAGTTCCCGCTTCGCATCCTCAATCGACTTGGATACCTCCCGGACGATGTAAGGTTCGACGAACTCGCGGGAGAACTCGCTAAAGGGTACTCCTTGCGGTGGAGGAGGGAGCATGTTGTGGACGAGGGCGGCGTCTTGGAAGAACGAAAGCGCCGCAGCGCGAGGGTCTGTAATCATAAGATCAACACATTCATCAGGTAGTTGAATAGGGGCGGCCTCCAGGAGCAATTGGTGACCGTCCCATTCAATACCGCGGACGTCCGCGAACACCGAAGCACGAAATGTGTTGGCGGAGTTCTCGTCAAGGTCAAGGTCTGAATCCGAGTTGGATTCCATTCTAGGTCGACGTTCGATACTAGCCATTGCGCTTTCCACCCTGGGCTACTTGTTCGAGACAAGGTTACCAGTATTCACGCAAGGTCAGTGCCGAAGGTCGAAAAACAATTAATCAGGAGAGGAGTTAAGCGAGGAGCTCGCTTAACGATATACTGTAACGGGGGCACCCCTAGGAAGATGGATCCCAAGGTTGCGACCGCACCAAACAACTTCAAACTTATCGCCAAAAGTTCACACAGATGTAAGAGTAAAGTAGACGGTAAAACTTAATATCGTTAAGCCTGACGCTTCACTCAATTAAGGTCTCGAGAGGATTGATTGTTGGAGTAGGAGAGTTCTCGCATAGACTTTCAGGTAGTTTTATCTTATGCCAGAAACTCCCCCATCAGTTTACTCCAACTATTCGAGCACACCCTTCTCCGCTAAGGGCGGTCCGACACGTCTCCTGACACCCCCTTCGGGCATGTATGTGTCGACCCGCTCTAGTCGGCGTTCACCATATGTGCATATCGTTTCTGCGGCGCATTTCCATTCTGCCCGCCGGAGTGAAAACCTCTGCGCATCGGGGACTTGCCAGTGGCTAACTGTCAAGACCCCTTGCTGAACTAGACTATCTATGACACCCTTCCCATGCGCGTTGATTTCTTCTTGACGCCGGAAGCTACCGTGAGCGGTTTATCTATCTACTATTTACGAGTCTCGGGCTTCCGGTGTCTTCCGCAGGGTACGGTGGTCCAGGAGTGATCCAATGGGCGCTACCCACGACCACTACCTCGGATACACCTTACCTGCGGTAGGAATCATGCTTTTAGTGTCTCTGCACTTCCCTCTCAGAGCCTATGGCGTTGGGGACATCCTTGGGCGTGGTAGGTGCAAAACGTTCCCAGTCGTCCCGGCACCACCCGGGACTACCTTCGGGACCCCCACGGTTAACTCCCGTTAACTCCGTCAGTTTTGGTCCGTTTTACTCCGAACAACTTGGAGGAGGTACTCCACCTTCCACCCTATGCCCCCTTATATATCCTGCGAACAGCTTACGGTCGACCGGACGGCAGCAACGTATATGGTGTTGCAAGCGGGTCTGCAAAGATCCTCCTTTGCTAGACTGCACACAACTACGCAACCGTTTGCCCATGACGTCCGGGCCTCAAGGCGGGGCCGGAGGGGCATGATAGGAATAATGTCTTCAATTTACAGCTTCTTCGTAGCTGCGTAGCTCGCCCAATAGCATCTCCCGGAACCCCAGATTCCAGTATTATGCATGGTTTCGTGTGACAAACATTCCAGTCATTTTTCCCAAACTCCCCGAGGGACTTCGTATTGGCAGGTAGGGTAACTCAGGCCCTTGAACAGGGTAATCCAAGCCTCAAGGCAGGGTAACCCTGTTCTGAGGGTAGGGTAATCTTGTCCGGTGGACAAGTGGATTTTCTCCTGTTACCCTATCTATCCCACTTCCGGGGATAGACACACTCGGCCTTTCTCTAGTTACCCAGCCTAGCTGTGTATTGGCCCTTCATAGGTCCCTAAGTACGCTGACACCAACCTTGGGCGTAGCCATGTACCTAAATACTTGTGTCCACTAAGTCTGCTCATCTCGGAGCCCGGGCCATCGGGTCTCCGTAGGTCAAGTACTCACTTGCCTGCCGGTTCCTACCAGTTCGCCTCCGGGCTACTTATCTGGGTATAGGTTCCGGCTACCATAGCTCCAGTATGCTGGGTCGTTACAATAGACTATCCAGATTTGGGCTAAAGTCTAGGAGAGGGGACCTCGTGATACACATAAGACGAACTGGCATACTGTAATCGGCATGTTACGTGATCATTGTCAAGAGGTCACATGTACGATCCCAGGGTCCAGCGAAGTATTTAGAGAGTAAGCTCATTTCTACCAATACGACGCCAGCACAAAACCCTCAATTCCGCCACTACTGAAGGTCACCGACCAAGGGAATTCTGTTGGTCCTTCAAGTGAGGACTTTCAGCTATCCGGACAAGGTCAAACAAACTAAATCCCTCGCTTAGTTGCAGAAACATACGCACGCAAAGACGACACCTGATGCGTGGACGACACCCAAGAGATGATTATTCTCCCAGGCTCAAAGGCATGATAAGGTAAAGTCAGATGAGGGCCTACCATGTAGAAGGTCAACCCTGAGCGCAACGAGATCTAACCACTATTGGTGCGATAAGACAAGAACATGCTTCCTGCAGGTTGACGCAGATGGATAGGAAATCCACCTGCATTGATAAGTCCACCATCAGAGCTGATCACTTCGCATGCAGAGAAAGAACCAGTAACCACTTGCCATGGTGGAAGGGTTCGAGTGACAACGATTAGCATGAATGCCGCGAAGAGAGGGGTGGGACACCCTCGCCACCATTCTGTGAAATCAGAGTCAAGCAGGGTAAAGGTTTTCTAGGTTTACGAAGTCCACACAGAGGAAAAGTGGGAGGAGTGGATAGCCCGTGAACACCCAGACGTGGAATATAAATATTGAGGTATCTCCCATGGTTTTAAGACATCATCAGTGACAGAGAAGAAATCTTATCAATATATACATCATACAACACACTTCGGCATTCTACTTCTATCTTGACATATTAAGTGAGCCTTCCTAGTGTTCACTTCATCAGATATCGGGCCTTAGTATAGACTCTCTTGTCCTTAGAGTCAGCTACCGCCTAACACCTTCTGTGGTCAAGTAGAGAGCAATGCATATGGGAAGGGTGTCATGGATAGTCCAGTCCATCAGGAGTCTTGACCGTTAGCCACTGACCAGACACCGATGCAAAGAGGTTTTCACCCTGGTAGGCAAAATGGAAATGCACTGCAGAAATGATAAATGCATAAGGTGAATGCCAACTAGAGTGTGTCAACAAGCGCATGCCCGAATTGTGTGCCTAGAGACATGTCAGACCACTCTTAGTCGAGAAGGGTGTGCTCGAATAGTTGGAGTCAACTGATAGGGGAGTTTCTGGCATAAGATAAAACTACTTGAACATATATGCGAGAACTCTCCTACTCCAACAATCAATTCTCTCAAGACCTTAATTGAGTGAAGTATCAGGCTTAATGATATTAAGTTTTACCGTTACTTTACTCTTATATTTGTGTGAACTTTTGGTGATAAGTTTGCAATTGTTCAGCGCGGTCAGAATCTTGGGATCCATCTCCCGAAGGGTGCCCCCTTACAGTGCAATGGAAGCTGATGGCTTCTTGATCAACAAGAAGGCAGCACTGCTTACTAAAGGATGCTTTGAGAGGATGTAATAGAAGATTGAAGAAGTAACTGTTGAACCAAGTATATCTAGAATACTGTCAGTCAAAGTCTGGTGTTTCCATCATGGAAATCACTGGTCTTTAATCACCAAATCTCACTTATCTCCACTATGAGCGATATTCCAAAATATCAAGTGTATCAACTGATAGCACATGAAACAATACCAGTATCAATTGAGACTATGAAACCAAACATGGAACCTTCTGTGTATCCACTGATAGCACACGAAACAATACAAGTGTGAAACAACAGTATGAAACCAAACATAAAATATAATGTATCTCAACTGATAGGATATGAAACAATACAAGTATCAAACAATACTGTGAAACCAAACATAAAACATTTTGCATATCAACCGATAGCATACGAAACAATACAAGTATCAAACAATACTGTGAAACCAAACATAAAACATAACCTAGTACCCGTACCAGTTGCAAATCATACCTTTAGTGTCACTACACTTCCCTTACAGAGCCTATGGCATTGGAGACACGTTCGGGCTTGATAGATGTAAAACCCTCCTAGTTGTTCCAGAACCACCTAGGACTACCTCCAGGACGCCCACAGTTAACTCCCGTTAACTCTGTCGGTTTTAGTCTATTCCACTCCCCACAATTTGGAAGGAGTACTCCACCTTCTACCCTATACCTTCTTATATATCCTGTGAACAGCTTATAGTCAACCAGACAGCAGCGATGCATATGGTGTTGCAAGCAGGTCTACAAAGATTCTCTATTGCTACACTGTATACAACTACACAACCGCTTCCCCATGACATCCAAGCCTCAAGCCGGGGCCAGAGGGGTATGATAGGAATAATGTCTCCAATTTACAGCTTCTTCAGAGGCACATAGCTTGTCCAATAGCCTCTCCCCGAACCCCAGATTCCAGTAACATGCATGGCTTGATACGACAAACATTCTGGTCATTTCCCCCTAACTCTCCGAGTGTCTACGTACTGCCAAGTAGGGTAACTCAGGTTCCTAAACACGGTCAGCTGAGTTCCAAGTTAGGGTAACTGTGATCCCTGTGTAGGATACCCTACTCTGGAGGTCAGGGTAACTTTATCCTGTTACTCTGTCTATTCCTATGGTGGAGATAGGTTTCTCTCTCTTTTGCCAGCCTAGCTACCTAGCCAAGCTGAGTAACTTGCCCTTGGCCACTCCTTGAGTATGCTAACACCTCCCCAGGGTATTTGGCTTACTGTTCATAATGGAACCTGAACTATCAGGCTTCTGTAGGTTAAACTTTCGCTTGCCCTCCTGTTCCTACCAGTCTGCCTCAGGGCTGCCTGCATCGGTGTAGCTTCACTCTGTCATAGCTCATATATGCTGGATCGTTACACATAGGCAAGCCCAGTGGTCAGAAGTTCTTACCCAATTCAACCATGACATCAAATATCGGCCAGGAAAGCTCAAACGGAAAGCGGATGCCTTAACACCAGTACAAGAGCCAACACAGGAAGAGGAAGAGCAGTAAAGAGAACATCAGATACAGGCGCTGTTAAAGCTCCATAATATGGGTTTGGTGGCTAAGACTACATACCCTACTGGAGCATCTCTCCTGCAAGAACTTTGTCAGATGGCATATAATACTAACTCAACCCCAACACAGACCCTGAAGGCATTGGACCAAGGTGACCGACATACCTGTTTCACCTTCCTCATAGAATACTGGAGGGTGGGGAACCAGCGACCATTTCCTGACCACCTATATGTCTCCTCCCACCAAGAATTGCAACTGCAACTAATTCAAGGAACCCATGACTGCTCTGCTACAGGGTATTCTGGTAGAGCCAAAACCCACAACTTTGTTATCCATCATTTTTACTGACCTGGCATGCATTGGGATATAGGTTGTTTTATGAAGAACTGCCACACATACCAACAGAGCCATATGTCCTGTCACACCCCTTCAGTATACTGTGTCCTCCCTCCGCTCCCGACAAGCCTGGGAACATGTCTCCATGAATTTTGTCACCCACCCACTATGGGGTTAGGGCAACGATACCGTCCTGATCATGGTGGATCTGTTACCCAAGATTCATCACCTCATCCCCTATCAGTCCACAATTAATACTCCCACACTAGCCGAACTGTACCTCAATCTTGTATCGAAACAGCATGGTCTCTCCACTACCATCAACTCAGAATGTGACACTCAGTTTATCTTGGAATTCTGGCAAGTAGTTTGTAATTGCTTGCAGATGACCCAAACACTCTCAACCACATTCTATCCTCTGACCAATGGGGTGACTAAAAGAATAAAGACTATCATAGAACAATGCCTGCATGCCTACATCAAGTACCAACAGGATGACAAGTGCTTTTGGCTTCCTATAGCATAATTCGTGGCTAGCAACCATTCCTCTGAATCTACTGGCCTGTCCCTAATCTTTGCCAACCATGTTTGCGACCCCCAGACGGACTTTCTAGATACTCTGGAAGAACCTCAAGAGGTATCAAAGGCTGGAGAGTTTTCTCAGCACCTAAGAAAGATCTACAGCCACCTTTGCTCTGAGAGCACCTACGTCCAAGATTATCAACAGGAGTATGCTGATCGATGATGCCTACTGGCCCCCCACTTCACAGTAGGAGACAAAGTATAGCTCAATGTAAGAAACATCTGAACCCACCAACCCTCTCAGAAACTGGATGACAAACGTCTCAGCCCCTACCCAGTCACTACCCAGATAGACACTCATGTCTAGCATCTTAATCTCCCTACCTCCATGAGTATATATAATGTATTTCATATTTCCTTGCTTGAATTTACTAATGACAACCCACTTCCAGAGCTGATTATACTACCCCTGCCACTGGGGGAAGTTGATAGAGAGGAAGAATAGCACATGGAAATGGTTGAGGATGCCAAAATAGTTCAGGGATGGCTGAGATACCTGATTAGAGAGAGAGGATATGAGAAAGCTTCCTGGGAACTGGCAGAGAGCATCAATAGACAGCTTACGATCAATGAGTTCTACCCCTACTATCTGAACAAGCCAGGGCCTCTTCCTGAATAATGAACATGCACCTCAGAGGGCTTTGGCACAGTAGATGGGAGCTAGTATCATGGCCACCTGGCAGGGGTTCAATGGCATTGGAGTATTGGTTACACCTATGGAGATTTGGGTTGAGATAGTTGTATCGCAATAGGAAGGGGTGTTTAGTTGATATTTCGCATAACAGAACCTTATAAAAACTAATAGAAGATCGCAGCTACATAAAACGAAGGGGTTAGTGGTATTGGGATTTGTCAGCACAGGATTTTTCTTTCTTATATAAAGGGCTGTGCCTCTCTGAGATTTACTTTCCTTATACAACCTGGTAATTTCCTGTCTACACCTGTACTCAGGAATTACAACTTTGTTTCTTCTTCACGTCACCAGAACCCATGAACTCGGACCCTGATACCTGAGACCCTGTCCTTGAACTCCTCAAGCCTTGATACAAGCACATCTTCTTTGTACACTTGCCTTTCTCTCTTGTTCCACCTGCCGTGATTTGCCTGGGACTATCTGCCCTTAACCCCATACAGACCCTGCCCATTACACAGATATGACTACTTTGCATCTAGACACCAGCTCCTAGGACTCTACATCTAGTGTGTTCTACGCATTCTGTACTTGGACACCATGTCAGATTGCATCCTCTGTATCCTCTACTTAGGCATCATGTCTGGTTTTGTAACGTGTTTGGGCTGGGCCCTGGTCACGTAGCAGTATGATAGGAGCAGATGGCTTCTTGATCAACAAGAAGCGAGCACTGCTAACTAAAGGAGTCTTCAAGCGGGGTGTAATAGGAGATCAAAGAAGTAACCGTTCAACCAAGTATATTAAGAATACTGTCTGTCGAAGTCTGCTGTTTCCATCGTAGAAATCAGCGCTCTTCAAATACAACATATCACTAATCTCCAGTATGAGCGATATTTCAAAACAATCTGTGTATCAACCGATAGCACACGAAACAATACAAGCATCAAACGATACTGTGAAATCAAACATAAAACATTGTGTGTATCAACCGATAGCACACAAAACAATACAAGTATCAAACGATACTGTGAAATCAAACATAAAACATTGTGTGTATCAACCGATAGCAGACAAAACAATACAAGTATCAAACGATTCTGTGAAACCAAACATAAAATAACCTAGGACCCGTACTCGTTACAGGTTTTGTCCTGTACATTCTATACCTTCAATTCAGTTGTTCTAAATCTAGATAGCATTCTAAGTGAGCTATACCTAGTAGTTACTATCCTGAAATTTCAAGTAATCGTTATGGCTTCTAGCCACTCCCCCCTACCACTCTCCTACTACCCCTGCCACTCTCCTACTACCCCTCCTACTACACTTTCCACTACCTTCTCTGCCTTCACTACTAGACTTTGATATTTTCGCCTGCTCCTGGCCTGTTCTTCGTAGTACTGCCAGGTTGCCTAGTACTACTAGTAGCCCATTGCCTTCTTCCTGATACATGCATGTAGGAACCCAGTTCCAATGTATGTTGAATTACAATGTATTATAGAAGTGTTGTTTATCTTGGCAAAGTACTAACTTTGATACCACAACCCTAGAGCATCCTTTAAGTGCAGTAGCCTGTACTCAGCACTCATATTCCACTCATCGCCAGCTTTTCAATAGTGTAAGTAATGCCTCCTTAGCCCCAATATCCGTAAAGTTACGGCCTGTTATAGAAGTAATTTTCACTATAGCAAAGTGCTGGTCTTGACACCAGATCTCTAGAGCACTCCTTGCATATAGCAGCTGGTACTTAGTATTCTGATTCAACTTGATGCCAGCTTTGTAACAGTATACAGATTGTCTATTCAGCCTGAATATTTGTGGAATTACAGCCTGTTATAGAAGTATTTTTTACTAGAGACAAAGTGCTAACCTTGACACCAGATCTCTAGAGTACTCCTTGCATGTAGCAGTCGGTACCCGGTATTCTGATTCAACTTGATATCAGCTTTTCAACAGTATATCAAATCTCTGTTTGGCACCAATATATGTAGAGTTACAGCCTATTATTGAAGTATTGTTTACCATAGTAAAGGTCTAACTTTGATGCTAGATCTCTCAGACATTCCTTGCATATAGTAGCTTGTACTTAGTATTCTAGTTTCACCTGACACCAGCTCTTCAATACTCTAAAGAATGTCTACTTAGCACTAATATCTATAGAGGTATAGCCTGTGATAGAAGTATTGTTTACCTTGTAGAAGTACTGACTTTGACACTAGATCTCCCAGGTATCTCTTGGACACAGCAGCCAGTACTAAGCTCTCTTATTCCACTCGATATCAGCTCTTCAATAGTATAAAGAACATCTACTTAACACTAATATCTGCAGAGTTATACTCTGTTATAAAAGTGGTTTTATAATTGCACTATGCTAAATTTTATACCAGATCTCTTAGGTGTCCCTTGCAAACAGCACCTGGTACTCAGCATCCTGATTTTACTCAATACCAGCCTTTCTATAGTGCAAAGAATATCTACTCAATACCAATATCTGTGAAGTTATAGGCTTTTATAAATATATTATTTAACCTGCTGAAGTGCTAATCTTGATGCCAGATTTCCAGGGCACCCTTTAAACACAGTGGTTGATAGTTGATACCATCAATATACTCAATACCAGCCTTACAACAGTTTAAAGAATGTCTACCCAGTGTTACTATCCATAAAGCTATAGCTTGTTTTATAGCAGTCAATTATGGGGACTTGAAAGTGTGTGCAAAAAGAGTGTTTTTTTTTTCTTTGTAAATAGAATCAATATATCTAGAAACTTTCTTTATTTTGAAGTTATAATATCTACACTGTATAAGATCCAGATCATAAGGGCTAATCTAAGTATTATATTCTGGAAATTGTAGTAGTGCTTACTTATATCCAGAAAATTGGTATAGTACTCAGCTGTATCCTGATTGTATCCTGAGTTCTAGTACCAAGGACTATTGTGTCCTGAGTTCTGGTACCTGTGACCATGGTATCCTGAGTTCTGGTATCTATAACCATTGTGTACTGATTAATGGTTTGCATCATATACATCCTATACATCTGACATGCAGGATGCTCAGAATGCAAGCTTTTATTTTTGCTAATTTAGTGGGATTTTGTCTTTTCTTTGTTAGCTTTGAAGTTTTCAATAGGAGTGGGAGATATACCTGTGTGGAAGAATAGAAGAACTTGTTATTATATTATTCCTGTTTTTATCATTAGTTGGTAATATTGTTGTAGCAGTGAAGAGGATAGAAGAGTTTTCATGGCCCTGAGTTGTACAATCATGTTAGTGAGTAACCACTTGGTATTTCATTTCGTTTCATAGGTGATCGTCACCAGAAATCATGGCCATAGATCTGTAGATCTGTGTCTAAAACGACCTCTGATAGGAACCGATTTCCAAACTTTTTTTTTCTTTTTTTTAAGGATATTTGCTCTTGAATAATATTTACATATCCGCACTACTCGCAGTTGTTGCTTACTTACATTAGCTGTGATTTGCAGAGAGCTTATCCTCGCGAATAAAAGTTATCATATGGCTGGCCATACCTCATGAATCATCCCTCGACCCATCCGCTCTCCTTGCCCAACCAAAGACATCCTGCACCCTGATCACTTTTCTGCTTATATATCTCTTTCCGATACTTCCACCCCCGCCGCAGTCCACACCGGTCTTGGAATCCTTCAAACCCATAAATAGCCAAAAGAGAACAGGTAAGCACGGAATTGACCCAGCCGAGCCCACTTTTTCCCTCTCAAACTACCGGCATACAAAACCAACAATTGATCTAAGCTTAAACTTGGCGTTCGAGCAGCGCTTCTTTCAACCCGGGAAGAGCGGGTGATTGCACCCGGGAAAAGAAAGGAAAGGTGTGGGGATCACGTGCGGGGAGGAACTTGCAAGAGCAGAGAAGCCCCTTGTAGGGAGGATATGGTGAAGTCTCTGCAATGTTCCTCTAGAAAAGTGTAGAAGCTGTTTGCTAGCGAAAGGATTTGAGGACTCTTTATGGGAGTTTGCCGTTACCAGATTGAAAAGATCTCTCAAGGGAGAGAGAGAGTCGTCCTAGCTCTTGCTATCTGGGGCCGGCGTTGATGGAGTACCTGATGTGTTATAGGCACTTTACGGATGCGAGTGTACGGTCCCCGGCTAGAATCTTAGTAGCAATGGTATCATACGCCTGAGAAACATGACCCTGAGCGGACCTCTCTACCCCCTTTTTTCCTTGTTCAACTTTCGAGAAATATAATTGATTGACCGGGTGCCTGGCCCCCAATTCAATACATCTATCGGAAGCGGGGGGGAAAAATAAAAATAAAATAAAAATTCTCTTTAGGCCCTCTTTGGGTAGCGGAAGACGTATGCTTTGGCTCATGATAAAAGGTTTATACCGTGCTCAAAAATATGCGGACTCGGAAACATTTGTTTATCAAATAGATCTTGTAGCCAGTATTATATGTGTGGCAACAGTGTATATGGACCGGATTATTAATATCATGCCTAAAAAGAACTCGAAAAAGAAGAGGCACTAAGTTCTATTTGCTCTACCTTTATATGATACCGGTGGTTGAATCCACATCTGAATATTTTTTAAGCCTTGGCCTATGCATACCGAACGAAATGAAATGATTCTGATGCATTTACTCCAAAAGCTCTGATAATAGCAAGAATTAGAGTGATTTTGTACTATATGTAATTAAGATGAAAATTAAAGGCTATTGTCCGAAAATCCTCTGTCCTCAGTACAATCGCAGAGAGGTGATAAACCAGAATGATAATATAAAAATGACAAATTCAAGAAGATATACAAAAAACATGAAAGGCTGAGAATTGAATTAAAATTTCCTTCTCTCATATGCACACCCGTGTTTGAATTCTACGCCTAAGGCTTTATCACACTAGTATGGTACTGTACATTTCATAGTCGCTGAAGCATGACTATCTATAGTTGACTTCCATAACTCACAATTCCCAGGGAACCGTTCGTAGAGCTCATTTTTTTTTTTCGTTTGTTTTTGAAGGTTGACTTCATATATTCACCCCCTCCCCCCCCCTCTCCAAGATCCAAACGACACAATATTGGTTTATTACGAGCGGAACCACGCTCGTACTGTACCATTAATTTTGACCAAAATCAATATCAACACCCTACTCCGTGCCAATCTTTCTCCTTGACCCTTGTATTCTGCGGTCGTGAATTGTGGTATTACCGAAACGGGCCACGGTGGGTCGTGGCGCGGGGGGGGGGTATCTGGTGGGTCGAGTCCGGTCAGGGTGTCCCTTCCTTGGTCCTTTATTATGATGCAAAGCGTTTTATGTAATGTACCTACCTGCCTTGCGTTCACACAATATGGCCAAAGACCCTTTCAATTTGCTAAAGGGCTATCCCTGTAAATTGCAGTACCATATTCGCCCACGATAGGCTTAGTTTGGCCAAGTTAACGAAATCGTAAATACCAGTTGACGTGATCCAACAGGTCCAAATGACTCAGGCTATACCGCACCGGGAAGGCACTAATCCTTCTCAAGAACTTTTCTCCCTGAACCCGCTTTTACGGTATTTGTACAAGCACTCGTACAAGTCCCAGGGGGGATGTTTTCGCACAAGCCGGGTTAATCCAATCAATTCTGTAACTAACTATAGGGAGGCATTCCAATCTAGGCACTCCACCGGGATTATTTCGCAGGTTAACCTAAATTAACTGTTCATTAACCCTCTATGGAGTACTTATACTTGTGTGGTATTCGCTTAACAAGTCAATACTTGACAAATGTCGGATTTCAGCGAAACAGCAAATGTGGGCCATTTATGTCCCTCGACGATGTTGGATGTGGATGAGGTTGATGGAGTAAAGACTTGATCGTCTCCAGCAATGCCGGAGATAGAGGTTATATACACACACACTAAGCCTCCTCTCTTGGTCCACTCCAACCCTACAACACAACCCTATAATGATCAGGATAGCCACCAGTACATACTGCCAACAGACGAGAGCAACAAGATTGGAAGCGTGCCCATGAGTATCCGAGAAAGTAAACCCGCCGCAGCCACCAATTTCAGAATTCAAAAAACCCCACAACGCAAAAATACTAAAAAAGGAAAGAAAAAGAAAAAGAAAAAGATCCCGCCCGCCCTACCACTAACGAGTGGCCAGTCGAATGAAAAGAAACAGGGACCCGGGGGGTATATGTAGTAGCAAAAAAATCCGGGTGAGACAAGTGAGAGAAGTTGGTGAAATACTGATGGAAAACCCCTGAAAACCATAAAAAAAACAAGAAACCCCACATTTCACTTGTACATTCACCCGGTTCCGAGTATCCACAGTGCCAGCGCTCGAGCCGAAATTCCTCAAAAGTCACCTATGAACGCTCTCAAAGCCGAATCTGGAACAGTTAGCCTCACTTCGCCAACTTTTCGGTAGGAGAGAGTGGAACCCACTAAGCTTAACCTCCATCTCCTCCCACTCCTCCCTAGGCCCGCTCAGAGCCGTAACTGCGCCACCAGCTCCAACTCTCCAAACCTCCTTCTCGGTCCCATCCTCTGCAGTGACAATCTCGTCATCATACCTGAATGCGGAACGAATAATCACGTTCCAGTCGCCGGCGCCGCAAACACTCCAGTAGCCCAAGACACCGCTATAAATCCCTCTCTCTGTCTCTTCAATCTCCTGCAAGATTTCCACGCTCCGTTTCTTCGGCGCGCCGGTCATGCTTCCGGGTGGTAGGCTACGGGCGAGTACGTCGAATCCGGTCATACCGTCTTGGGAATCCACAGTTCCGGTGATAACGGACACAAGCTGGTAAACGGAAGCGTATTCTTCCACAGCCATTAGTTTCTCCATGGAGACGTCCGTTGCAAGGCGGTGGAGGTCGTGGCGAATGAGGTCTACAATCATCAGATTCTCTGCACGCTCCTTGGGTGTGTTCAGTATTAGGCTGGCTGAGTCGTAGGTTGTTGTAGGAGTTTTTTTCACGGTGCCCTTAATGGGGCAGAGTTGGCAAGTTCCAGAACGGGACCAAGAGAGGAAGCGCTCGGGGGACGAAGAGAGGAGAGTAGCGTTCGAGAGGCGAAAGTACGACGCGTAAGGCGCGGGGTTGCGAGCGCATAGTTGCTGGTAGAGTGCCCAGGTGTTTGTCGGCTCCAGATGAATTTTAGTAGTGGCAGTTAAGCAGAGTTCGTAGGAGTCACCAGCCGATAGGTAGGATTGACAAATTTTGACTTTTTGCATATATTTCTCGGCATCCGGTTTGTATATGACTGGTGGTAGTTTCGGGAGAGACGTCTCAAAAAACCGGCGACGACGTTTGGGGGAAGGCTCTGGGGGAGGAGTAGCAGCCGGTGTGATGGCCATATCGGCTTCCTGTTGAAGCCGTCTCTTGGTGGACTCTAGCCAATTTCCATCCGCAGCAGATGGGAGGAGGGTTTGGATATAAATCTTCTCAGTTTGTCCATCTAGGACTATACTCCTCTCCACAAAAGCCAAGTTGACATCCAGCCTCCTCTTCATTCCCTCGGCCTCCTTGCGCGGTTTGATGGGAATATCAAGACTGTTGACACCAGTCTCGTAGTTGAAATACCCAACCAACCCACCCCAAAAGGGCGAATCGTCCTTGCCTCCAGTGGCCATGCGCTGGTCCATGTACTTTGCCAGGAATCTCCATATGCTGCCTCCATAATCCAGTAGATCAACCTTGGTTTCCGAGGATTTACGCCCGGTATAGGATAGCTTCATAAAGTTATCGCCGCAAGAGTAGCTAATCCGTTGTGTCAAACCGGGGGTCAAAACTCCAATGATGCTAAACCTTCCAGGAGCAGCTACAGATTCCAAGAGAACAAATTCGTCGGTTGCCTCAACTCGCAATATCTCACAAATTCTGCTGGCAGAAACCCCCTTTCCATAGATATCCTCAGTCCTAACCTCCACCTTCTGGCCGCCGCCCAGCTTTCTGCCCTCAGAGCTTGCTTGCAACTCCATCAGACTCTTCTCTCTCGGCTGCCCCTTCCAATCTGCCCTCAATTCCTTCACAACCCTGCCTTGGCGGGCATTCCAGTCCATCGCCATTTTCCAAAAGTTCCCAACAACATCTCTTCCACCCTCCGAACAAACCGACTCAGGGTGATACTGCACACCCCAGAAAGGCTTAGATATATGTCTGACACCCATAACGACCCTGCCATTCTCATCATCCGCCCAAGCAATCTCCTCCACGTCCCCGCCGGTCTCGACAATCCCATGCAAAGAATGGTACCTAACGACATTGATTTTCCCGACTCCCTCAAAAAGCCCTTCCCCGGTGTGCACGATCTCGCTGAGCAGACCGTGCTTCACGGTGCCCAACCTGTTCACCCGCCCTCCGTGCGAGAAGACAAGGCTCTGTAGGCCCAAGCAAACGCCAAATACGGGGAGGACATCCTCGCCGGATAGCTTCCAAACATCGTTCACGACACCAATGTCCGCTTCAACCTCCGGCGAGCCCGGGCCGGGCCCTATAACCACAGCATTGAAAGAGGGTAGGTGGGGCTTTAGAAATGAGATGTCCGCGAAATCGTCGATGCGTATTGTGTAAACCGTAGCTCCGGTGGCAGAAGTTACCAATTGGGCGAGGTTCTGAGCAAATGAGTCATAGGCGTCTATCAAGAGGATCCTCATGGCTGTGTTAATGTTCTCTGTGTAGATTTGTTTGTCCGGAGGATTCGGTTTTGCCTCGTGGGGCGGTGGAGTGTTGTAGCAGGGGAGGGGGGAGTGAGAGAGGGAAGAGAGAGGGAAGAGAGAGGGAAGGGAAGGGAGAGGCCGAGTAAGGAGTTTGGTGATCTGCTGATCAGTTGTGCTTGAGGGTCAAGCCCGGGTTTTTCGCGGTTGACGTCGGTAAAAGTTTTCCCCTTTTCTTGGGGGGGGGGGGACGAGAGTGGTCCCGAGATTGTGGAACAATAGACGCAGTGCGATTTTAGCAACCCTCAACAAAAGGACGAATTCGGTATGAAGAAGGCGTGAAGGGTAGGCGTGAAGAGGAAGAGGTATCATAGGAAGGGCGATTAGTATGTATTCTTGTCCCTAATTCATCTTAGCGAAGGGGATGAAGGCCCCCCCCCTTATATACAGGCCCGTCTCCTCAATGTCACGGGGGAAAATAGTGGAGGAAACAAAATGAAACATGAGCATGAAGTTGATTGACCCTGAAAACCAGGGGAGGAAGTCCCAATATCATTGGTAAAAATGGAGATGGCGGATGCGGAGGAAATAATTAGAAGTTATGAGCCCATCTCTACAAAGAAGCACAAAAGTTCAAGTATGATAACTACAAATTAAGCCGGGTAATTCCAGGACATCTGGTATCATACAGTACTGTACCCGATATAGTTAACTCTGGTCTTCCTACTTGGGGTGGTGAGTTTGGCCTCCGAGCACACAACCCGAGTCCATGGATATGGCTTTAAAAAAAAAAATACCCGCGCGACCGAGTCGCGAACTCACTCGCAAAAATGTGGTCGCCCCTGCCCGCTCGCTGGCCCAATCTCACCCCAAGTGGAATATGCCATATTTGGCCCTAATGTCCGATGAGTATGATAACCCACAATATACTATTGCTAAGAATTTGGTGCGGGTATCTAGTACAAGGTCGGGCAATAGGTTATGGAACGGTTACCTGGGTTTAATCGGCCAAATATACCCCTGTCTGTTCCGGTTAACGGATTCCTACCTCTGTACCGGTACCCTATGGCGAGGGACGTCTGTCGCAGGAGTATCATACTTTACAGGGAAAGCATTGCTCGACTTCAACCTCCCCCTAAGAAGTTTCACCCACCACTCCAATGAGGATTATGACTCTATTAAGTGATAGAGTGGGTGATTCTCTGCACGTTGATAGATTTTTTCTTCTTTTTTTCTTCTTCTTTGAACATCCCAAGTTCCCGTGGAGGCAGCAGGATCCAGGAATACGCTAGGTTAAACTGATAGTGCCGGTAATACGGTCGAGTAGAAGTAGCGGAACGTCCAGGAAACGTTAATTACTGTTAGCTTCCTTGGCAAAATTATTTAATGGATAAACTATTGGTCGAAATACTAGCCCGGAAAGAGGCCACTCTTGGCAAATCAATACACCATTTCTGATGTAGAATCAATGAGCGCCTATTTTTGCTGTAGACGTCTCCCGCCAAATTCATTTACTCGGAGGGCGCCGAACACCAAAAACCGGACCTCTCGCCCACTCTCCCTTTGCCGCGCAATACCTACAGAAAGGTAGCACTTTAGCGATGGCCCTGTATGTGTGCACACTCCCTCCCGAATGCCCCTCTTATGCTTCCCAACCAATACTCACCCTCTCAAAAGACTGAGTCTAGAGAACCAAAGAGGAGCTGATTTCAAGCAGCCCTACACAGACTTTTCCTCCCAAAAGTCTGTGGTTGTCGGGGACCATTACCGGTAGTTGTTGGATTTGGTGGGGGCGAGGGTCGATTTCAGAACCTCGGTGGTGGTGGATTGTCCGAGATTTTACGAGAGCGGTATGATACAGCATATATATGTCTTGTATGTTTTGTAGGTGTTTTGTGGCCAGGCGTAGTTGCTGCTTTGCCACCAGAGCCTACGGTACACCTCGGAGATGGACTTTGTCTTTCTCCCAGTCAAGCTCCTTCTGGTTTACAGTCGCACTCTATCGATCAGCTCCCCCGCGCACGTGACGTACAAGTAAGGTTTTCCGTTTGGGGATGGAACTGGTATATTTCTTATATCAAGCCGGCCCAGAACATTTGGCTTTATGCGATCGTACGGGGGGTCACCTTTGGCTTTGGGCCATTAGTGGGGGCTTGGAATACATACTTTAAGCCACTGGTATTCCCTTCCCCGACATCACGTGCCTATTGGCGCAGTGGATCGAAAAATACCTTTTTTCAGGATATCCCTCCCCCTCGCGCCCTTTTCTAATCAGTGAGCTTCCGCTAAACCCCAACTTTGACCAGGTCCCGACTCGAACCCCCACCCTTCCTACTCATAGAATATCACTCACACTTGCGTTTTCTCAAGTTTCTAGATTGTGAGTTCGCCGGGACGTTTTATAGGACCCTGAAACTTTCGGATGAGGTTTCTCGGTACGGAGCCCGTCCATTTGACCACCCCTTCAGACAATCTATAAGGATTCGGGTGTGCGAATCGATGCCCGGGCGGTGGAGTGATTTAGCAATGGTTGATAAATCGCTGAGGAGATACTATTTATCCCGAACAATCTTACTATGCAGCATAGTACTCGCGCAGTACCGGTATAAGTATGATACTCGAGTGAGCGAGGGTTTCCGCGGAGTGACGAAGGAAAAATACCTGCAGAACGCGAGCACCGCGTGGGCATCAATGGGGTCGAGATAGTTACTTCAACAGACGCTTCTCAAATCTTTATCGACTACTCAGCCATATCACGTTAGCCCGATTCCGGGCTCACTCAGACCCAGAGGTCAGCAATCGTACCGTGCCCGAGCACCGAGCGCCACTACCGGTGTCCCGGCGCGCATCCAAGCAATCTTGAAACTACTGCACGGTCTGCATTGGTGGCAAACGGGCACGGACGGTCGTCCATGGATAATTTCTATACCGTATTTACTCATTAGATCCAGCATCGGGGATCGGGGCTTGGCTCACCGGTCAGGGGCATAGGCGCAATATGCCAAGACACCGAGTGACAAGCAATGATTCCTAAATTAAAGAATTCGCACATACAATATCAAATTCCAAGAGTCATTGTGATTCAAAGGAGTTAGTTACTATTTGGGAAAATGTTCAGCATACTTCTTGTGACTCATAAAATAGAATTGAATACAAAAAGTACATAATTAAAGTTTTCTGGATTTAAAAACTCACCTAGGTTCCATATAAGTCAAATCAAACTCTAACTTTGACTACAACAAGAGTCATGGGGTAACTGAAATCACATGTACTGGAATGTTATAATTCCTAGAATCAAGTTAGTTATAAGAAAAGTAGTCTGATAGAGAAAGTAGTATAAAGTAGGTCATATAGTATGAGATAGGAAATAGTAGAGTGGCTGAATTGAATTATCAAAATTTATTTCCATGTCTCCAATTTGAACACCTAAAACCTACCATGGACCAAAGCCAAAGCCTCTACAGGAATAACAATTGAATTACGAAGCATTAAAACCAATTCCCTCTTCTGTGGGAATCTATTCTCAAAGTTAAAAACTTTGAATTCTCGTGTTTCTCGGAAAACCATCAGATTCCACTTTGGAGGCCAGGCGAATACTGAAAGCTAACTCAATAAGAAGTGTCTGACCTATACCAGATACCACAATGTACAATTATTAACTAGGTGAGAAAGAAGAATAAGATACAGAGATTAGGGAAGGGATCACCAATGCAGCAAGGGGATTCTGTAGGATATAGTAGAAGGGTAGTGTAGCCTAAATTAAAGGACAAGGTTTATAAAGAGTTTATTGAAAGAAGGGATGCAGGAAGGATGGTTTGATATAGATCGTTTCAAATGCAATCTCAATTTCAATTTCGCATGATTTATTCAAATATAAATTCTATATTATTTCAATTTCGCAATAGATGGTTCCAGGGTTTTCTAAGTTGTTGTAAGATTAGTTTGTGATATATTATCAACAAAGCTTAAAAGCATCGGACAGAGTACAAAATACTTATTATAAACTGGCTTTGATTTAATTGGCAGAACTCTCAACCTCGCACTATGTGCTTCTGGGAAGTAGTAGTAGATCACCCAATTGGCAGATATGAACTCTTAAATATATATAATCTTAATAAGATACTAATTCTATTCAAGTATCTTCATGGGAGAACCTATGCTAAAAAGGGAGAAAAGACAATTTGAGTTAAGAAAACCATGTCTAGGTAGGATAAGCATCAAGCTATCCTACTTTGATATATCTTTGCTGATAGTATTCTATGGATACTACCAATCATCATTTTGCATAGCCTTAGTACATAATTAGTAGCAGAAAAACAGCGACATTGTTGCAATGTACCAGTTGCATTTAATCCTACAGCATACATGAATGATACTCTATTCGAGAGATATATGAGAAACTAATTCATTCTAGTTTTTAGAGTCCAACCTACCCTCTTTGTCCTTAATCTAATGGGCTCTCACAAGGCTCCTGCTGTTCTCAGCCTCCTGCTGTCATGATCTGGCTAGAGGAGTGCTAGGCAGGTGACGGCGGCAAGGAAAAGGTTTCACATATGATGTCGGTTGGACGTCATACAGTTAAGTTATGATTCTTTCACGCACATGACCTCATTAGTAGGTCATGGGGCTTGGTTATGTTTAAATTGGTTTTACGTNAGGACGTCCTTCGGCAGACAATTCACACTCAGGACGACATGATAAGGTAGCAAAAAGGGAGGATCGAGGAGCTGCAAATGACGGTCGACCAGCTGAGAAGAACCATCGACGGATTAAGAGAAGTGAAAAGGATGGTGGAGGAACCGCGAGAAAAAACAGACAGGGAAAGGAGGAACAGAAGGGACGCGGAGGATTGGATCCTTGCGGAATACCAGAATGCGTTCCGGCACGAACAACGCATGAGGGGGTATGCCGCAAGGGTTGAAGAAAGGAGAAGGAGAAGAGGATAAGACGTATCCTCAGGGACTGAGGATATGGGAGAGGGGAGCTAATGTCACGATCTGGCTAGAGGAGCGCTAGCCAGGTAATGGCAGCGAGGAAAAGGTTTCACATATGACGTCGCTTGAACGTCATACAGTTAAGTTATGATTCTTTCACGCACATGACCTCATTAGTAGATCATGGGGCTTGGTTATGTTTAAATTGGTTTTACCCACATGACCTCTTTAGCAGGTCAGGGGCTGGTTTATGTTGATTGCATTTGGCACATGACGTACAGTTGATGTTATGGGAAGAGTCTAGACTGGCTGGTAAGGCTTACCGGCAAGGCAGACTCGTTTATGTTTGGCACATGACCTCGTTAGTAGGTTAGGTGGTTGGTTTACTTATATTGCATTTCATTTATATTGCACACATGACTTGTTTAAGTCATGTGATGGATTTCGCACCTGACCTCGCTTGAGGATAAGGGCAGGGTTAGGGTTGTGGGAAGAGGCCTATATAAAGCCCAGGTTTTCACAGATGGGTTAGCTTTTCACGCAACCATCTACCGTTATTTCCTATCTACTACTTTACGATCTTTACAATATAAAAACCTTTATGCTCCAATCTCATCTGCTAGACATATCCACTTTAAAGTCAGGAACCTATCCACTACGCGGGTCGTGTTAACCAAATCAAAGACCGATAACCTCGGCACTGGTGAGAAACTGATTCTTGCATGAGAATACTAAGATAGGGCCTAGAGACACGAGGAGCTCTAGGACACAGCGCGGCGCAGTTTGGAAGAACCAACCAAGGTCGTTACCTGTCGCGAGTAATACGAGTAGTGGGAAACTGTAACGTTTGGTTGTGTCTCCTGCGACACCTAACGACGGCAGAACGGCAACGTCAGGGAACTGGGAGTTCACCCGTGACAACGAAGGAGATATTGATCTCATAGACGATACTCTCGACCTAGGACGGGTACGAAATGGCTTAGGCGAAGCAGCAAGTCTAGCCTCACGAGCAGCAAGTCCGGTTACATATGAACAAACCTCACCCCCAGATAGTTCCCCCGACGGAACACCACGACCAAGAAGGATGGCTGCAGCGGCAACACCAGCACCTCCCACAGGACCTGCAGCGCAGGCCCTGATGATGACGGAGGACCAGATGACAAGGTTCCTGGGGGCAATTAATGCCCACCCGGAGTCAAGACCGAAAGCAAAGGAACTGGACCTCTATGAGGGGTACCGCGAAAAACTGAGATAGTTCCTAAGCCAGTTGGAACAGTACTTCAAGGTCAAGGGGTATGGAGTCTGAAAAGACACGATTAAGGGGGACTATGCCGAGTCCCTCTTAAGAGAAGCGGCAGGGCAATGGATAATGCCCTATGTGGAAGGAAAATGGCACCCGATATGGGCCTCGTGGGAGGAGTTTAAAGAAACCCTCTATACCCTGTTTGGGGACAGAAACGGCAAGAAAACGGCGAGGCTCAAACTGGAGAAGATGAGACAAGGAAAGGACAACTTTTCCGACTACTGGCACAAGTTCCGCATGATATCGGTCGAAGTGGGATACGATGATCATACGGAGTACCGCCATCTCCTGGGCGGTACTAACGAAAGGCTGCAAGAGGCCTGGACAAGCTCGGACCAGACTGATCGAACGGCAGAAGGCTTCACAGTGTGGGCCGTCGACAAAGAAGACAAACCAATCTGGTTAGACAGGCTCAAAACAGGACCAAGGGGATACAGCATCTGACCCTGCTGCGCAACAACAGTGGGACCTACTGACCGAACAATACACCAAGACCGCTACCAGCAGGAGACCCGATGGACTTGGATGCGGCAGGAAGAAGAAACAGGCGATTCCAATGGTTGTCCGACCTGGAATTCCAGAAAAGAAGAAAAGAGAACGCGTACCTCCGATGCGGGCTGAAAGGGCACTTCATCAAGGATTGTCAACAAAAGGAGATCAAACTCAAAGAAATGGAAGCCACGGAGAGGACGGAAGGGCCTGGGACTTTAATTGAATAAAGTCCCCCGCAAAGAGTGGTCTGTGGGACGAGGAAAGAGGCAAACCCAGCGGCATCGCACATATATCAACCAGGAAGAACAAGACAACCCCATTAATGAAAAAAGGCAATAAGGCAACAATTAACAACACGAACAGTTACGGGAATGACAACAAACATCTTATGATTAAGATAAAACTATGCACAACAGATAAAGAGACAGAAACGAACACGATGCTTGAGTCAGGAGCAACCGAGGATTTCATTGACAGAAACCTCGGTGAAACCCAGAGACTACCTCTGAAAAAGCTAAAGAAACCAAGGGACATATACAGGGTCAACAGAGAAAAAAGCAAAGCAGAACCCATCACCTATACAGCGCAAGGAGTAATGGACATAGGGTCACATCACGAAGCCAGGACGTTCAAAGTAGTGTACTTGCAGAAACACAGTGCCATACGAGGAACACCCTGGGTAAAGTGACACAATCCGAATATCGACTGGGAAAAAGGCCAAATCAACTTCAACAGGGAACTATGCACGCAGTTGTGCCTGGAAACTTCCGCAACAATTGAAACGATTCCCGAAGAACAATCAATTAGAGAGAACCTGAGGACGGAGATCCTCTACAAGAACACCAAACACGAAGAAGCAATCCCCCATGATGTAGGCATAAGGGTACAAGTGTTACACTGGAATGCTAGGTAACCAACACGAGGATCAAAGAAGGCTGCAGGTCATGACCTGTACAGCACGGAAGACAGGATGGTCCCCGCAAGAGGACAAAAGATGATACCACCAGGAATTGCAGTGGGACTACCTGACGGCACCTATGCAAGAATCGCTCCACGCAGTGGTATAGCTACCCAACACGGGATTACCATGGGCGCGGGAGTGATCAATGCTGACTATAGGGGCGAGATGCAAGTCCTACTAATAAACCTGGAGGATGAGGACTATATGGTCCAAAAAGGGGATCGCATAGCCCAGATGATTATCGAAAATATCAATACCAGGGAGCTCCACGAAGTCCGAGACCTGGACAAGACCAAAAAAGGCGAGGAAGGACTCGGCAGCAACAGACGAGGAACCCTGCAAGATAACACCTCCACCAAAATGACAGAAGAGAATCCCCTAAGCATATCTTTCATATCAGTAAAGGCCTTTGGTCAGCTCTAGTTAAGAGGGGAACAGAGCGGGATTCTCAGATGGGACGAAGAAGAAGACGGACCAACAATCGCAGAAGCGTCAATGGTTAGCACATGACCAGCGGTGATGGAAGAAGCCAAGAAGAAGAAATTAACTGCGAGACGACTGGTCCCGAAAGAATATCATGACTATCGCGTGATATTCAAAGAAAACGAAAGGACGGATCTTCCCACACACAAGAGTGAAGATCGCGAGATTAAGCCAGAGGAAGGAAAGGCAGCCCCCTTCACGAAACTCTACCCATTAAGGGAAGAGGAGTTGAAGGCGCTGCACAAATACCTGCAGCAGAACCTGGCCAGGCAATGGATCAGACCATCATGCTCCTCAGCGGGGGCACCCACCCTATTTGTCAAAAAGAAAGTTGGGAAAGTGAGACTTCGTATGGATTTCCGGGGACTGAATGCGGTGTCACTGTAATGACCCAGCATATATGAGCTATGGTAGACGGAACCTATACCCATACAGGGAGCCAGGAGGCGAACTGGTAGGAAGGGGCAGGCAAGTAAGTACTTGACCTACAGAGACCCGATGGCCCGGGCTCCGAGAATGAACAGAATTGGCTCGTCAGGGACTTAGGTACCTGGATACACCTGGGAGCGGTGTCAGCGTACATAGGGAGGTCGGAAGGGGCAGTTGCTGAGCTAGGCCGGGTAACTGGAGACAGGTCAGAAAGGTCTATCGCCGGCGATGGGATAGACAGGGTAATAGAGAAAAGTTAATTCGTCCGCTGGCCAAGGTTACCCTACCCTGGGGATCAGGTTACCCTGCCTTGGGGCTTGGGTTACCCTGCCCAGAGTCCTGAGTTACCCTACCTTTCAATACGAAGTCCCTGGGGGAGTTCGGGAAAATTGACTGGAATGTTTGTCACGCGAAGCCATGCATGATACTGGAATCTGGGGTTCCGGGGGATGCTATTGGGCCAGCCACGTAGCTTCGATGAAGCTGTAAATTGAAGACATTAGTCCTATCATACCCCTCCGGCCCCGCCTTGAGGCCCGGACATCATGGGCAAACGGTTGTGTAGTTGTGTGCAGGCTAGCAAAGAGGAATCTTTGGAGACATGCTTGCAACACCGTATACGCCGCTGCTGTCCAGTCGACCGCAGGATGTTCACCGGATATATAAGGGGGCATAGGGTGGAAGGTGGAGTACCTCCTCCAAGTTTTTCGGAGTAAAACAGACCAAAACTGACAGAGTTAATGGGTGTTAACCGTGGGGGTCCCGAAGGTAGTCCCGGGTGGTGCTGGGGCGACTGGGAGAGTTTTACACCTACCAAGCCCGAACGTGCTCCCAACGCTCTATTGGCTGTGAAAGGGAAGTGCAGAGACACTAAAAGTATGATTCCTACCACAGGTACGGTAGATCCGAGGTAGTGGTCATGGGTAGCGCCCATTGGATCACTCCCGGACTACCGTGCCCTGCGGAAAATACCAGAAGCCCGAGACCCGTACATAGTAAATAGATAAACTGCTCACGGTAGCCTCCGGAGTGAAGTAGAGATTAAGGCATATGGGAAGGGTGTCATAGATAGTCTAGTTCATGAGGTGCCTTGACTGTTAGCTCCTGGCAAGAAACTAATGCGCTGAAGTTTTCACTCCGGCGGGCAAAATGGAAATGCACCGCAGAAACGATAACCGCATAAGGTGAACGCTGACCAGAGTGTGTCAACACATGCATGCCCGAAGGGTGTGCCAGGAGACGTGTCGGACCACCCTTAGCGGAGAAGGGTGTACTCGAATAGTCGGAGTATACTGATGGGGGAGTTTCTGGCATAAGATAAAACTACCTGAAAGTCTATGCGAGAACTCTTCTACTCCAACAATCAATCCTCTCGAGACCTTAATTGAGTGAAGTGTCAGGCTTAACGATATTAAGTTTTACCGTTTACTTTACTCTTACATCCGTTTGAACTTTTGGCAATAAGTTTGAACTTGTTCGGTGCAGTCGCAACCTTGGGATCCATCTTCCTAGGGGTGCCCCCGGTACAATCACAAAAAGACTGGTACCATCCACCATTGATCGACGAAGTGCTGGACTGACTAGGACGGGCCAAGCACTATACGAAGTTGGATATCAAGGACGCATATCACCACATAAAGATAGCTGAAGGAGATGAGTGGAAAATGGCTTGCAGGACGCGATACGGACTATTCGAATATTTAGTCATGCCCTTTGGATTATCCAATGCACTAACGACATTCCAACGATGGATCAACTCCAAGTTGAGTAAATACCTGGACATATATTGCATCGTCTACCTGGACGATATCATCATCTATTCAGATAACATGGAGCAACACCACTGAGACATACGGAATGTCTTACAGGCATTGAGAGAAGCCAAGGTCAAACTAAACCCTTCGAAATGCGACTTTCATAGTGACGAGGTCGAATACCTCGCGTTTATGATCAACCTGGAAGGAGTACGAACCAATCTGATCAAAATGGTGGCTCTCGATGACCAGAAAGCACCTAAGACTATAAAGGGAGTGCAAAGCTTCATGGGCTTCTGCAACTTCTACGGGAGGTGCATTGAAGGATTTGGTAGGATAGCTAAACCCCTCTACGATACGACAAAGAAAGGAGTCAAATAGGAATGGGGAGAAAAACAACAACAAGCATTTGACGATATGAGAAAGCGACTTACTACCCCACTGATATTACGACACTTCGACCCCATGCTACCCATCATGATAGAGATGGACGCATCCAACCATGTATGCTCCGGTATCCTCCCCCCGCAGGGAGAGGACGGATTATAGAGACTGTTCGCCTTTCGATCAAAAACCATGTCAAGGGCAGAGCAAAACCATGACATTCACGACAAGGAACCCTTAGCCATTGTTCAAGCAGTTAAAGACTGGAGGAAGTAAACGCTAGGAAGTTGACATGTGATCCGCGTTATCACCGACCACAAGAACCTACTAGCGTTTACTACCACCAAAGAACCCAATGGACGACAGATTAGGTGAAGCTAGACATTAAGCCAATACCACCTTCCAATGGAATACCAACTAGGAAAAGAAGGAGGAAAGCCGGCCGCATTGACTCGGAGGATGGAGGACTTCCCCGACAAGTAAGAAACACCATAACAATGACAAGGAAGACCGCTCCCTAAAGACAAGTACTTCACAAAAGAAGAAGACGAAGATAGCCGATCTGAATCCCTAAACAAAATAACCACGGCCACAAGCAGGGATAATGGATACGAAGAATGGATAAAAAGAAAGACCACCGCGGACCAGGAAAGCAACGAGATAAAGAAGGCCTTGAAGGCAGGCGTAAAAGAAATGAAAGCTGTAGCGCTCGGGCTATACTGGAAAAAAGACAGATACCTATGGTATGACGACAAGATAAGACTCTGGGACGAAAAAGCCTTACGAACAGAGACGGTAAGAAGAACTCACGACCTTCCACCGCTGGCACAAAGCAGAACGGCAAAAACGACAGGCTTAATTCAACGATCATACCACTGGCCGTTGATGCGCGAAGATATTAAACGATATGTAAAGAATTGCGACACCTATCAGGGAACAAAAACAGTTAAACACGCACCCTATGGGCTGCTCAAACTGCTCGAAACTCCGGGAAGACCATGGAAATCTATTGCTATGGATTTCATCATTGGACTACCCGAATCAAACGGTTATAATGCTATATGGGTCGTTATCGACCAACTTACAAAAATGGCACACTTTATACCATGCAGGACCGATATGACAACACCACAATTCTTCAACCTGTTTAAAGACCAGGTCTTTAGACTCCATGGCCTACTGAAAGACATTACCTGCGACAGAGGATCCCTCTTTACATCGGATGTATGGAAAGAGATCACATGACAACCAAGTGTCAGCCGACACTTAAGCACGGCCTGCCACCCGCAAAGGGATGGCCAGACCGAACGAACGAACGCAATATTAGAACAATATCTGTGAGCCTACGTCCACTATCGGCAGAATGGTTGGACGGAATTCCTATCCACGGCAGAATTCACATACAACAATAGACGACAAGAAATGATAAAAACCACACCCTTCTTTGCGAACTACAGATATGACCTCTCGTTCGATCCGGCACAATATCAAGTGCCGCGAAAGATAATCCAGGCCGACGATATAATAAGGGTACAGGACATAGTATGAGAAGAAATGACTCTAGCACCAATGGGTCAAAAGGAAAAGAGCGATAAACACCGGAAACCAGACCCCAACCTTACAGTCGGCGACAAGGTGTGGTTGATACCATGCAATATCCGGACTACGAGACCATCGAAGAAGCTGGACTACAAGAAACTTGGACCATTCAGGATCATCGAACATGTCAGACTTCAAGTATATAAACCCGACCTCCCTGTCTCGATGAAACAAACCCATCCAACATTCCACATCAGACTCCTAGAACTCTATTAAGAAAACTCTTTTCCTTCCCAAAGAACACTTCCCCCTCTGCCTATTGAAATAGACGGAGCAGATGAATAGGAACTCGAAGGAATAATTGACTCCCACTTATACTACGGTAAACTTCAATACCATGCTAAGTGGACTGGTTATTCCCCAGAACACGATCAAGAGTGGTATCCCGCCATTAACTTCAACAACGCTAAAAATGTCATCCTCCTCTTCCACCAACCCTACCTGCAGAAGCCAGCAACCGACCGTTGAGAACGCGCCGCAAGAAGAAAGCTGGGTAGCAACTGAGGACAAAGAAGAATTCGTGCGAAATGTGCGCCAGGCACAAACGGAGGCAGAGGAAGTGGCCGTTGAGAGGAACGACCACACGAAAAAATCATGGACTGCATGCAGCCATGATGGCTGCATGATCCACAAGGATGCGAAGGAAAGACATGGATGGTGGCTGAGAGAGACCACCCAAACCAGGGACTCGGACAGTGAGCAGGAATGGGCGGATTCCTGGGACAACAAACTTAGGAAGGAGACGAAACAGGGGCCCTGACACAGCCCAAACATCACAAAATCGACTGGCAGAACTGCATGCGCAGATTCTGCCCCTACCATCGGCAGCAACAGATACAAATAGAACAACAAGCTCCGAGGATGGAGCTGAGAAAGAGGGGGGGGCACAAGGTCTCTTTTGAGCCCCAGGACGTCCTTCGGCAGACAATTCACACTCAGGACGACATGATAAGGTAGCAAAAAGGGAGGATCGAGGAGCTGCAAATGACGGTCGACCAGCAGAGAAGAACCATCGACGGATTAAGAGAAGTGAAAAGGATGGTGGAGGAACCGCGAGAAAAACA